>CM035157.1:26235939-26835939 GCA_020205615.1 Panax quinquefolius
TCATGTTATATTATATTATCTTTGGCTTACGTGCGTAGATGAACTTAGTATGATTATGACCGAGGATCATTCGGTATAATCATGACTTGATATAAATGATGTGACAAAAGTCCACAATGGCACATAATGCGATGATGGATGATTTTTTGGTATGATTATGACCGGGGGTGATTCGGTATAGTCATGACCATTGATAATTTGATGAAAATCCTTGGCCGCGTAATACGGGGATGATTAGATGTGGTGGTTTATTTAATGAGTCTCAAATATAAAAATTGATGAAAACCTTTTAAAACCTAAAAGATAGTAGACTTTATTCTCTACTTGACTCTTTTAATGGATTGCATATTCATTGCTTGATTAAACCGGTTTGTCTATTGTATTTTATCGGTTTAACACATTGAAGGCTAATGATAATTTATTCTGCATTATCTTAGTCATAATATTTCTTCTTGGGCTAGTTGAGCTCACCTTTTCTTTCACCGTTTCTCTTGAGGAAATGAGAACATAAATTTGACGAGTCGAGGAACGAAGTAATGGTCCGAGGATAGCATTAGTAGTCCTCACTATTACGTGAAATAGTGTGATAATAGTTGTAATGAGGACTCCTTTTGAGTTTGTATAATATCTAGTAGACAATATTTGTATTCAAACTCACGCTTTATCGATCGTATTATACTACGCTTATATTAGTAAGTTGTATTTGAATTTATGTACCATGTAAGTGGCGACCCAAGATGGGTGACGTATACCTAATTTTGGGGGCGTCACAAGAACCGTTTGAACCACTAGAACAGTACGGTCATTGTTCTGCTGTTCTTGTTGATGGTCCCTTCCGGCCACATACTGAACCAACATACCGATTTGAACCTTCCTCTCTACAAAGTCCTTCAGACTACAACATTCATTTTTGTCATGACCTGCAGCTTGATGATAGCCATAAAATTTTTGAGTGTTGCCCTGTCCAGGTTTAATATTGTCACGAGGTGGTTCATAATACGTCTGATTCCTGATCTGATTCAAAATCACTGACCTATCCGTATTCAGTTTGGTGTATACCCTATTCACCTTCTTGGTAGGAGCAAGTGGACAATTTCCTCCTTGTCGCCAGTTGTTGTTGTATTTCTTTGAACTGCCCTCTGGCCGATCATTATTCCCTCCTCCCTTCTTTTGATCGCCTTCTAGCTTGGTTTCCGTCTCCTTCATTATGTCCGAAGAAGGACGCTTCAAGCTATTCATAGCCTCCTCCATCACAATATAGCCCTCAGCTTTATCAAAAGCTTCGGCTAAACTCTTCAGATGGTGAAACATCAACTTCTTCACCAACTTCTCTAACTTCACTAGGTCTAAACCGTTCTGAAATAACCCAACAACTTGAAGATCATTAAGTTCTGTCACTTGACCAACTGCTTTCCTGAACCTCTTCACATACTGACCCAAGGACTCATTTAAAAACTGTCGGACCTATGCCAAAGAACCCGTAGGCTTTCCCCTCCTTTTGTTGTTCCCAAAGCGAGCATGAAATTTATCACACAGCTCGGACCATAACGAGACTGAATCAGCAGGCAAAGTTCCCATCCACTACCTTGCATCCTTCCTCAACGTTGTAATAAACGTGTGACACTTGGCAGCATCGGTGAAATCATAATAGTCCATCAGCCTGTCAAACGCTTGGCTATGGTCATAAGGATCCCCCGATCCATCATAGCTCTCCATATGGGGCAACTTCTTGGTGGTATCTGCCTTCTCCTTAAGAATATCCGAGGAAAAAGGAGACGCCTTCTTTCCCGGAGTATCTTTCACCTGCTAAACTTCAGCCAACTGCTTCCGAAGCTCCTTCAACTCCTTAACCAAAAAATCCACACCTTCCGGTTTTGAGGAGACTTCTTTCTCTGGAGATATTTTCTTCTTCTGAGTGGATCGACCTCCTCTGTCAAAACCCACTGCCTTTGATGGACTTCTGGATCTACTTCGGCGTGTGACCTTGTCATCATGGTGAGAATACTCAAGTCGATGCTCTTTCCTTCTACTCTCTGGTGCATACTCCCTAGACCGACTTCTCCGTCTGCCACCATCACGATCTTGAGAACCAATAACGAGAAGCGCTTTCTTTGACACCTCAGGAGTTTTGCTTCTTCATCTCCTTCTGTCTTGAGGACGGCCTCGAGATACATAACCAGAATGGACAGGCTCTTTCCCTTCTCTCTGCTGTCCATCTCTAGGTTTGGTACGCCTTTCAGACTCCACATAAGTGGACGCCTCGTCCTTCAACTCTGCAATTCGAAGCATCTGTTCGGCTATATCCTCCCTTTGCTTTAGAAGAACTTCTAAAGCTCTATCTACTTCGTCTGCCATCTTCACCAGATTGGCAGCCTTATCATCCCGACCACTTCGGTGATGGGTTCTAGGCGGTGAGCCCTCTACTCGCTTTCGGTCCTGGTCACGACCTTTATCAGCAGTAAACACCAACCTTCTTCGGGCTTCACCATGGGCTCTCAAACGAGAACCCCCTGAATCATGTTTGGAAGCCGTGCTGTCATGAGCACTCTTTGAGGGACCCAGATGATCCCTGACAGAAACACGTGGTAACGATGAACTCACAGCCATCGGCTGTCCTTCCGGTGTAATAGTTCTACTCCTCACCATATTTTCCAACGTATAACAAATAAAAATTTGTAATTGAAAACTCAAGGACACTAGAACACAGCCCTCCTTCTAGCGCCAATGTTAACGCCAAGATCTTCTGCCACGTCCCAATCACGTAAGACGTCCTGATCCTGCACAACAAACACGATCAACACCAAAAGCTTGACAGCTTCGACCGTCGGGGGATAGCTCAGGCGTGAGAGTCAGTACAGGCGATCACAAGGTTAACAATAGAGGATAAAATATCTAGTGTATGGAGAGAGATAAAATTATCAGTTACCTATTCTCGGACGACTTCCTTGCTGTGATATACTCTCAGACCCGGTTTACCGTGTCACCCACTACCGTCAGACACAGCTCCCCACTCCCCAGTGATCTCAACCAACTGCATGCAGACTGTCACCTTTTCTGCACTGTTTCTACCGCCGGCCGACTATAATCTCATCCACATTAATGCATGACAGAGATATCGATCAACAACAATCCTTTTTCATCATTACCGGTCAAGGATGGAGATATTTAAATGCCTGATGGGTCAACTCACTGACCCGACCCAATATTGCAAGGACTTAACAAGGATAATACAATGACCAGACCCAATAACTTTAGGATTCAATAATGATGATTCGGTGGACTAACCAAATAAATAGGCTCAATCTATTCGGCTTAATAGGTGAAATATCATGACCCAACAGCGATAAAAAAAAAATAAATCATATGCCCAAAATAACAAGACAGATCTACTGTTCTACTTTGACTAAATATAGAAATTAAATAAAAAGCAATCAGCCTAAAAGGCCAATAAATGTACTTTACACATAGATGCATATATAGAGAAAGATTAGGGCGAACAAACAACTAAGCATTACAAGGCTAACCTACCTAAAGAGTAAAACTACTAAACAAAGCCAAAACATAAGGAAACCCCACTAACATAAAACTCCAAATTAATATAAAAATTTATCTCTTTTTGTTGGTAAAACCCTCTAATGTTTATACATACACTACATGAGTATTTCCCACACTTATACAAGATGTATAATAAGCTTTGTATACCCAAACCCATATTAAACCCAACTCCAACCCGAATCAACTAATGTTGCATCCATTCGGATTTTCATCACAAAACATCTCAAAAGAATCCAACGGCTGATGTGGGTTTGAGTCAAAATCCGTCGGCTGAGGTTCTATACTCGAACCCGGATAAGAAAATGCATACGAACCTTTCATACTTGAACCCGAACCCGAATAGGAGTATGCATATGAGTTTGGTGGTGGTGACGCATAATACGATGCCGTATAGCTACTACTGGGATGCGCCATGTTGTAACTAATAACTCCATATGCAGGAGGTGGTGGTGTATAATAACGAGGTGGTCCTTGATGATGTGGAACACTTTGATTGGCTGTAACTGAAACTGGAGGTGGGCCAACATTATGATGAGGTGATCCAGTGCTTGCCGGTGGAGCAACCGATTGGGGTTCGCCATCGGTCTTATTACCAGTTTGCCCTTTAATTTTCTTCTTTTTATCACCGTGGCCACTGCCATTCCCGCCGCCACTTCCGACGGTGTCGCTTTTTTCAGCAACGTTATCACTTTCCCCACCTTCTTTCTTTTTCTCAACTGGTGCCGCCGGTGACTGCTTACTGGCTGAGCTGGTTTCCGGTAACTTCCCTTCAGATTTCGACTCTTTCACCCCTTGTCCACCGGAGACTTTAATGGGAATTTCACGTACTGACCCGGTTTCCGGTACCGTCCCTTCAGAATTCCAATCTTTCACCTCATGTCTACCGGAAACTTTAACCGGAGCTTCAACGGCTTTAAAATCTCCACCGGTTTTAGCTGGACTTGCGCCGGCGCCGGCGGTTTTAACTTCCACCGGTGGTTTGATTTCTTTGTCAACATTAACAGTACTACTTCCATGGCCAGATTCTTTATTGGGTTGTGGGCCATTCTGTCGAATTTGTTTATCTTTGTTATCGGGTTTATCTGATTTTTTCTCTTTCTGATTAGGATTTTCCGGCCATAACTTGGCGTGCTTACCGGACTTTATGAGTTTGTTGATTAAAGTGGCGGCGTCTATGTTACCGGTTACAATTACCTTTTGTTGCTTGGTTTCTATATCGGCAGAATAAACATCTGAAAAGTTCAAAAAAAATAAAAATTAGATGAAATGGGGTGAAAAATGGTACCACAAAAAGAGTACAATTTTTAAAATTAGATATAAAAGACCCTATGAGATATATTTGAAACAAAAAAATTTTTAGTTAAAAATCGTCAAATTAGAAATGTAAATTTAGTTTTAGAACAAAAAAAAACGGTAAATAATAAATGAGTCAATTTAATAATGGCAATATAATGATAAACAAATTTAAAGATATTGTTTATTAATTTAATATAATCGTATACAAATGTGTGTATACGTGTTATTTATATACAGTCTATCAAAATTATGTTATTTTAACAAATATATATATTTTTAAAAAACTTATATCCTCCAAAATCAGAAATCAAAAATAAAACTGTAAAATCTTCCATATTGCCCCTATATATAGATATATATACCTTGAATGTTGGTAAGGATTTTCTTGACTTTTCTCTTGCAGCCTTCACAATGGATGGAAACTTTCAAGATCCATGTCTGAGAAAACAGGGAGAATTAATTAAGGTGATGATCAGTTAGAGATTATTAAGGAAATTAATTAATTAACTAAAAGGGGTTGTTTAAAGTTTTAGTAGGTGGTAGATCATAATTAAAAAAAAATTAAAATACCTTGTAATTGAGGGGTTCTAACGGTTCTTCTTGTACTACTTCGGATGTTGGCATTAGACTATGAGAAATCAATAAAATGAAGCTTTGAGTTGCTTGAGAGAAAGAAATGAAAGCTTTAGAATACTTATATTTATATGGGTGGGCGTGGGCGTGGGGGTGGGGGTGGGGGTGGGGGTGGGGGTGGGGTGGGGGGGGTGAGAGCGGGGTGGGGGGGGAAAATCTTGTAGTTTAGGCGTTGCCATGAGTCGAATCGTTTTGAAAAAAGGATAAAAATACATCAGTAAAAAAAATTATTTCTTGACGTTTGGAGTGCTTCTTTCGGTTATACGACTGAGAGGAGTTAACTGTATCCTGCGACTCTGCATAGTTTGAAAACGTTTCAAAATTTTGGTTAATATCAAAATTTATGTAAAAATATTTTTTTTATTTCATATAGAAATACGTGAGAGGGATTCATGTAAAAATAATATTTTTTTATATGAATCAATTTTCTATATAGAACAAAGAAAATTAATTCAGAAAGAAATTAACAAAGGAGAGAGTCTCTAAAGTAAATTAATGATGTTTAAAAATATAATTTTTGTAGAAAATAATTTGGTAAATAAAGAACTTATTTTTGTGATCATTCTTCAACCTCAAGTAATAATTTCTAGATTTGATTATGTTTTAAATTCTTTCATTTGAATTTTATTGTAAAATAAAATTTATTTTATTTTTTAATTTATATAAGCGCATGCAGAAAATTTTAAAGTGCTATTATAAATTACTATTATATATATATATATATATATATATATATATATATATTGACTATTAATATGTGTGCTATTGACTATTAATATATGTATTAATATATAGCTTGTCCAAAAATTTGGTGGGGGTCACTCGCCGTTTCGCCCATGAGTGTAGGATGACACCCAACTTATAAGTGCGTGTCTCGTCTTCAAGTTTTTTTTTATCGTTATGTATTATGATAATTATGTATCAAATTTAAACAATTTATGTCAAATATGCACGCGATCTAAATGCACCAAATAAATTTTATAAAATACATAAACTCAATACTATTAGACCAAAAAAGTCGAAACAAACTTATTTGTGTAAGGAGGATGTCAATTAAGGCATGTAAAATAGGATGTTTAACTGTAAAAATGATCCACAAATTCTACGAAATTGTATATTTAACTCATAATATTAATTTTTTTCAATTGAATATCTTATGAGACGCTCCCAAAATCGGTATACATCACCCATTTTGAGTCGTCAAATACATGGTACAGAAATAACTACAACTTCATTAATACAATTATCGTGCAAAATACGATAATACATTAACTGTGAGTTTAAATACAAATATTGTCTTCTAGACAATATCCACACTCAGATAAAGTCCTCATTACAAATTATTGATACACTATTTTATAAAAATAGTGAGGACTGCTAAAACAACTGTCTAAGGACCATCACTCTATACCCCGACTGATTCCTGTTATATTCTCGCTTTTTGAGAAGAAAAATGGAACAAAAAGGAAAATTGTGAACTCAACTAGCCCAAAAAAGAATATTATGACTAAGATAAAGAACAACAATTTATCGTTAGTGTGACGCCCCCAAAATTAGGTATACGTCACCCATCTTGGGTCGCCACTTACATGGTACATAAATTCAAATACAAACTTAATTATACATCTGTTATGTAACATACGACAATACATAAACTGAGAGTTCTAATAGGAATGTTGTCATTTAGACAATATCCATACTCAAGGAGTTCTCATTACATTTATTGTCACACTATTTAACAGAATAGTGAGGACTACTAATGCTATCTTCGAGACCATCACTCTTTTCCCCGACTCGTCCCAGGTATATTCTCATTTCCCGAAGAGAACAGTGAAGGAAAGGGTGAGCTCAACTATCCCAGTAAGAAATATTATAACTAAGATAATGCAGAATAAATTATCAATAGTCTTCAACAATGTTAAACTGATAAAATACAATAGACAACCAGTTTAATTGCGCCGAATATCTAATCCATTAAAAGAGTCAAGTAGAAAATAAAGTCTACTATCTTTTAGGTTTTAAAAGGTTTTCATCAATTTTTATCACTAAGACTACATTTAATGAATAAACCACAATATCTAATCATCCCCGTATTCACTGGCCAAAGATTTTCATCAAATTATCAATGGTCACGACTATCTTGAATCACCCCCGGTCATAATTATACCAAAACTATCCATCATCAGACATGTGTCACCGAGGACTTTTGTCACATCATTTATATCAAGCCATGATTATACCGAATGATCTCTCAGTCATAATCATACTAAGTTCATCTACGCACGTAAGCCAAAATATAACATAATATAACATGAGGATGATGACAATGACATAATAATTCAATAAAATAAGTTCACGAATTAATTTATTCAGAACTAATAACGTCCAAATTGTCAACATAATACTTTGCTTTGTAGAGTAAAATTCAAGAATGCTCGTAAAAATATTTTCATGAAAAATATCTTTGGATGAAGCGCTTAAATATCAAGGATATTTCACTAAATTCATGGAGTATAGAAGTCAAAATTTTAACCAACCGAGTATAATAAATGAATGAAATAACAAAAGAAATCACCATGCATGCGGTGATTGTGATGCGGTTTATTCCAATGAAATAATAAATACGTAATAATAAAGATTTTAACCAGTCCTGTAAAACACACGAACAAGATATTCCAATAGAATAATAAAGGCGGGATAATAAAGATGGAACCAGTCCCGCAGTAAAGCATGCATGGATGTTCCAACGGAATAATAAAATAATAGAAGAATGTCACCAAGTATAGGGGATTCCACGACATCTGGTCATTCCAATGAATAAATAAAAATGGAATAATATAAGGATTTCACCAAGTATAGGTATTCCGCATATACACTGGTCATGTATAGGGTATGCCACTTTTTACAAAGTTATTCCAATGTAATAAATAAGAATGGAATAATATAAGGATTTCACCAAGTATAGGTATTCCGCATATATGTGTCATGTATAGGGTATGCCACTTTTACAAAGTTATTCCAATGTAATAATAAAGAATGGAATAACGTAAGTTCTCTTCATGAATAAAAAAATAACACCCTTACGAGTACAACAAATAATATTTACGTGGGAAAGGAAATCGTTACTTGCTAGGGGTTGGGGTTTCGTGTTGGTGAGGAGGAGAGAAATCCACGAAAAAGTACTAATTGATTGATTGATTGAAGAGGGAGAACGACAGTGGGCGATTACTCCAACGACGCGGCGAACCCCTAGAATCCGGAACCGTGTTAGGGTAACAGGATTCCAAGAGCCTTCTTGAGTCCTTCAAGTTGAGAGAATGTCCAAACCCCTTTGGTGCTTTTAGGTGGAATTCCAAGCCTTTAAGTCACCAAAAGGGCCCCTTTGATCTTCCAAGAGTCCAAGTCTTCAGTCCCCAGAGAAGTCCCCTTCCCAATGGAGTGGAAGAGATATTTATAGGGTTTTGTGGAGAGTGGTCATGTGATAGGCACATGTCCTCGGAGAAATTCCAAATTTACCCTTAGTCATCAAAGTAATGCCCAGATCGTCCTGCCCTTCTAGCCACCAATCCAATCCCTCAATCAATTCCCAAAATGAGTCACCTCCACGTGCTTCTGCCTCGGGACACGTGAAAGATTCTCTCAGATCTTGCTTCTTTATTTTGGCCTCTTCGTCTTTCCATTTAATTATAATACCGAACCTTAATTTGTGCATTTAATTCAATTAGGTCAATTGAACCCTAATTTGCACTTGGGCCCACATTTGCCCCCTGCGCGAGAGTCGCGCCCTTGGAGTGACGATCGTGCAAAATACTTTAACTCTGTGAATACTGCTTCAATTTTCTGAAAAATGCTCGATCTTGCAAGTCCTGAAAACAGAAAATCATAGGAGACGTAACCTATGGGAGCTCTCCCAATATATCTTTGGAAATCCTCTATCAAATCTTTCCAAACCTTGCATAATATTTGTTTCCCTAATTAATTTTTATATGTATATATATACATATATTGAAACTAAATCAAAATAAATTATATATTTGTCAAATAAAATCAAATCTTATTTTGATTTGTAAATAAGATCAAATCCTTCTTTATAGAAAATCAAATCATTCCTATTATTTTGGAAACAAAATCAAATTATTTTTATTTATATACTTATAAAATAAAATTAGGAAGAAATTATTTTACGAAAATATTTTTTGAAAATCGAGAAATATTTTTTTTTAAATAAGAATAATTTAATTTGATAAAATAATAATAATATTATTATTTTTTAAACGCAAGATCTTTTCCCTTAATTGGTGATACTGCCGTAGTCATTTATGGGGATTGACAGAATTGATTCCACTAGATAAGTATAGCAAATTAGCAATTGATTTTCTTTGGACATGTATTTTAGAGAAAGAAGACGAAAAAAAAACTAAAGGGAAAAAGAAGCAATTGCAGAGTAATAGTGGCCGTGAAGCTTCGGGGAAGATAAACAAATGAAACAATCATGAAGAATTGACAAGCGAAAAATCAACACATTTACAATTCAAAGTGAAAAATGAGCGCGAATTCTTCTTGTGAACGTGAGCTTCATTTTCAAAACCAAATCATTATTTTAGCTTTGACAGGAATTCCTTGTGAAATTGTGATTGGTCATTGCAAAATATTTCCATATAAAATAAAATAAAAGTTCTGCAAGTCAAGATACTAAAATGATTGAATCAAGGCATCTTTTTGATTGGCTATAATTCTAACTTTCCATAAGTAATATTATGGTAAGGACTCTAGAATAATGGTATGATGCTTGGGTCAGTCAGAAATGATAAACAACCTCTTTTCCTCAATTTATAAAATAGATATACAAATGACAAATCCTATATCCCATGCATATAATTCTCTAGTTATGATTGAAGGCGTAAATTCAGCAACGCCTAATTGTCTAGTTAATTTCCTTATATTTATCACAATTACCCACAGAATTTCCAAATTGTAAGACCCCATAAAATATTCCCTCGTTCATATATATTTTCAGTAATCGCTAATCTCCGGGGAGAACTTTATTAGCAATTCATGAGTTTTTTTTTGTTTTTTTTTTATTTTATCAAATTCAACACATACTTATTAATAATTAATTCGAGTAGTACTCCAGATAGTATGATACAACAAACTTTATATAGAATTCCCTAAAGATATATAGGCATGCTCAGTGCTCAATGGAGCTAATATATAAAATATTGTTTTATAATCTATATGTATGCATAATTGATTGACTTTTGTAAAAGTAATAATCATGTCATATGATACATTTATAATTAAAACCCATAGGATCTTACTCCTTATATATATATATATATGCAATAATCTTCCTAATAATTTTTTTTTCTTCTTGATACACCAAGTCTTTCCTTTTATCAAATCAAAATTAATTTTTATTTCCAAAATAAAATCAAATCTTAATTTTATAAAATCAAATCTTAATTTTATTTTTTGAAATTAAATCTTTCTTTATTTTGGAAAATCAAATCAAATCTTTCTTAATTTGAAAAGAGATTTTTTTTAAAACAAATCAAAATCATAAAATCATATTAAATAAACTAAAATCATATGATTATGCATGATAGCCATAGTCCCTTTCTATTCACGCCAAAGTTTTCTAGTAGAACCCTTAGTCCAATTTTTATTTTTTTTTTTTTTTTTTTTTTTTTTTTCGTCAACCCTATACAAAAATGAGGTAACCATTTTTTTTTGAATCTTGGCGTAGAACCTATTTTTTTTTTTTTTTTTGAAATAAAATAAAATAAAATCTTATTTTATTTTTTTCAAAAAATAAAAATAAAAAATATAAATAAATAAATAAAATATTTACTTATCTTATTTTTGAGAGGTCCTGTTGCTCCATGATTAATTCTTCGTGCTTCCTTTTTTGCCATAAGAAAGATCCGTTGAAGCTATACATGCCTTCACCTCATCCAATGACTATCGATTAACACCTCATGAAACTAAAAGAAAATAAGCCCATGAAAAGAATGAACATGATTAACCCCTCTTGCTTCCCAATGCCAATTATTTGGTTCCTTTCAAACCGTCTCCGCTATATCCCATGAGTCATCAAGTCATTGTAGCCTTCTCCACTCCTTCCCGTCATTCTTGATCGATCCCGGCATTACCCAAGTGATTCTACACAATGATTCAATGAGAACACAAGCGTCCAAAGGCTCCTCGTGTCCGAAAATAAAAGAGAAGATATTCCACCATCTCTTCTTCACAATAGCCCATAAGACCATCAACAATCAATTCTCTTGGGATAGAAATCACCTCATTTGCCTTTGACAAATCCGAGACTGGTATATATATATATATATATATATATATATATTTTTTTTTTTTTTTAGGCCGAGGGAATTGATTATAACCGCCTCTAATTCATAATTCGCTTCGATTGTTGAAGGTGACTTACTTTCAAGAAAATCTTTGTTTTCATAATTCTTTTATTTAGTTGGAATTTGAAACTCTTTTCATGTATAATTATTTTATTTTGTCGATTGATTGTTTGTTTGTTGGTTGATGTTTTTGTTTAATTTTTTCTTAATTGTTTCATCGATTTCTCTTTTCAGGTGATTGTAGTTTTTCTTTTCCGGGCCATTTCACCTTAACAGGATCTTGGCTCGGATATTCTCAAAAGAGTAAACAACACTGCAAGGAGGAGGGATTTATTCCGAGCCATTTCACCTTAACAAGGTCATTGGCTCGGATATTCTGGAAGAAAGGGAACACTGGAAGGAGGAAGGATCTATTCCGAGCCATTTCACCTTAACAAGGTCATTGGCTCGGATATTCTGGAAGAAAGGAACAACGCAAGGAGGAGGAATTTATTCCGAGCCATTTCCCCTTAACAAGGTCCTTGGCTCGGATATTTTGAAAGAAAGGACAACCCCGAAAGGAGGAAGAGTTTATTCCGAGCCATTTCACCTTAACAAGGTCATTGGCTCGGATATTTTGAAAGAAAGGATAACATCGGAAGGAGGAAGAATTTATTCCGAGCCATTTCACCTTAACAAGGATCTTAGTTCGGATGTTCCGGTGAAGTAGCATTCATTCCAATCAGTTGATTCGACGAGTAAGGAGAAGTTAAATGTAAGAGGGGAGAGCTCCTTAGGTGGCTAAATCCTACGGGTCAACCCTTAGGGGAACCGACCTAATGGCCTCCTTTTTCACATTTCCCCGTTCTTCTTTTACCCTTTTTATTTGAATGGCTCCTAATGCTTGTGCTCTTTTTCTTCTTTCAGGTGTTCATGATCTTCCTTTCCGAATCCAAGGTGTCCGTGATCTTCCTTTCCCAAATCCAATCTTTTTATTTAAGTTTCATACCCTCTCTCTTGTTATGGTAAGCACTTAATTTCAAATGCTCATTCACTTTCTTTCTTTGTTTCTAGAATTCTCATGTTATATTTTCTTGTTTACAGCCAACTCCAATGAACGTTCCACGAATTCGAAACTACTAAGGAGGTTCCTTTCATCGGCGATCGGGAAAGGCTCCCTTTATGGGTCTTCCGACGTTTTCTGGGAGCAAGAAAGAATTATGATCGTACAACCTTTCCTCCTCCCCGAGAAAGCGTGCTTATTTCTATATGCTACGGCTTGCGCATGTTTTAGACAACTTTTTCTGTTACTCGCTTCGCATTCCTCGTATGTGTATAGAAAAGCAGAATACCCCTACAAATCCCATTCATTTCATATCCGACTTATCCAATCGCCTTTGAGGGTGGCAACATTGACCGACGAGGTTCTCGCAAAATCGATTATGTGGATATCTTGAAGTGGGCCGACATTTTGCGTTGCATTCAATTATGCGAGAGATCTTCGTCCCCATGGACCAAGATGCTCTTACCGCCTCTTGATTTCACGTTGGTGTTCTTCCACATGTACATTTGTCACTTTGCTTGGGGAGTTCACCCCAACTCTGAGGATGTCTATGTCATCTACCAAGAAGCATTTTCCCCCACGTGAGTGAGTCACGCCTTTTGTGAGATGATCGCGCAAAATATTTTTAAGTGTTGAAGTCTTCACTTCTTGAAGCTTGATATTTTGCAAGCCTTGGAAACGAAAGTCCTAGGAGAGTGAACCTCTAGGGAGCAAACCCTAGGAGGGCAATCCTAGAGGATCTCTTCAAGGATATCTAGGTATCTCCTAACTTTCCTTGGACATGTCTCCCTTCTATGCTAGGTTGAATCTTTTTATTTCCAATCATCATGTTGTTGCACTTCGCTCTAAGTCACTTCACGTCTCCATGAGGATGACTTACTTTATGTAAACTTTAGGAGCTTCAAGATGACATACATAAATTGAAGACCAAGCTTTTGGGAAATTGAGTCAGCTACCCAAGACCTTGAAGGCTCGATAGCCTCTAATACGAAGGCTCATGGTACCACACCATTGTCGACTTGAAGGCTTTAGTTATTCCCTTCTCTTTAGTTCGACAGGTCATGGCCTTTAGATCATAAACTTTCATATTTTTTTTTTCATTTCCTGTATCAGAAAATTTATGTACATATATTTCATTTATCAAATTGTAGTTTCTTTTATCCTTATTGATTGCCTTTAATTTGAACGATTCTTTAAAACTCAATATTTAACATTGAATCTTAAGTTGTTCGAATTAAGACTCCAAGACACCAATAGGCCTCATAAAACAGCAAACATGAATCTATTCAAGAAAAACATGTTGTTTTTTTTTTATGCAAACTAACACTTGAATCTATACTTCCTTTTTTTTTTTTTTTTAAAGAGATTAGAAAAAATATTCAAGCATAAGTGGAAGTTTGACAATTTATTGATAACAAAATTGCTTTTAACGAAAAGCATAACGTTTCAAATAATAAATCCTCGATTACTTTTGAAGTTGAAAGTATAACTTATGCAGTTCGAGGACTTATAATCGTGCCTCGATTACTTTTAAAGTTAAAAGTATAACTTTTTGGGTCTAAGGACTTATAGTCGTGCCTCATTCACTTTTAATGATAAAGTGTAACACTCGAAAGTGCCTCGTCACTTGGGTCGCCCAATTTCTTAGCAAGTCACGGTTTACGAGGACTTGAAATCGGGTGCCTTGTCACTTGAGTCGTCCAGCTTTCTTGGCAAGTGCGGTCTACGAGGACTTGAAATCGGTGCCTCGTCACTGGGTCGTCCAATTTCTTGGCAAGTTCGGTCTTTATGACTTGACCACCATTTAGAGTGGACCACCATCTTGGGTGGATTTTATATATATATATATATATATTTTAATTCATCAATTCTTGTGCCTCCAACCTTGGTCATCCAATTACTTGGCAAGGGATACTCCCGAGGACTTAAACCGCCATTTTGGTGGACCACCATCTTGGGTGGATTTTTAATTCATCCGTAGTTCGAGTTTTTTCGATGGTAGAGCCGATGATTTGGGTTCATGACTTACGGGATTGAACCATAGGTGATAGTGTTACATGTTTCTTCTCCTAGTTCAATCTCCCCCATAAATCGCCTTCTCATGGTATATCCTCCGCAGATCGTAATAAATCCATAGTGGAATGTCCTGCGATTGGTGGTATACATGTAAGTCCTGGTCTTCTTTTCATCTCTTCCGCTATAACCAACCGGGGTCTTGGAGGCTTCACCACTCCATGCTCAACCCATTGTTCAGACAGTGGCTCTGAATGCCTTCTCGCGCATGTAATAGCCTCCGGGCCCGGCATTCTAGTATACTTGTCACCATGCTTTTCTCGCTTCATTCAATTTTCTCATTCTTCTCCCTCTTGGCCCCTTGTGGTTTTGGTGAGAATCGCCCAAAGCCACTTCTCGCCCTTTTGCTCTTCCATGTAACCATCGCATGGCTGGTGGGAAATGTCATGATTCCTCCCTAGTCTTGTGCAAAAGATGAGAGGGTCGCAAATGAATCACAAGCTTTGGTAATGAGGTGGGGCTTGAAGGCTTCTAAAGCACCATTGTTGCATATACTAACCAAGTTCTTTTCTTCAATTGGCTCGCACACCTCGTGCGTTCGGGCCCTAAACTGTCAACATAATCCGACAACTCCTCATTCGGTTTACATTTGAACCGCATAAGCTCCACAATGGTTACTGCTTCGCATATAGAAAAATTTCTTGAAAATTGTAATTTTAAGTCATCCCAATCATGGATGAATTCTTCTCCAAATTGTAGTACCAACTAAAGGCACTATCCGTCAAAGTCTTGTTGAATTCCCGCATCAACAAGTTGTGGTTGTTCACTTCATCATATCCGAACCACGGAGACATCAACTTCCTACAAACTGCAATATGTTCCCTAGCATTTCCTTTTTCCCCGTTGTATTTTGGAAATCATGGGTGCTCAATATACCTGTTGGGTAAGGTTGCCTCCGAATGTGTGCGCGAGGTAAGGAGGAGTAAAGTCCAACTCCGAGGGTCGAGATGTCTGTCTGCTTGATTGATTGATCACGTCTAATCATATCATCCTTCGTCACATACGGGCTTGAAGCGTGAACTCTCTGGGGTGTTTTGATATACTGCTGCGGCGGTGTGTATGGTAGAGAAATTGGTTGATGGACACTTGCATCATGAATAGCTGGCACTGGTGGAAGTTGCTGGCTCATTCGCTGGACATTGCTTGGAATGGTTGGCATTTGCACCTGTGAAAATGATGGAATAGTAGCTGAGATGATGTTTGCCTGAGGTTGGCTTGCTTCCATCCTAGGTTGTGGCACGTCACCACTGTTCTGGGCTTCCAAGTTGATTATTGGAACCAATTGACTTTTCCGCTTAATGGAGGTACAATGTGGTTCTCTTCGTTGTTGCTACCATTATTGTTGTCTTCCACACCTACTTGTTCCCCATGCAAACTTCCTGGGAACATGGCCTCGAAAGTGGGAATCTGCATCAACTGCTGGCGGAAATTCCCCATCTCCTCTTGCTTCTCTGCATTTCCAACATCATGGCCATCATCATTCCTTGCCCTTCTCGTGCTTCCTTCAATGCCTTGAGCATCTCCAGCAGCACATCATTCGTCAGTCTCCACCGTATCCTCGCCTTGCCTTCTTGGTTGGTTTGTTGTTGATTGGCCATATGTGGTGACGTCGAACTTCCTTCCAAGCGTCTTTCAATAAGTGGTTGGTCAAAATCCAGGTTTGCGCCTTGGAAAGCTTGAGTGGCTTGCCTTGGAACTGGATCCGGTGAGGTAATGCTGTTTGTTGGTGAAGCGGCTCTTCCTGTAGTTCTCCCACTTCGAGTTGTGGGCATACCCTTCACGAATTCTACACCTCCCCCAGCAGAGTCGCCAAATAAATGTGGGCAAGGAAATCGTACCTTACTAGGGTTAGGGTTTTGTGTTGGCTGAGGAGGAGAGAAATCCACGAAAAGTACGAAATTGATTGATTGATTGAAGAGGGGAGAACGACAGGTGGGCGATTACTCCAACGACGCGTGGCAGAACCCCTAGAATCCGGGAACCGTGTTAGGGTAACAGGGATTCCAAGAGCCTTCTTGAGTCCTTCAAGTTGAAAGAATGTCCAAACCCCTTTGGTGCTTTTAGGTGGAATTCCAAGCCTTTAAGTCACCAAAAGGGCCCCTTTGATCTTCCAAGAGTCCAAGTCTTCAGTCCCCAGAGAAGTCCCTTTCCCAATGGAGTGGAAGAGATATTTATAGGGTTTTTTGGAGAGTGGTCATGTGATAGGCACATGTCCTCGGAGAAATTCCAAATTTACCCTTAGTCATCAAAGTAATGCCCAGATCGTCCTGCCCTTCTAGCCACCAATCCAATCCCTCAATCAATTCCCAAAATGAGTCACCTCCACGTGCTTCTGCCTCGGGACACGTGAAAGATTCTCTCAGATCTTGCTTCTTTATTTTCTCTTAGTCCGCTTCCGTTTAATCATAATACGAACCTTAATTTGTGCATTTAATTCAATTAGGTCAATTGAACCCTAATTTGCACTTGGGCCCACAATTTCCTACCTTAGAAGAACTGAATATTGGAAAAGTGAAGTGGCAAAATACTTTTCTTCTTTTTCTCTATAGTTTTTCTCTCTAGAGTTTCAGTGAATTCGTAAGAAATAATGAAGGAATGAGCTTTCTATTTATAGAAAAACTGAGGGTGGCTCTTGGTCTTAACGAAGGGTCAAAATGACTCTTGGTAATATTGAAGAGACAACTACTATTCATGCGAAGGGGTAATTAACCTTGGAACAATCAAGAGGCGCTTAACTCTTGGTAATATTGAAGGACAACTACTATTTGCGAAGGGGTAATTACTATCGACGAAGGTAATTACTATCGACGAAGGTAATTACTATTGAAGAAGGTAATTACTATTGGCGAAGGTAAATACTATTGACGAAGGTAATTACTATTCACAAAGGTAATTACTATTCACAAAGGTAATTACTATCGACGAAGGTAAATACTATTGACGAAGGTAAATACTATCGATGAAGGTAATTACTATTCACAAAGGTAATTACTATTCACAAAGGTAATTACTATTGACAAAGGTAATTACTATCGACGAAGGTACTCTTAGATGATGACATATGGGCCCCCATAAAATAATCAAACTTACCACAAACGCGTCTATAATGTACTTTTTATATACATCAAGGATTGAATAAATATTACCACAAATCATTTTATTTTTAATCAACACATATTTAATCTTTCAACAATTATTAATCATTTATAACTTGTCGTCTCAATTAATAATTTAATACTATAACATATTATACGAGATGATACTTGTGACAATAATTGAATCAATAATATAAGAGATATGATGCGGCCAATTATCGTAGCAATAATTGAGCATAAATTGAGTGACTTCTCACGTAAGCATCAATAATCAATATCGTGTATTACTATACAACTACGCCAGACATCTTTGTACTTTTACTACCGGTAGTTCAATGCGGTTTTTGCAGAACACCTCCGCCATTATTTTTATAGAAAAATAATTTTATCGCTTTCTAACTACGACAATACTTCCGTTGTAGGGTCCACTTAATGATTGAGTAGTCGTCTTTAATATTTCCGAACAAAAAGAATATTCCCCACCAAACGAATATTTTATAACAACTTGCTTACTTTGCAAAATTTATAAATATTACCCACAACTATAACATTATATCAAATTTATTCCATAATATTCAAAATAATATTTATAAAAAAATTCATCTTTATTTATAAAAGTCAGGTCTTACAACCTCCCTTCTTATGAAAAATTTCGCCCTCGAAATTAGGGTACGATACTGATATGATAAAGAGGTGAGGATACCTTGAATACCTTTATCGTTAAAAATATTAAATTTATCTTCGCAATCCCACCAAAGATATTCATTAACAATTCATCTTTGCACTACAGCCAAAGATATACAATCAGTAATAATTCAATAATGTTTGAGATGCGACTTAATAGTATCACGACCACGAATTATCCATGCACCATCGGCCAAGGATATTCGTGTTTTCAATCTGGTCCATGATTATACCAAATAATCTTGAGTCATAATCATACCAAGTCTATCAATGCACTACGACCAAAGATGACTTTTACTACATCCATGAATTAATATTTCATTCTTTGAGACTCAAATTTCAATAATTAATCCATATCATCGAATCATCCCCGCACTACGTGCCAAGGATATTCATTAGTATCACGACCACGAATTATCCATGCACTACTGACCAAAGATAATCGTGTATTCATTAAGATCACGACCACAAATTATCCATGCACTACTGACGAAAGATAATCGTATTCATTAGTATCACGACCACAAATTATCCATGCACTACTACCAAAGATAATCGTGTTTTCAATTATGGTTATGATTATACCGAACAATCCTCGGTCATAATCATACCAAGTCCATCTATTCAATGTAAGCCACAAATGACTTTCAACACAATATATAGCATAAGGATAATGATATAAAGAATCAATTAAATGAGATAACGGATAAATATTAAACATTTATAATATAATTTATCCGAGGATTCAAGAATATCCCCATGTTATCAATCACTTAATAATCTCATAATCTAATATCATTAATATTATAATAATATTTTAATCACTTCTTAAATTTATAAACAATTTATCTCAATTGTTTACGCTTTTACCATATAATGCATTTAATCATTCAAAATGCCATACTCATAAGATATCATCACCAATTATCAAATCCTCATCAAAAAAAATATGCATATACTCTATATAGGATTCTCTAGCCATAAAATCCTATTTTCAACTTTGTTACTTCACATAACATATTTAACTCATATGTTCAGTAACTAAACTATTTTCATGAAAAATACTAAATCAGTCCCAAAAATATTTCTTTTCCGGGATTTAGCATAATATAGTCCCATGATGAAAATATATTTTTCTCTAAATTTTTAAAATTCATTTACTATTTTTCAAAAATCAATTTCTAATTAATTCCTTAAGAAATTAGCTACCTCAAGTTTAACTCCAAAATTTCCAAATCTTGGCAGGACCTTACACATGTTAATGTGAGCCTCCATTTAAATTTCATGGTCATCGGAGTTATAGAACTCCGATTATAGCATTTTTCGTTAAAAAACCTAAATATTGAAATGGTCATAACTTGTTCATTTTAAATCAGAATGAGCTCATTTTTGGACAGGAGGTACTTTATAATATATATTTTCATGTCCCAAAAGGTCAGAATTTTTCACATAAATTTAGTAACCTAAACAGCCCTTAAAGTTTCAAGGCAAGCGCGTTTTGTAATTTGCAGCTTTGGACTCTTTTGCTAAATTCAGGTCCACACGAAAAATCTACAAAGACCTTTTCCAGTGATTCCACTTGGATAAGCTACAAAACCCATAGATCTAACTCTAGGACTTGACCACACTCAAAAATTCAAAATATAATAGGAGATATGGTCAATTGAATTTCATGTTACGCTTTTACCAAAATCGATTTTTCA
Organism: Panax quinquefolius; assembly: GCA_020205615.1. Classification (NCBI taxonomy): domain Eukaryota; kingdom Viridiplantae; phylum Streptophyta; class Magnoliopsida; order Apiales; family Araliaceae; genus Panax; species Panax quinquefolius. The sequence goes on from CM035157.1 coordinate 26,256,386, forward strand.
ACCCTTTGTGATTTCTAAGAAACTTTCATGTTTTCACATAATAACCACATAACTCATCATAACACTTACTAATGCTTCATATACCCATAATTTTCATTAGTCCAATGCTTTTATTATGACTTTCATCATAATCCTCGTAAATGATCCTTTTAGTTGAAGAAATATTTGAGGGTTTAAGAAATGGGTTTTTGATCTTTGGGTCAATACAAAATTCGATTTCACGCTCTAGGGTAGGCTAGAAATCTTCAAGAATACGTCAAGAAATTTATTAATGATAGAAATATCATTCAAAACTGCTACTCTTATCCAAGACTTGAATAAGACGTTACATTGATACCAACCGTGACTTCTATCCTTTAACCTAGATAGCACCTCACAATGATACCTATCAACTTGTCATCGCTATTCACGACGTCGCCTCTGAGAAAGTCCGGCTTGATTGCATTCCACACAAGGAAGTCAACAACGAAAGGATCGGGGCTCTTTACTTATGGCTTGATATAACAAAGATTAACTTTAGGGTTTGGTTACTTTGAATTCAGTATAACAGGTTGGTTAGGAATATGAAAGCTAACAACCTTACAAAAGAATAATAAGTAGTTAATCAATCGCTTTCAAAAATTACCTCAAAGGCAAGTATTTTCAAAGAGATAAGATCGTGAAAGTGTTTATTTGAAACAACAAGATTAATAAATGATTGGAGGTAACGAAGGTTTCTCCCAACGAAGTTTCAATAGATAAATCAAAGTCTAATTTTTCCGAGTCAAATTTAAACATTGAACACAACTAGGTAGAATAAAAGAGTGGGTAGAACTTGTATTGAATAAAGTATAGACTTCGCAATAATTTATAATTAATTTACCAATAATAACTTCGTTCGGGTTTCTCTGACAAAACGCTCTCGCTTAAATTACCGAAGTTTGACTTTACTATAGGTACATTCCTCCCTTAATCGCTTCTTCACATTCTGATCCATGATATGAATCATTATTCTCCGATCCATATCGAATTCGGGTTGACCGCTATGCATGTGGTAATTCAATTCGATGTTGGGTTCTCCCAATCTTGTCCAAAAAGCAAAGTCCATTTCATCTATTTTGGCTTTATTGGATCGGACGCCTTTTTCTACACTATCAACGCGTTGTGCGGCTTTTTACCCATGCATCGCATATTCTCCTTCGCTCAGCTTGTTTCTTCTTTCACCGATCTTTGATTTTAAAATTCTCGATTCCAATTTTAATATCTTACACCCCGCCAAAGTGTGATTTTGTTCGAGCATCACATATCGGGTAACCCAATTTTGAATTATTGTATCCCTTTGTTCCACGACCGCTTGCTGGATTCTTCAACTTTGTTCTTCTAGCTCACGAACACGATTTTGTAATTCTAAGTTTTGATCATAAATTTCTTCTAACCAATTCTCCTTAGGTCCTCTTCTTCCTCTTCTTCCTCACTCTCACCGCTACCTCTCGCAACTAGCTCTCAAAATGCAACAATTAGTTCTTCATTCACTATGTGGATATCTCTAATTTGTTCTTCATCCGACCTTCGCATTAACTCGATTAGTGATTAAAGGTGTCACAACGGTCACATTCACTCCATTGTGAATATTTTCAGCTACCATTTCCAAACACTGCCACAACACAAGGATTAATTAATATATCAAATATTATCCCTATACTCTGCCCGACCAATTAAATAACAAATAAACTTAGGTAGGTCATACTAGCGAAGGAATTCCTGCCTCTCCCTCCTAGTTCTTATCTCGCATCTTAGCCAGGATCATATCCCTAAGCTCGATACCAATTGTGGCGCTTTTCAAAATTAGTATATACGCCACCCATCTTGGGTCGCCACTTACATGGTACATAAATTCAAATACAAACTTAATTATACATCTGTCGTGTAACATACGACAATACATAAACTGAGAGTTCTAATAGGAATGTTGTCATTTAGACAATATCCATACTCAAGGAGTCCTCATTACATTTATTGTCACACTATTTAATGAGAATAGTGAGGACTACTAATGCTATCTTCGAGACCATCACTCTTTTCCCAGACTCATCCCAAATATATTCTCATTTCACAAGAGAACGGTGAAAGAAAGGGTGAGCTCAACTAGCCCAAGAAGAAATATTATAACTAAGATAATGCGTAATAAATTATCAATTGTCTTCAACAATGTTAAACCGATAAAATACAATAGAAAACCAGTTTAATCTGCGGTGAATATCTAATCCATTAAAAGAGTCAAGTAGAAAATAAAGTCTACTATCTTTTAGGTTTTAAAAGGTTTTCATCAATTTTTATCACTAAGACTCAGCTTTAATGAATAAACCACAATATCTAATCATCCTCGTACCACTACCAAGGATTTTCATCAAATTATCAATGGTCATGACTATATACCGAATCACCCTCGGTCATAATTATACCAAAAACTATCCATCATCGCATTCATTACAGCCACTTTGAGGACTTTTGTCACATCATTTGTATCAAGCCATGATTATACCGAATGATCTCTGGTCATAATCATACTAAGTTCATCTATGCACGTAAGCCAAAGATAACATAATATAACATGAGGATGATGACAATGACATAATAATTCAATAAAACAAGTTCACGAATTAATTTATTCAGGAACTAATAACGTCCAAATTGTCAACATAATACTACTTTGTAGAGTAAAATTCAAGAATGCTCAGAAAAATATTTTCATGAAAAATACTGGATGAAGCGCAAATATCAAGGATATTCCACTAAATTCATGGAGTATAGAAGTCAAAATTTTAACCAACCGAGTATAATAAATAATGAAATAACCAAAGAAATCACCATGCATGCGGTTGCAGATGTATGTGTTATTCCAAAGTAGAATAATAAATACGTAATAATAAAGATTTTACTAGGTCCCAAGAAAACACATGAGTATGTGATATTCCAATAGAATAATAAAGATCGGATAATAAAGACTTTTAACCAGTCCCACAAAACATGATGAGGATGTTCCAACGGAATAATAAAATAATAGAAGAATGTCACCAAGTATAGGGGATTCCGCAGATACAAAAGTCATTCCAATGTAATAAATAAGAATGGAATAATATAAGGATTTCACAAAGTATAGGGTATTCCGCATATACAGGTCATGTATAGGGTATGCCACTTTTACAGGTTATTCTAACAGAATAAATAAGAATGGAATAATATAAGGATTTCACCAAGTATAGGGTATTCCGCATATACAAAGTCATGTATAGGGTATGCCACTTTTACAAAGTTATTCCAATGTAATAATAAAGAATGGAATAATGTAAGTTCTCTTCATGAATAAAAAAATAACACCCTTACGAAGACAACAAATAATATTCCCTACCTTAGAAGAACTGAATATTGGAAAAGTGAAGTAGAAAATACTTTTCTTCTTTTTCTCTATAGTTTCTCTCTCTAGAGTTTCAGTGAATTCGTAAGAAATAATGAAGGAATGAGCTTTCTATTTATAGAAAAATTGAGGGTGGCTCTTGGTCTTAACGAAGGGTCAAAATGACTCTTGGTAATATCAAGAGACAACTACTATTTGTGAAGGGTAATTAACCCTTGGAACAATCAAGAGGCGCTTAACTCTTGGTAATATTGAAGGGATAACTACTATTTGCGAAGGGGTAATTACTATTGACGAAGGTAATTACTATTGAAGAAGGTAATTACTATTGACGAAGGTAAATACTATTGACGAAGGTAATTACTATTCACAAAGGTAATTACTATTCACAAAGGTAATTACTATCGACGAAGGTAAATACTATCGACGAAGGTAAATACTATCGATTTGAAGGTAATTACTATTCAAAAGGTAATTACTATTCACAAAGGTAATTACTATTGACAAAGGTAATTACTATCGACGAAAGTACTCTTAGATGATGACATATGGGCCCCCATAAAATAATCAAACTTACCACAAACGTCTCATAATGTACTCTTTATATACATCAAGGATTGAATAAATATTACCACAAATCATTTTATTTTTAATCAACACATATTTAATCTTTCAACAATTATTAATCATTTATAACTTGTCGTCTCAATTAATAATTTAATACTATAACATATTATACGTATGATACTTGTGACAATAATTGAATCAATAATATAAGAGATATGATGCGTGAATTATCTTTGTAGCAATAATTGAGCATAGGTGAGTGACTTCTCACGTAAGCATCAATAATCAATATCGTGTAATACTACTATACAACTACGCCAGACATCGCATTCTTTACTTTTACTCTTTGGGTAGTTCAACAGCTTTTTACGGAACACCTCTGCCGTTATTTTTATAGAAAAATAATTTTGTCATTTTCTAACTACTGACAATACTTCAAATTGTGGGGTCCACTAATGATTGAGTAGCCGTCTCCCACCAAACGATATATTTATAACAACTTGCTTACTTTGCAAAATTTATAAATATTACCCACAACTATAACATTATATCAAATTTATTCCATAATATTCAAAAATAATATTTATAAAAAAAAATTCATCTTTATTTATAAAAGTGGGGTCTTACAAATTGTCTTTTGACATATTAAGCAAATGTCTTCGGGAAAGAGATTGTTGTGTGTATGATCTTTGATAAGGTTAGTGTTATAATTATGGGCCATCATTTATTTAAATGTTATTTATGTTTTGGTTACCATTATATAGTGAATTGGTTACTATGATATTGTGTTTTGGTTACCATAATATTGTGTTTTGGCTACTATTATATTATGATTAGTTAGCCTTCAACAAATCAGATAAAATATAATGGACAACCAGTTTTAGATTAATATTCGCAGCGGAAATAACAATTCATTAGAAGAGTTAAGTAGAGAATGAAATTTACTATCATCTATGAATTTAAAAGTCCATCATCAATATTTTATCCTGTAACATCAATCAATATACATCTTGCATCAAATATTCATCTTTGCACTACGGGCCAAAGATATTCATTTATATCACCAGTTAGTCAAGTGTTCATCTCTCAACACTGTTCATCTTTGCACTACTGGGCCAAAGATATTCATCGAGTAATCATTCATCTTTGCACTACTGAGGCCAAATATATTCATCAAGTATCACCATTAAAACCGAGGATGATGAAAAATATTTTGAGAACGAATCCATGAAGATAAAAGGACAAAGATTAGAGATTAAATACTTTAGATAATTCAAGTTTAAAAATACTCCATAATAAACCATAATGGAGTAAAATTCAAGATTGAAGATCAAAACATGGATACAATCAAAGATAGTAACCATAATAGACATCTCGGGACAAAGAAGAAAATTTTATTTTTTGGTGAATAGTGTATTAGTATGAATATAAAATAATGTATATATCGTGAATAGTAACCCCGACACAAAAAGGTAGAAATTCCATAATAAAATTCATATCAATATTTCGGCATAATGATATTGAAGAAAATAATATCATTTACGAAGAAAATAACATCACTTACCTCAAAAGAACAGTACTTCTGACTGGAATATCGGATGTAATACTGAAGGAAACTTGCACTGAATAGCAACTCTCAAAGTATCTAAATACTCCCAAAATACGCTTGATAATATATAGAGAGATAAAACTTATTTCTGGTGTGATTTTCAATTCTAACTAAGCACCCTATTTATAGGAAAATGCTAGAACGCCAAAAGAGACTAAATTAATAAAATAATATTTTTTTTCTCATCTTCTACGCATGCCAGCCATCCAAGACCAACCATCACATTTGAAAAAATTTCCAGCACATGTTTTAAAAAAAAACAAAAGTGGGTCCCACCCATAATTTTAATAAAAATATTTAATTTTTGAAACTTCAATAATTCATAATAAATAGCTTTTTTATCAGAAAAATACGAATTTTATGTCCATTCCATAGAAAATCAATTCTCTACAACTTTGTAGCTTTAAGTTTTCCAAATTCTAAACGAAAAATGCAAAAATCCACACATCACGGACGATTTTTAATACCTCCATTCCGAACAAAATCTTGATAAAACACCTCAAATTAATTCCTTCATTTATAATCACATAAAATAAATATTTTCCTATCCTTCATTTATATCCACATAAATAAATATTTTCTTTCCATCATTAAATAAAATAAATATTTTCTTATCATATAAATCAATAATTAATTATTCATAAATAATATTACAGAATCACAATTATAATGACCAGTCGTTCTCGGAAAGAGGGCTTTCAGATAAGGATTTCTCCTTCTTGGCGCGCAATTTAGGTGACCAAACCCTTTCCTAAATGAACTTCCTTAGACATTGCCAATAATGCTATCTAATAATATTATTCAAATAATATGAATTATTGATCGATAATGGGAAATCTTGTGCGTGACAATTATTGAAACAACAATAATATAAAATATCAACGCAACAATTATTGAATCAATAAAATAAAATATTGAGCGATAATTACTTGTAACAATTATTGAGTAGTGCCTTCTTACGTAAGAATCAATAATTCAAAAATCTTTATGCAATACCATGTGCTTCTTTTATGCGACCACGCGTATTCTATATTTTAACCACCGGGTAATCCAACGATGTTAATTGGTAATAATTACGTTGTTATTTATAAAAACTTCAAACTTGTCATTTTTCTTCATTCGATAGTTTTTTCCGTTATGGGGCCCATAAATGGTTGCTTGTGGTCGTACGAATATTCCCAAACAATGAAGAATATTCCACGACCAAACGAATATTCTCAATAAAAAATATTTTATAACCACTTGCTTATTTTGTAAAATTTGCACATTTCACCCATAACCAAAGCATTATATCAAATTAACTCCTTATTATTTCAAGATAATGAATAGAGGAAATTTAATTTTATTTATAATAAGTTGGGGTCTTACAACCTCCCTCCTTATGAAATTTTGTCCTCTAAATTGACGTACGTACACAGTGTTTCAAAAGGTGAGGTACCTCGCTTTCATTTCCGATTCCAACTCCAGGGTCATTTCTCTATAGCATGGTTCCTCCACAAAACCTTGACTTGTGGTATAACCTTTGTTCGTAGGACATGCTCTTTTCTATCCAAGATCTTGACAGGTACCTCCTCGTACGTTAAATCTTCGGCTAGCTCGTCTGGTTCTAATGAAATAATGTGGTTTGGGTCTTTCACATATTTACGAAGCATAGATATGTGAAAAATATTATGAACACGAGACATGCTCGGAGGTAATGCGAGTCTATAGGCCACATTTCCTATTCGATTAAGAATCTCAAATGGACCAACAAATCGTGGATTGAGCTTTCCTCTCTTCCCGAATCTTGTAACTCCCTTCCATGAAGCAATACGTTACAATACATGATCTCGATATTAAATTCCACGTCCTTTCGATGAAGATCGGCATAACTCTTTTGTCGATCTTGTGAGGTCTTTATACGTTCTTGGGATCATTTGAATCTTTTACGTAGTCATGCGTACTAATTCTCGTCCCAACAACGTTGCTTCACCCACCTCGTCCCAACATCTTGAGAGAGCGACACTTTTCGTCCATACAATGCCTCGAATGGAGCCATGCCTATACTTGCTTAATAACTGTTGTTGTAGGAGAATTGCACTAATGACAAGTACTTATCTCAACTTCCTTTTAAATCTCGGACACAGAGTCTTAATAGATCTTCAAGAGTTTGAATAGTCCTTTCCGATTGCCTATCTGTTTGAGGATGGTATGCCGAACTGAATCGTAAATCCGTTCCCATAGCTTTCTGCAAGCTAACCCAAAATCATGAAGTGAATCTTGGGTCACGATCCAAAACTATGGATACTGTCATGCCATGGAATCTCACAATCTCATTTACGTACATACTGAGCAAGGCGTTCAAGGAATAAGTCTCACGTATAGGCAAGAAATGAAGCGGACTTGGTTAATCTATCAACAATAACCCAAATCGCATCTATACCTTGAGAAACTTTGGGAAGACCCATAACTTGAAATCCATGGTAATGTGTTCCTACTTCCATTTGGAAATCTCAAGTGGTTGCAATGGACCCTTTGGCACTTGATGCTCGCCTTTACGTTGACAAGTTAAACACCTCGAGATAAACTCATTGATCTCTCTCTTCATATTGTTCCACCAAAATGTATGTCGAAGATCATGATACATTTTAGTACTCCCATGATGGATTGCAAATGGTGTGTTGTGTGCCTCCATCATGATTCTATGCTTCAAGTCAGAATCGTTAGGAACGCAAAGTCTGGAGTTGACTCAAAGTATTCCTTCTTCATCGATTCTTGCTTCTGGAATAACACCTTCTTGCACTTTCTTCTTCATACATATCATCTCCGGTTACGTGGCTTGAAGCGACTTTAACTTTATCGATTAAAGTCGGTTCTACTCGTATGTTTGATATCATCACGTGGGTACTTGGAGCCTTTAACTCTATCTCCATCCTTTGTAAGTCATACAAAATGGGTCTTTGTGTTAACAACATCGCACTTTCGTGCCGCATATGATCTTCTACTCGATCGTCGGCTATAACGTTTGCTTTTCGGGATGATATTGAATGCTATGGTCGTAATCTTTCAACAACTCGAGCCAACGTCGTTCTTGCGCATGTTTGAGTTCCTTTTGGGTGAAAGAAATATTTGAGGCTTTTATGATCCGTATAAATCTCCACTTTCTCCCCATCTGGTAGTGTCTCCAGTTTTTCAACGCAAAAAAATGATGCTTGCTTGACTCCAATCATGAGTAGGATAATTCCTCTCATATTCTTTGAGTTATCTTGAGGCATAGGCTATGACTTTCCCATGTTGCATGAGAACACATCCTAACCCTTTGCACGAAGCATCGTTGTAGATAACAAATCCATCCGAACGGATGGTATTGTTAGAAACAGTCTTAGAAATGAGTCTCCTCTTGAGCTCTTGGAAACTCTTCTCGCATTCCTCGCTCCATACAAATTTTTATCTTTTCGAGTCATCCGAGTTAGCGGAGTAGCGATTCGAGAAAATCCTTCCACGAATCTCCGATAATAACCAACTAAGCCCGAAAAAACTACGCGCTTGATCCACCGGACTTGGTTGCTCCCAACTTTGTATTGCTTGATCTTCGTTTGGTCAATAGGATACTCCATGTTTTGACACCACGTGCCCAAGGAATGCTACTTCCTTAAGCGAACTTCGCATTTCTTGACTTGGCATATAGCTTGTTGTCACGAAGTCTTTGAAGTACCGACTTCAAATGGTGCTCATGATCTTCACGGCTTTTGGAATAGATGAGGATGTCATCAATAAAGATAACAACGAATCGATCCAAATATTCCTTGAATACGCGGTTCATCATATCCATGAAAGCGGCGGGAGCATTAGTCGATCAAAAAGACATGACTAAGAATTCATAATGCCGTCTGCCGGATTACGAAAGCGGTCTTTGGAATATCCTCAGTTTTAATCTTCAGCTGATGATATCCAAAACGAAGATCGATCTTTGAAAAGAATTGTGGTCCTTGCAACTGGTCGAACAGGTCATCAATGCGAGGTAGCGGATACCTATTCTTGATGGTGACATGGTTTAATTCCCGGTAGTCAATAAAAAGTCGCATACTCCCGTCTTTCTTCTTTATAAATAAAACAGGAGCACCCCAAGGATATGTACTACTAGGACGAATAAAATCGATGTCTAACAATTCTTGTAGTTGAACTTTTAACTCCTGAAGTTCAATTGAAGCCATTCGATATGGGGTTTTAGAAATGGGCTTTGTGCGGTTCAAGGTCGATAAAGAATTCAACTTCACGTTACGGGGTAGACCGGGAAGTTCTTGAAATCGTCGGAAATTCACTAACAACGAAATATTATTCAAATCGGCGTGTTTTTGTTCAAGTCCATAACATGGGCTAAGAAAGCTTGACATCCATTTTTAATAAGCGAATGGCTTTATGGCTTGATATGACGGTGATTGACTTTAGTGGTTTGGTTGCTTGAATTCACATATATAGGTTGGTTAGGAATATGAAAACTAACAACCTTACGAAAATAATCAATTTTGGCATGATGAGTGGTTAACCAATCAATCCCTAAAATCACATCAAATGCAAGTATCTTTAAAGAGATAAGATCAATAGGTAATGTGATGGTGCCAACTTGGATCAAGCAAGATTTATAAATAGTGGATGTGATAAAAGTTTCTCCTAACGGAGTCTCCACAGATAAGTCAAAGTCTAATTTCTCTGGAGTCAAGTTTAAACGTTGAGCACAAGTAGGAGAGATAAAAGAATGGGTAGAACCGGTATCTAGTAAGGTATAAACTCCGCAAGAGTTCAAGATTAACTTACCCGTGATCACCTCTTTCGGGTTTTTTGCATTTTGGCCAGTCACTACAAACGCTCTCCCTTGAACCACCGACTTTGTTTTGTCCATAGTCGCCTTTGGTGCCGCCGTCCCAACTTGACTTGACTTCGCTACGAGGAAAAATCGGGCTATATATATGACCGTCTTTTCCACAATTGAAACACACCTTGGAAGGTTTGTGAATAGTTTGGACTTATGTGTCCTCTCTCTCATCTCTGTAGCATCTAACTGGCGGTCGTTCTCCTCCCCCCAGAATTTGTTGTAGGTCTTTGGTCTTTGTCTTTGTTTCTTGATGTCTTCCGTCATTGTTGAATCTCCTCTTTTTGAAATTTCCACTTGACTCACCTCTCCTATTATCATGGCCACGATTACCACCCGAGTGGTTACCGCTTTTGTCCGTTTTTTCCCTCCTCATTTGGTTATCATCGCTCCGATGATTGCTTTGTCCTTAGGTATGACCACAGTTTGTGTCCCTCGGTTGAACATACTCATTATCTCACTCTAATAATTGAGCCATGTTGACAACATCTGAATATAGAGAAAATTTGTGAGAGATAAGGTATTGATGAATCTCGGGTTTTAGACCTCTCGAAAACATCCGCGTCATACGTTCCTCATTCTCTACCAAATGAGGTGCAAACACGGATAACTCATGAACTTTGCCTCGTCTTTGGGACACCTTCATGTTGTTTTATTCCAGTCTAATAAACTCTACCTCCTTCATATAACGAATACTTTCAGGAAAGTACTTGTCATTGAACAGTTTCTGAAATCTTTCCCAAGACATGTTGAGTGCGGCTGGCTGGGTACGCTTCACAGATTCCCACCAGTAATCTGCCTCACCACGGAACATAAAGGTGGTGAATGGAACCTTCTGTTCTTCCGTGCATCCCAAGACATCGAATATCTTGGTAATTTGCTTGACCCACGTTTCTGCCTTAATCGGATCCGGCTTTCCCCAGAAATCTGGTGGTCCCAACTCCTTGAACTGCTTGGTTGTGACAAACCGCGCGTTGCTATCATTTCCACCCATATTTTGTACACGAGTCTCCCTCGTGCGATTTTGCATGAAATGCAAAAAAAGCTTAAAACATCCCATCATTCATCGTTTGCTCGGTAGTGTTGTTTACGGAGGAATATTGCTTCTGTTTACACGTTCTCTGGTTGGTGATTGAAGGTTGTTCCACGGTCTCATACACTCCATTGTTAACGTTCTCAATTTGCCATTCTTAAAATCGCCATAAAACAAGGGTTAATTAAATAAATTAACATATCACATAATATCCTATATTATGATGAGCCAACAAATAAAGCTTAGGTAGGACACACTTAGCGAAGGATTTACTCGTCTCTCCCTCCTCTAGTTCTATTCCCAGATCTCCACTTGAGAGACCATATCCTAAGCTCGATACCAACTGTGACGCCCCCAAAATAGGTATACATCACCCATTCGAGAGTGCCAAATACATGATGCATAAAAAAACTACAACTTTATTAATATAATTATCGTCATAAAATACGACAACACATAAACTGTGAGTTTAAATACAAATATTATCTTCTAGACAATATCCACACTCAGATAAAGTCCTCATTACAAATTATTGATACACTATTTTACAAAAATAGTGAGGACTACTAAAACAACTGTCTAGGACCATCACTCTATACCCCGACTGATTCTTGCTATATTCTCGCTTCCTGAGAAGAAAAATGGAACAAAAAGGAAAAGGGTGAACTCAACTAGCCCAGTAAAGAATATTATGACTAAGATAAAGAACAACAAATTATCGTTAGTCTTCAACAAAAAATCGAGATAAAATATAATGGACAACCAGTTTTAGATCAATATTCGCAGCGAAAATAATAATTCATTAGAAGAGTTAAGTAGAGAATGAAATTTACTATCATCTATAAATTTAAAAGTCCATCATCAATATTTTATCCCTGTAACATCAATCAATATACATCTTGCATCAAATATTCATCTTTGCACTACTGGCCAAAGATATTCATTTATATCACCGGTTAGTCGTATTCATCTCAACACTTGTTCATCTTTGCACTTTGGGCGAAAGATATTCATCGAGTAATCATTCATCTTTTGCACTCTGGGCCAAAGATATTCATCAAGTATCACCATTAAAGATGAGGATGATGAAAAATATTTTAGAAAAACGAATCCGAGTGAGATAAAAGGACAAAGATTAGAGATTAGTACTTTAGATAATTCAAGTTTAAAAATACTCCATAATAAACCATAATGGAGTAAAATTCAAGAATGAAGATCAAAACATGGATCTGATCAAAGATAGTAACCATAATAGACATCTGGGACAAAGAAGAAAATTTTATTTTTTGGTGAATAGTGTAATGTATTTGTGAATAGTATGATATAATGAATAGTGTATATCGTGAATAGTAACTCCAACACAAAAGGTAGAAATTCCATAATAAAATTCATATCAATATTTTTTAGCATAATGATATTGAAAAAATAATATCATTTACGAAAAAAATAACATCCTTACCTCGAAAAGAACGATATTTATTTGGAATATCGGATGTAATCTTTGAAGAAAACTTGCTTTTGAATAGCAACTCTCAAAGTATCTAAATACTCACAAAAATAAACTCGATAATATATAGAGAGAAAAACTTATTTACGGTGTGATTTTCAATTCTAACTAAGCACCTATATTTATAGGAAAAATGCTAGAAACATGCAAAGAGACTAAATTAATAAAATAATATTTCTTTTCTCATCTTCTACGCATGCCAGCCATCCAAGACCAGCCATCACATTTGAAAAAATTTCCAGCACATGTTTTTTTTTATAAAAAAAGTGGGTCCCACCCATAATTTTAATAAAAATATTTAATTTTCGAAACTTCAATAATTCATAGTAAATAGCCCTTTTATCAGAAAAATACGAATTTTATGTCCATTCCATAGGAAATTGAATTCTCTACAACTTTGTAAATTAAGTTTTTCCAAATTCCAAATTCCAAATGCCCGAAATCCACATACGGACGATTTTTAATACCTCCATTCCGATAAAATACTGATAAAATACCTCAGCATTAATTCCTTCATTTATAATCACATAAAACAAATATTTTCATATTCTTCATTTATATCCACATAAAATAAATATTTTCTTATCATATAAATCAATAATTAATTATTCATAAATAATATTACAGAATCACAATTATAATGACCCAGTCGTTCCCGGAAAGAGGGACTTTCAGATAAAGATTTCTCCTTCTTGGCGCACGCAATTAGGTGACCAAACCCTTTCCTAAATAGAACTTCCTTAGACATTGCCAATAATGCTATCTAATAATATTATTCAAATAATATGAATTATTGATGCGATAATGGGAAATCTTGTGCGATGACAATTATTGAAACAACAATAATATAAAATATCAACGCAACAATTATTGAATCGATAAATTAAAATATTGAGCAATAATTCTTTGTAACAATTATTAAGTAGTGCCTTCTTACGTAAGAATCAATAATTTAAAAATATTGTGCATCTACCGTATCTTCTCTTTGTGCGACCACATTATTACTTGTATTTTAACCACCGGGTAATCCAACGATGTTAAAGGTAACAATTACGTTATTATTTATAAAAACTTCAAACTTGTCATTTTTTTCATCAAGCCAGTTATTCCATTATGGGGCCCACAAATGGTACTGCCGTCAAATACGAATATTCCCAAACAAAAAGAATATTCCACGACCAAACGAATATTCCCAAAAAAAATGAATATTTTATAACCACTTGCTTATTTTGCAAAATTTGCACATTTCACTCATAACTAAAACATTATATCAAATTAACTCCTTATTATTTCAAGATAATGAATATAGAAAATTTAATTTTATTTATAATAAGTTGGGGTCTTAAGAAAAAGATTTGATCATTATAAATTACATTATATTGGACAAATAATTTGATAAATTTAAAAGATTTTTTTTTAGAGAAAGGAAGAAAGAACAAAATAAATATCAAAATTGGAAAAGAAAATGATCAATTTTAGTAAATCAAAATTGGATAGGAAGAGGATTGATTTTGAAACCAGTTATTCTTTGGAGGGATATGATTACAAATACAATAAATTATATAATTATTTTCAATAATTTTATGTTAACAATAAGTATAGCTCAAACCTTATGAGTGATAATACAAACGTGACTACAAAAAGAAAATTAAGTTTCACAATTAAGAAAAAGAAAAGCCCACAATAAGGGAAAAAATATACATACATACACGAATTGAAAATGCAACCTAATGGTTTAGGATCTTACTGTTGATGGATATGATTAATTATTTATGGTAGTGAGAAGGCTACGGGTGGGCTTGTTAATTGGAATTTTGGAGTCAGATTTAAGATTGTTCAAGTTTGGGTCGATTTAAAATTAAGATTAATTACATATTTTAGTACATTTTTAAAAATAATTACAATAATAGTGCATAGATAAAATAATTATAAAAGTAATACATTTTTTCATATTTATTTATAAAATTAATATAATTGAATATCCTTTAATCGTGGCCCACGATTATCTCCCTTATCTCTTCCAGTTAATTATTATCACCCTTATCAATGTTTCTTTCTCTTTTTCCCCATATAATTCACACCATCCTCTTCGCTTCTCTCTCTATCCTCTTCCTTTTATACTTCAACCCCATCTACACATCTTTCAAGTCTCTCGCCCTCCCCGGCGGCGCCGCACGATTCGCTACCGGATTCACAGGCTCATTCACTGCCCTATCCTTCGTCTGTCTCTACTTTGCCACCGACAACATATTTTACTCCTCCGTCGCTCTCTAGTGGGAAATGGCCCAGCGCATGGTCTCCGCCGGCAACATATTCTCATTTTGTAAAGGAAGTTTGGTGGCGCTTGCGGTTAAAAGATGGCTTTCTGAAAAAGATTACAGAGTGAACATGTGGTGCTTTGAATTCATGGCACGCACACTTTATGAATGTTCTTATGGAAATTGCAGTTGAATTGAGTCTACAAGACCATAGTTTTCTAAAGACTCTGACTTTTATAGGAAAAAAGAGAGGCCCACACATTTTCAGGGGTCTACTTTGGTTTCTTTCTTAGATAACTCTGGTGTTCAGGCAAGAATATCTAATGACTTCAAAAATCTCCAATTAAGGCCAAAAAGAAAGGAAGCACCATCTCGTCCTGAACCCATAGGAGTGTTGGTGGTGGTGGTATATTCGTCCCAATGCTTATCTTGATTATTGGATTTGATCCAAAATCAGCAACTGATAGAAAAGATTGGTAACCAAACATTCATACCAAGGTAACCAAACCTTCATACCAAGGTTACCAAACCTTCGTACCAAGGTTACCAATCCACCTCCACACCTACAATTTTTTCACAGTGTAGTTGGTAACTAAACCTTCATACCAAGGTAACTAAACCATCATACCAATGTAACCAATCCACCTCAACACCTTCAGTTTTTTCATAATGCAGTTGGTAACCAAACCTTCACACCAAGGTAACCAAACCTTCATACCAAGGTAACAAATCCTTCATACCAAGGTAACCAATCCACATCCACACCTGCCATTTTTTCAAAGTGCAGTGGGTAGCCAAACATTCATACCAAGGTAGCCAATTCAGTGTTATTAGGTTACCAATTTATTTTAAATGTGATGCAGTTGGTAGCCAAACCTTCATGCAGTGGTAGCCAAACCTTCATACCAAGGTAACCAATTCAATTTTATTAAGTTACCAATTTATTTCGAATGTGATGCAGTTGGTAGCCAAACCTTCATGCAGTTGGTTGCCAAACTTTCAGACCAAGGTAACCAATTCATACTGTAGGTGTGGAGGTAGAGTGGTTACCTTGGTATAAAGATTTGGTTACCTTGGTATAAAAGTTTGGTTACCTTGGTACGAAGGTTTGGTTATCAAAATTACATTACACATCACTCTCTTATCTCTCTCTTTCCTATGCAGTGTTCTTATTTTCCTTTGGACATGAAATTGGAATTGGAATTTCCGGACATGAAGAAATTGGAATTTCGCGGCGGAGTAGCAGCGTAGTAGCAGAGGAAAGGGCTACTGTGAGAGAGATGAAGATTTGAATTTGAATTATTATCTTAAATTTGAATTTGTTTTTGTAGTTAAATTCCAGATATTTGAATTTGAATTATTAGTTATGGCAGTTATTTCTCCTTGATTTTAGGTTTCCTTATTAATATGAATTGTATTATTTTTGTAATTATTTTGTGTATGTATTATTTTTGTAAATACTTTCTAATGGTTGTATATTAGTGTTAAGTACCCTTAAAATTATTGGGCTCAAGTTTGAGTTTGACCCATTCAGACTATAATAAATTTGTCCAAACTCAGCTCAAATAAGATCATGAGCTTCTGATTTTTTTATCAAGTCCATGTTCCTTTTATTAAAGACACATGGTCTCCATGGCGTCCTTGTTCTCCTACATCTTCTAAGCCATAATTAACTTTCTTTTGTCTCGATCTTCCGAGTTCAAATTCCAATCTCCTTGTGTGCGTGTCCGGGACTGAGTATCCTCGACACGACTATGGGAACCAGGGACCTTCTGACTGGCTGAAAATAATTATTGTCGGATTGAAGTCGTCCTAGCCTTTGTTGGGCCCACCGAGTGGCTGCCAAGGCCGAGCTAATATAAGACATGATTGGTATGTCTCAACCTATCCTTGACTGAACCCCTTGGTTGAACAGAGGGATTGGCCAAGGATTTTTCCCGTTCGATAACATTGTTCGCATTACTCGTTGCTATAAATCCTACCAAACTTGTGGGTGATTGAAAAATAAGTTCGCATTAAAATGCTCTCCTTCTACCGTCAATGTTAATGCCAAGATTCATTCACGTGTCCATCACCGAATTGCGCGTCTAATCATGAACATAAAAAAAATCACACTTACAAACTTGACTGCCTAAGCCGCCAAGGGATAGCTCCGGTGTGAGAATAAGTACAGGTTGAAATCAGGTTAACAATGAATACTTATAACTTTAGTGCTTAATAGAACATTACCTATAAATTATAGTGTAGCCTTGTATTTATAGTGATCACATCTCCGTATAACGTCGTCCTTGAATTGGAATAGGATTCCCTAGCATAATAGTTACCATACTAGGATGAAAGTCAATCTCTTTATGGATGGGAAGTCAGATCTAATCCTGACCGTTCCCCTAAAAATAAGAAATAAAATAGAATTAGGACTAAGATTCCTTAAAAGATAAAAAACTCCCAATTAAAATATACTCCTACGTGAGAAAATTCCTCCACATGGAATGGGTCCCATCGAATCATCCGGGTCCTAAAAACTAGGCCCCAACAATAAGGTAATTATTATGACCGTGTGAAACTTGTGGTAGCTGTTGATCATAAGGTAATTATGACTCTTTTAGTGGGTATTCTCCTACATAGTTTAGGAGTTATATAAATTTTTGGAGAAGGAAAATGAAGAGGAATTGGTGGAGTTTGGGGAAGGAACGACTCTTCGATCTTAAATCGGAGAGTAACTCGTATGCACGAAGTTAACTCGGATTGTATTTGTACGTAAGTGAATTTAGACCAAAGTCAATTTAGTTTACTTTTATTTTAAATTGGACCGAACTCGATAAAATAACTCAGTACAAATGGAATTGACTCATAATTAATTAAGAGTCGACACGAATTGGGATTATCTTACCCTTTTTTATATATTAAAAATTAATGAGCTATTTTGTAAATTCTCTATTATTTATTATTTTTAATATTTCATCTCAAGCATTTTTCATGTACGCAATAATTAGATTTTGTTATGAATTTGATAAAAGTAACCATTTTAAAGAAAATATGGTACTTAATTTTTAGTTTAAGATACTATATGTTAGAAACTGTATGTTTAATTTAATGATAATGTGATTAATGTATATTTGTATAAGTAGTTTCTGTAAAGTCCTTAATAAGAATATGATGTACAAGGACTTAGTATACAAATATCAAACTTGTTAGGTTGATCTTATGAGATGAACTGCTGTATAGATGATATGATTAAATCAATCGTTTAGTTAAGTTGATCTATCATAAAGCTACTGTGTCAAATCGTAGAGTATATTGAAGTTCACAGAGTTAGCCTTCCTTTCGTAGAATATTCAGTGCCCAATCTCAGAGTCTGCCAAAAGTTTGCAGAGTTATCTCAAGATCGCATAGTCTACTAAAGGATCGTTGAGTGCAGATTAATTCGTAGAGCACATCAAGATTCGTAAAGTAGTTTGCAAAGTAAGATTTATCGTGGAGTATGTTTTACCAAACACTCTGTGATCTTCATTTAAGTCTACGATTAGCACTTGACTCAACAATCAAGCAATTCGTAGAGCATGTCAGGTCTGACATTAAGAAGACTTGTAGAATAAGGATTCCAAGAAGTTGTCGGTGATCCTAAAGTTTGAAATGAAGATTAGATAACATTGTGTCTAACTACTAGTGTGACGATATGACAAACACTCAAGTAATTGGTGGTGCAGAAGTTTGATGTGACATCTTAGAATCGAAAGTATGCTGACATAATAACCCCTGAAAGTCAACATCATAGATCTTCTAGGATCAGAGTATTTAATAAAGGAGAGAAAAATTTCCAACGGGAACATTTCGATTAAGTTTTTAAAAAATTACAATGATTCAAATTCAAGTACAAATCAATAACAGTAAAAAGTTAAACATTTTCCAAAGTCAAAAGAGCCTCACTCTACAACAAGTGAACAACTGTTTTTGCTACTAAGTTCTTAAGAAGTCAAGTTCAAAGTAACTTAAGCAGCACCTCATCAAACAATCATTCAACATTGATTCGCTAGTCTAAGTGACCATCATACCAAGTGTAAGTGACTTAAAGAGTTCTTAGTGAATTGGATTGAGCACTACAGGAAAAAGGCTCTTCTACGACCGCATATCAGCGACTATGTTCGATCATTGATCGACATCGGACGAATCAAAATGGTCGCTACTATAGTTTCAGACGCATCTATGGTCATTTGGCGGACGTTAGCGACCATCTTTAGCGACCACCTTGTCATCCACCGATCGCGTTACTGAGCTGAGTCACTGTGAGTCAGGTGTCAGAGGTGACGTGACAAAGTATTAGTGACGAACAATAGTGACTGACGTGGTCGCTGACACCCTCGATTCATATGCGGTCACTGAAAACTATTAATGACTGCATGCGGTCACTGATGAGTAATTTAAAAAAAAATATTTGTTTTGTTGATTTCCCAAATTTTTTGTGTCTGTTTTATATCCCAACACACAACAATATATATAAATAAACCAACATCCATACAAATCCATCAATATCCATATATATATATATATATATATATATACACAATCTAATAAACCCAACACAGTAATATAAACATCCACGCATATTGTGCTCATATATATAATTAAACAAGTACAATCCAAGTAAAATTTATAAACAAAAGTCATAATGTACATTATAAACATGAATTTAATTATTCAGTGGGTAAAAATTATACTCAAATGTCAATTACCAAGACAAAGAAAGAATACAAATGCCTTCACACATCAATAACGTCCAGATGAGGCTATAACAAAAGAATAAAACATGTATTATTGAATGTAAAGTTAAACATGCAAAGTAGTACATATATAAAGCTAAATTACATAAAGTTAAGCATATACAAGATTACCTCCTTCTCATTCTGCTGCTTTGTTGCTCTCGCCACTGCATCTGTTAACTCCTCAGGAGGAAGAGACTTCAGATGCACGCCAAGTGTGAGTAGAAGAGTCTGATCCTAACATATTGCTCTCACACAGTTAGCAGGAGTGTGCATCGTTGGATGGAAGGAGGACTACGTAGACTGACTAGCAGAGCTGCCAATGCCAGTGATAGTTGGTCGTCGTTGTTGTCATTGGACTTTGACATACTTCTTCTTCACAACCGACACCCTCTCCCATAGCTCTTGATCAATTGGCAGTCACGGAGTGCCTTCTGGATAACGCTCATTCAGTAGGTTCTTATAAGTGTCCTATCAGCAGGTTAGAAATTAAATAGTTAACAATAAATATAAAATGCTTAAAAATGATGTAAAAATTTATAAACATATCAAAGTATACCGCTATCTAGCATCAGGAAAACCATTGCGGGTGGCCACATATACATCCAGCCAATGGATGGGCTGACCGTGAGACGATGCCTTCTATAAAATTAATATGCTTATATATATTAATAAGTAAACATGTGTGATGTACTAAAACTAAAAGTAAAACTTTATACTCAATATGTACCCTGGCAGTAATGTGATGCACCTGTGATATACTGTCGCTTTTATAAGTCCCTTTTGCCTTTTTTCTTGTAGGTACCCTTGAGGCTCTGTTCGCGGAGGCAGTCTTCCATCTCTTGACCTATCCCTCAACTCTCCACTGGGCACACATATTAGCCCATATGCTCTATGTGCACCACCAAGGGCTATGCTCATGCATGTAGTCCTCACATTGTACTAGATGGTCAATCCCTGCATTATGAATAACTTTTTATCTTTCCTTATTTAGATATCTTTGGTTCGAACGACGACTTACTCGCATAACAATTAATACGAATAAGCGATGCATGTGCATCGTCCCATCTATATCTCTCCTGCAAATAAAACAAGCATTAATAATAGTAAAAAATTTATTAATTATATTGTGATGAGCATTAACAAAAAATATTCTTGAAATTCAATCCAAACAGCATCCTTGTGGGCACTAGGTGTGTTCGCCCACGTAATCACTGGCGTAGGCCAGTTCTGTAAGCATAATTATGAAATGCACATCACAATTTTGTCATCATAAAAATCACTACAATATACAATAATTTACATTAAATACGGGAATTTGATTATTATATTTTAATCAAGTTACATTAGTATAGATCTTAAACAATTGAAATATAAATTGTTGATATATAAAAGTTTAACATACATGTTGTCCGGAGTAGGACGGATATGTATAAGAATTGGCTCATCCGGACTTGTCGGGGCCTTTGACACGTGATTAGGACCCCTACCCAAGCCGCACTTTCTTTCAGCTGGTTCATCCGTCATATGTAAAAACATATTTCATGATGTTAATATGCTGATATATTTGAGTACATATACAAATAAAATGACAATAATTACATGTAATGGTATGAAATAGTTTACTATAAAACAGTAATAAATGAAAGATACATAAACACGATAATGATATATATAAAGAACATGTATATATGTATACTTGGAAGTAATACAAGTAATACTAAACATACATCCTATTTTTTATTCAGAATCACCTTGTATATAGTTTGGAGATTCATAACCATCATCTTCTTCAGATTCAGTGTCGGTGTCGGTCAGTAACTCTTCTTCCTCAGTATCAATGTCATCTGGCACACGTACTGACTCATGACCCAATTCAATAGGTTCATTTCCACCCACTAACAGTATTAATTCAGTGTCGTTCTCCATATTTATTGGTGTAGGTCTATAAAATATCTCCTCTTGGTAGAACTCCCCGTCTACTAATTATACACGACTGCGCGCAGGAGTATGAATTAAAACTTGCCAATTTGCAGGCGGTCTATCCCTTTTCCTAATAGGACTAGGAATGTAGTATACTTGTACTGTTTGAGTTGGCAACATAAATGGTTCGTTAGCGTACACATACATATAGATATCAATATCGACGATTCCATGTCGATCGACATGTATCCATTTTTCTATATCAAACCAAATACACTTAAACAAGTAAATCTGACCCCTGTAAGTGCCCTTGTACGAAAACTCTATGATTTCCTCCAACTCCTCATAAAAGGCACGAACAAGCTCATTGTAACAATCTTTTTGGACACACAATCCAGTGTTCATTATTCTTTTACCGCGAGCATATGCCTTTGTATGAAATTCACAACCATTGATCTTGTAATCATTACGAATGACTTGGTCCCTGTTTGGGCCCATAACTAGGACTTGTACATTATCCAGAATCGTTTCCTCAGTAAGAGCCTACAAAACTCTATTACATTAAAAGAAGTCATAAATTAACGGAGTATATATTAATGCTTAATATATGTAACATAATTTTTCCTTTAGCCACCTTGCAAAGTTTTTATCACGACCAATTTGAACATCTTTATCAGTTATATGGGGCTAATTCGCTTTTAACTCGTCATCGTATGATCTATAAAATTTTATAAACATTAACATATTGGAATGTCTGTTATTGTCATTGCAGGTTAAGATATAGCTATCCCTAAAATAATTAATTTTACATTTTTACCTCACAAATTCGTCAATCTCCTCGTAATTGAGAAGAATATAAGTATGTGCAGCATGTAAATTTGGTTCAGAGAGGAATATGCGCTTTCCTTTTCCATAAGCGCGACCCGATAGACCAAATACAGAAAGCCGACCATTTAGTTCAACATTACCCCCATCATCATGTCTCGGAACTCGATTGGCCTTTGCCAAGAAAATAGTCTAAGACAAACGTAGATATCTTATCGAAACTATATGCCTCACATATCGACCCCTCGACATAAGCTATATTTTTCACCTTCCTCTTAAGGTTTCCCATCACCCTCTCGAAAGGGTAAATCTATCTATATTGAACTAGACTCCCAACACGAGCTTTATAGGGAAGATGGATTTGAAAATGCTCCATAGAGTCAAAAAAACCAGGCGAAAATATTTTTTCAAGCTTACACTTGATCTCAATGATGTTCTTCTCAAGTACTAACATGTCCTTCTCATTTAATGTTTTGGAACACAAGTCTTTGAAAAAATAACTAAGATCAGTCAAAGCATCCCATATTAGTTTATCAAGCATATCCCGAAATGCTATAGGCATGAGTCTCTCCATGAACACATGATAATCATAACTCTTTATCCCTTGCAATTTCCCACCCGTAACACACCTTGAAATGTTTGACACATATCCATCTGGTAGTTTGAGAGACTTAATCCATGTGCACACATCTTCAACCTGCTTTTTGGATAATGTGTACCTTGCATGCGGTTTGAACATCTTACCAATTACAGATTCATAAAGTTCTAATCCAAGACGCTTACAATATCTTTCATGTCCAACCGTGATTTATCATTATTTTTTGTCTTTCCCGTAACACTCATCACGGTGTTCAACATAATTTCAAACACCTTCTTCTCAATATGCATCACATCTAGATTATGTCGAATCAAATTTGTAGACCAATAAGGCAGTTCCCAAAAGATGCTTTTACGAACCCAATTATGAGACTCGCCAAACCTATGATTGTGTTTGAGGTAACAATCTTTCCGAACGGGATAACCGGCAATCTCATCACACGGTCACGCATCTCCGTCCCCAACAATCGCGGTGCAGGCATATCATTGTCTACTTTCCCTTTCCTAAAGTGTTCTATGTTTCTTCGAAATGGGTGATCTACCGGCAAGAAACGACGATGACAGTCAAACCAACAAGGCTTTCTACCTTTTGATAGATTGAAAGACTTTGTATGATCCATACAATACAAATATGTTAACTTACAGTGTGTACTCCATCCAGATAACATACCATAAGTAAGGAAGTCGCTTATAAGCCACATAATCGTAACCCTAAGGTTGAAATTTATTTTTGAGAAAACATCCCAAGTCTGTACTCTATCCTCCCATAATACATTCAACTCATCTATCAGAGGTCTTAAGTAAACATCTAGGTTCTTTCCAGGACTCTTGGGATCAGGAATCACAAGTGAAAGAAACAAGTATGGTTGTTTCATACACATCCAAGGAGGAAAGTTGTATGGAGTAACAAACACAGGCCAGCAGGAGTACGGAACAACAAAGTAGCCGAACGAGTTAAAACCATCAGTGGACAATCCAAGCCTCACATTCCTAGGTTCCAATGCAAACCAAGGATGTGCTAATTTGAAATCTTTCCAAGCCTGCCCATCTGCGGGATGGTTTAGTTCCCCATTTTTAGTTTGAGATTCCGCATGCCAAGTCATATGTTCAACTATTCTAGAAGACATGTACAATATTTTTAGCCGATGTGTAATTGGAAAATACCTTAAAATATTAAAAGTTATATTTGTTTTTTTGATGCCACACCCTCTTTATTAGGCCTAAAACGATAATGACTGCAAAATGTGCACCTTGTCCCATATTCATCTTCCTTATAAAATAACATGCAATCGCTCGGACATGCATCGATCTTTTAGTATCCAAGACCCATCTTCTTCACCATTTTCTTACAATAGTAGTAGTTTTCGGGCAATTTTTCACCCTCAGGCAACATACCCTTAATGGCCTTTAAAAATGACTCAAAACACTCATGGCTCATGTTGTGATCAGCCTTGATGTTAAGTAATGTCGCCATTACAAACAATGTAGTGTGCTTGGTGCAACCAAGCCACAACAGCTCGCTACCCTCGTCTAACAACTTAAAGAATGCCTTTGGCATGAGAATTCATAGGTTGCTCTCTACCTTGTTCTTAATCAAAATCCTGCCCCGCAATATCATGAACTATTTCATTCATACGATGGGTACTGCTGCCCGGATTGTGTACGTGTCATGTACCACTATCTCTTCTCTGACTATGTGCCCACCAACATTGTTCGTAATTTTTCATAAACCCAGAAACAAGTAAATGATAGTTGACAATGTCTTTGTCTATGTAATTTACATTCTTACACTTTAAATAAGGGCATCTTATCTTGTTTTTGACCATTCACACATTTCGGGTTATTATATGCATAATCCAAAAATAGTTGGCAACCAGCTCTAAATTCAGTTGAAGCACTTATCTGGGCACCTGAATTTTGTCGACTCATCTACCTACGGTCTGAATAGAGGTCTATGATACCACGATACCTACTGTAGACAAGAATTATTGTATTCCCCTTGTTAGAGATTTATAATTCAGCCAAATGCCATTTATGATGTTTATAAATATATATAGATGTATATGTACATATATAACATAAGTGTGAATCATAAATGTTGCTTCGGGAATGGAATGAGGATATATATATACCAAAACAAATTTGCATAGCATGATATATTGTTGTGGATCTCAAATTAGAATGAAGTATAGTCCTATGTCATTCTACATATTTTAACTGAAACATCTATACCAGTATAAAGACAATAGATTCCTAGGTATATAATATGAATCATTGCATCATGCATGGTCTTCATATGCATTGGGACAAGTCTACATCATTTGTTTTTGCATATACGTAGGTATTATATAAATATACCCCTCTTTTCAGTTATCCGACCAACGAAATTTTTTTGCCAGAGTCTCCCCTATAATATGGACTATCCACATGCACGAAGGCATGCATATATGGTCATTTGTAGGCACCCAAGACACAACCCAAGAGAAATATACAAATTCAAAATATAATATGACCAAAAAAATAACGAATGGATGCTAAAGCAGCAAAAAGTTAATCCTACAAAGCACAACATAAAAAAAGGTAAGACTATTCAATTATTGTTTGTGCCAACTTAGAATTCTAAAGAGAAACTCAAGTAAGCTTTTCTGTATGAGTACCACACCATAAAATTACGATGACAATGGTACGGTGGGATAGGGATTATTAAGTAATTTGGTATCGTACTTATTTACAAAAAATTGCACAAATAATTGCCTCTACTCATCTCAATTTATGAAAATGTTATACTAGAATGCATTAGAGGGTTCATTCTTTTAAATCGCATTGCACCAATAAATAATTATAAGCATTATACTGTATTATAATGTATAAGTGATATTATATATACTTTCTAAGATGAAGGTTAATATTAATACATTGATTTAAAAATGGTACAATTCATGTATTTGGAATATATCAATACACCACTGATATAATTAGATTGTACTTGCTAATACCTATGAAGAACAACATCAAAACGTTATAGGACCCATATAAAATTTCCAAGTTTGGTAAATTGAAGATTTATTTTGCAAAGCTTTTACACACGAGTTGGGTTGAAATTACTACTCACCATTAAAGTGCACATAAGAAAATTTTACATATGTTTAGTTAAATGATTATACATTTATACACATTACATTACTAAGAAACCATACCTGATAGGGCGATGTGGGGTGGACCGACCGGGGTGGGGGCTGTAAAGCCCCCAAACTAGGTATACATCACCAATCTTAGGTCGCCAAATACATGACACAGAATATAACTACAACTTAATTATACAACTATCGTGCAAAATATGACAAAACATAGCTGAGAGTTTAAACAAGAATATTATCTTCTAGACAATATCTAAACTCAAATGGAGTCCTCATTACAATTATTATCATACTATTTTACAAAATAGTGAGGATTACTAAGAACCATCTTGGACCATCACTCCGTTCCCTGACTAGTCCCGACTACGTTCTCATTTCCTAAAGAGAACAATGAAAGCAAAGGGTGAGCTCAACTAGCCCAGTAAAGAATATTATGACTAAGATAATTCATTTATCAATAGCCTTCATCAGAATAAATCAGAGATTTAGAACATATGGTAGATAATAAAAGTTTTTAACCATAATTGCAGCGGAATCAACAATACATTAGAGGAGTCAAGTAGAACATAATGTATACTATCTCCTCCAAATTAAAAGTCCATCGTTAATATTTCATTCATGTAATACTCATCAACAGTTCTTTATTGTACCCAAGACAAAGAGAACTTTCATCACCTGCCTTCACCTGAACCACTAAAGATTTTAGTTAAATTCACAATTCATAGTTATAATCATGTAAATCAACAGTTTCTCCTTGCCACAAAGGCTTAATAGAACGTTTAATCAATATCCTTACCCCAAAGGCTAAAGTTATTCAAATGTAATAACAATGATTATACCAACCAGTTGTCTATCTTTGCATTACGGGCCAAAGATATTCAACTATAAAACCAATGGTCATGATCATACTAATCAATTGTCTGTCAGTGCACTACGACCAAAGACATTCAACTATGTTCATGATCCTACCAAACACATCATCGAATTATTCATGCACTACGGGCCAAGGATATTCGTTAGTATCACCAGTGGTCATGATTATGTCATACTCTTGTCCATCTTTGCTCTACGGGCCAAAGCTATCAATCAACAGTTCATCTTTGTACTACGACCAAATATATCAACTGTAAAATCAATAATCAACAGTACATCTTTGCACTACGGCCAAAGACATACAACTGTAAAACAAATAATCAATAGTCCATCTTTGCACTACGGGCCAAAGATGACTTTCAACACAATATAAGCATGAGAATGATGACAATGATATAAAGATTCAATCAAGTGAGATCAATTATAAATATTAAAGACTTTAAATTTATCCAGAGTTTAAAAATATCCAAATTTTTAACATGATACTGCTTTGTGGAGTAAAATTCAAGAATAATATTCATGTATCAAAAATAATTTTGGACAGAAAAAAATTAATTTTTGTCATGAATAGTACCCTGGGTGAGTAGTACCCAAGCGAATAGTAATGTGACACCCCCAAAATAAGTATACATCACCCATTCTGAGTCGCCAAATACATGGTACAGAATACAAATACAAACTTAAATATACAACATGAGCTGTGAGTTTTAATACAAATATTGTCTTCTAGATAGTATTCAAACTCAAAATAAGTCCTCAATACATTTATTATCCCACTATCTCACAGAATAGTGAGGACTACTAATGCAAACATCGGGACCGTCACTCCGTTCCCTGACTAGTCCCAACTATATTCTCATTTCCTGAAGAGAACAATGAAAGCTAAGGGGTGAGCTCAACTAGCCTAGTAAGAAATATTATGACTAAGATAATGCAGAATAAATTATCGTTAGCGTTCAACAGTGTTAAACTGATAAAATATAATAAACATCAAGTTTAATTGCAGCAGAACAAGCAATCCATTAGAAGAGTTAAGTAGAGCATGCTATCTACTATCTTCTATGATTTAAAAGGTTTATCATCAACTTTATCGCTGAGACTCAACTTAATAAATAATCCATATCACTGAATTATCCATGCACTACGGGCCAAGGATATTCATTATTATCACCAATGGTCATGTTCATCTCAACAACTATCCATCAATGAACTACGGTCCAATGAGGAATTTTACCACATCATTTGTAACATTACAGGTCATAATTATACTGAATGATTCCTGGTCATAATCATACCAATCAACAATCCATCTATGCATTATGGGCCAAAGATGACTTTCATAACAATATAAACATGAGGATGATGACAATGATATAAGAATTCAATTAAATGAAAGCAAAGGATAAATTTTAAAGATTTATAATTTAATTTATCCAGAATTCAATAAAGTCCAAATTATCAACATGATACTGCTTTGTGGAGTAAAATTCAAGAATAATATTGTATCAAAAATGTTTTGGACCGAAAAGAAATCAATTTTTGTCATGAATAGTATCCCGGGTGAATAGTACTTGAGTGAATAGTACCTCATGAATAGTACTTCGGAAATAGTACCCCGTGAATAGTACTCTGGCATGAAAAGGTTAAAACTTATCAAGAATGCTCAGAATAATATTTTCATAAAAAGATACTGGATGAAGCGCAAATATCAAGGATATTATACTAATTTCAGGAATTATAGAAGCAATACTTACTATAATAAGTTTAAATTTAGGAATCTGAAATGAACAATATACGAAACTACAAATAGATTTTCAACTGTCATGTGGTAGTCCGCGTAGAAAGATCATTTCTATAATTTAATAAGAAATGAATACGAAGGGTTATTCACCAGGCATGCGGTAGTCCGCGTGGACAGGTTATTCCCATAGAATAATAAAGAATGGAATAACAAAAGGATTTCACCATCCATGCGGTAGTCCACGTAGACAGGTTATTCCAACAGAATAATAAAGAATGGAATAACAACCCTTAGGAGTATTGAAAGAAATAACTCTATTCGAAAGAAATAATACCCCTTACCTTAGTAGGAGATTGGATATTGCAATAGTGTAGTAACATGATACTCTTCTTCTTTCTCTCTTGTTCTCTCTATACTTTCTCTCTCTCTATAGCTTGAATGAATTCGTGAAAAATAATAAAGAAATGAGCTTCTATTTATAGGCTTGGCAGAGTAAGTGTAAAATAGTCTTTTCGCCATAATTTATGACATCATCGCTTACATCATCATTTCGTTGACATCATTGCTTACCTCATCATTTCGATGACATCATTGCTTATCTCATCGTTCCAATGACATCATTGCTTACATCATCAGAATTCAAATTCATTTTGTTATCTTCCACCTCCTTTTACTTTTATACCATGAATTTACTATAATAATGCTACCTTTTATTGCCTCTTTTTCAGTTCTAATAAAAGAGCTCTAACTCATGCAAGCATACATGTGTCAACAAGTAATACATAGTAAGTAGAGTATCGATCCCACAGAGAAAGTTGTCAAATTTAAATGACTATGCATCAATTAACTCTATATATTCATATGCTTAAACTAACGACTAAAAGTGGTGAATTAAACTAATTGTAAATAACAACTACAACTACAATAAGAATATTAATGGAATAAATCAAATCTGGAAATAATGGGATCCTAACTCCATTTAATATTTCATCCAATTGCCACTATCATGCAAGAAGTGTTCATATATCACAGGAAAATAGTCAAGAGCACTAACAGAGTTATAGCCATTTTTCAATGCACTATAACCTACTTACACAGCATCCACAGATGATAGACTCCATGTAATCATCAATACAACCAAAATCACTATATGTCTATGTGAAATTACAATTATACTGAATTTAAGCACAAACCCTTACTCTAACTCATACGGTGAAACAATATATGTCTATCTGGTTCACAAAATACGCAAGCCATATAAAACAGCCCCATATTCGCATGCTATCATAATTACAATCTATACTCGCATGTTCATTGTTAATTCCATACAAGTACTGAAACGAATGGTTATCAGGCATTCATACATGTAAAACAATCACGATAGAATTCCCATATGATATGCAAAACAGCCCTAACATTCAAGCATGCAACCAAACTACATATTAAAATCCATTAGAATCCCATAATGGAGTTTAGTTCATAGCTGAACCAAAAGCCATTATGGGATCAATGCTAAACATGATTATAAAGTAAACAATTGAAAGATGAGAGATAGAATGATCAAACCCAATTACTGATTATAAACCAATGATAACATTCAAATCCTCATAATATTCCAGAAAAATAAAATACTAATGCACCGTGATAGAGAATCCCAAGAAGAATTGGAGAAGTAGACGTTTTGGCTTCGTTCTACGTTGGAATCTCCCTCACAGTGTAAACCCTAGTTTCTATGAGAAAATACGACAAGAAGTATCTAATTTTACGTCTGACACCAGTCAAAATCATTTTTAAACCAATTACAACTCATTTAATTAAAAATTAAAATAAAACTAATACACAACTTCAGCATCGTGCGCGGCCGCGCGCCCCTCCAGTATGTTCCTCGTGCGGGCGCGAGACTTGCAGAATGTCATGCTCTCCAGCCGAGTACTTACGCGGGCGTGCGCTCTCAAGGCTAGTATGTCGCACGGCTTACAATCTGCAGATCCTGGTTCCGATTCTGTCATGCTACTGCTACTTGTTCATTCATGCTTACTCCGCTTCCATGCTTGATCTCCTTGTTCCATTATACCTTCATGCCATGCATATCCCTGCTTGTGCCTTACCTTCATGCATCCATTAGCCTCGTGCCCTCTAATACGACCAAATTAGGCTGATTCCTGCACTTATTCATAAAAAGGAGTTTTAAGTAAATGCAATGTAAACTATCATGAAATGCAACTAAAACACAATAAAATGTACTTGAGACGAGCATAGTTCGCGTGAATTGGTATTCAATAAGTAGGTATAAATACCACTTATCAAATACCCCAAACTTGAACTGTTGTTTGCCCTCAAGCAATGCATGCTAATGAACAATGAATATGCAGCTATGATACTATGCAACTAATCTATGATGCAACCTAGTCTCACATAGTTCCAGCCATAACAGAATTCCAGTCCAATTTGCCTCAGTGAATTATCCAGATCCAAGAATACAATTTCAAACCAAACTATAGGCATAGTGTCATACAACCAGATAATTCGTATATGCTATAGAGATGCTGTGTGTGTGTATGGTGTTGACCAAAACTTGACTTAGGTACAGAATACACATGTTACATTTCTCAAAACAGAAAATTATAATCTAAATCAAGACTCAAGTATACTCATGCAACACAGACTGTTTCAACATATCAATACAAACTAAGGTACAACTATGGGCTTAACTGCTTTATTGCTACTAACGAAGGCGATTTTCGCTCTTTTTCGCGGTGTTTATTGCTATTTTACTTTTCTTTTTCTCTTTTTTTTTCTTTTTTTTATATATAGCGAGTGCGTTTTACGCCCCGTCTCACTTTCCATTTCCATTTAAACGAGTGCGTTTTACGCTCCATGTAGTCCTAATAGCAAGCATACCCATATGTTACCAAAGTTTGAATGTCAATGTTTCAAGTCTACATGCATGTTCCACCTATTTCTATTTTTAAAACTACATTTTCTAACAAGCAATGCAACACATAATTCTTACACCTGCAAGTGAATGTGAACACATCCGTGCAAACCGAAAGCATTTAAACAGCAACATGAATTCCATCGTGTAAACATTATAACTACGTTCATGCTATCCAATATGCTCTAAAATCCTTCACAATTCACTATCATCATTGGCTAGACAATTTTCATATAGCTAAACCTTGTGTGACATGCAAACTAAAACATACTAGCACAAGCAATAATGACTAAAAATTAAAAATTTTATCTTACACATAAACATGTCAAAATTAAAACTAAACATGCAAAAACTAAATAAAACTAAATGAAAGTATATGCAACTATACTACTACCCCCAATACCCCCAAACTTATCATATTCAATGCCCCATTGAATGAAGGTAAAAGGTACAGAAAACTCCCCTAATGATCAGCTTGACCACCCTCCTCGGGTGGTGAATTTGGTGGTGGATATGGCACTGCGGTCCCAAACTGAGGCCACTCTAGCATTGTTCTTTGCTGCGCGAAGGCTTCGGCCAAGGCCCTTGTGAGTCCCGAAGTAAACGTTCCAAAATTGTCATACATGGCGTCGACTTTTCGCTCCAACCTTTGGAGCTGTCGATCGCTAGGAATAGTGTGAGCTCGGGTGGATGGGCCTGCCCCATCTGTCTGAGGGGCCGGGATGGCTTTCGGGAATGTGGGCTCGAATAAATCCTCGTCCAGCGGTGTGTGCCATCATCCATCCGATCCTCAAATTTTATAATGGTGGCATGAGTGATGTCCTGGCTTAGATATTGCATTTGTTCATTGCCCCAATTGCACCCTTGATGAGCACATAGCATGGCTACCACCGATGCATGTGGAATGCTCCCAGTAGTACTTCCCTTTAGATACTTCATAATGTTTTGATGAAGCAAATACCCCACGTCAATATACTCGCCAATAATGATGCCCCACAGAATTATGGCCCTTTCTGCCGTGATCTCATGCTGATGTGATGAAGGCAATAACTTTGGCATAAATGAACAAATTCCACGCTTTGGCATATCGATTCAGGGCGGCTGCTAGGAATATGCGAGGTTGGGTTGTGCCGACTTTGTAAGTCCACTTCGTGCCTGGTATGCACAATTCTGCAATAACACGCTCCAAGTCTGTTTCCTGATGTGCCCTTGTGATCCAATTGGCAGCCCCTCGTAGTGGTCTCTCGGTGATTCTCAAAATGGTTCTAATGGCGGAGGGTCTATAGTCTATCTCGACACCTCGAAATATAGAGGTATCGTTCATGGTGACTTTGGCATTGGCGTAAAACTCTCGGACTATGCTCATCAGAATGGGCGTGAGAGAGGCAGTTAGTCCACCCCAGCCTCGTTCCTGGATCATGGCACAGAGCTGTCTATCCTGTCCTTCTGGTTTGAATCCTCTTTCCTTGATAAATGTTTTTGCTATGATTCGGTAGTACTCCTGCTGGGCTTCCAGACACAAGAACTTGGTGTGGTCGATAATGTCCTCCTCGTGACTGCCGGAGGAGGATGAGGAAGATGAAGATGGTTGTGCTTTCTTTGGACCCATTTGCAGATATTTGAGCGAGAATGCAGATGAACTTACTGAGAGTGAATGAGAATTTGTGATGTGACAATCTCCAAACTTGTCCCTGCCAACCCAATCAGGAACCCTAGCTTTATAGAGTGGATGAGAGCGTGGGTTGAGCTTTGAACGTGGAGAGAATCGTGGAGATGTGATTGAGAAATGCACGGCTTCAATTTGTAACTGATAGAGCGATAAAGATGTGAGTTATGGAAAGGGAGAGAATTTCGCGTCTGTTATTATTCCAAATGAGAGTCTAAATGGTCCACAACTCTTTTTTTAATATGTTCAGATCTGTCTTAATTCGATTGTTGCAACATGCAAGTGCCATGAGTTTATCTTGAAATTTGCATGCAGGTAGCGAGACTTGCAGAATGTATGTTGTCCTGATTGAATTGATGTGCGGGCGCGTGGGTTTATACCAAATAGGTTGCGCGGTCGCGCGAGCTTGATATCTACCATGCTACAGTTCAATTCCATTCTCCCTATCAGTGATGCTGTCTAATGATGGTTCCTGCATAGACATTAGTGCACATTGTTAAGTCATGAATTAGTGGCCACATAATGCTAACATCTTGCGACTAGTAGCAAAGTAATTCTTGCTACACACTTAAGCATGAAAATATAATATCCTATTAAACTGAATTAGATATAACTACTAAAATAATTCAAAATAAATAGCTAAAAAAAAATCAATGGAGGTAGAAATAATGGGTTGCCTCCCATCGAGTGCTAAGTTATAGTCAATTAGCTTGACTGTCTCTGAATCTCACGTCATATCGAGAATTGAGGTGCCTGCCTTATTGTCCACCGCACCTCGAAATTTAATGACTTCAGCTTTTGTCAATGGTTCTACCTTTAACTCTGAATTTTTACCAAGTATACCACTCAATGGTCCATAATTCCCCAGTTTCTGTACCTCATCCTGTAGGCCCCAATCCACCAAGTCAACCAGGAATCATTCTTCTTTATCCGTTGGTAACTTTATTGTTTTAAAGACATTGAAGGTGATCTCCTGATCCTGAACACGCATAGTGAGTTCACCTTTTTGCACATCTATCAAAGTCCCTCCTGTGGCTAAAAATGGTCTTCCCAGTATGATCGGTATACTCTTGTCCTCTTCGTAATCTAAGATGATGAAGTCAGCCGGAAATATAAACTTGTCCACCTTTACCAATACATCTTCAATAATTCCCCGTGGATACGTGATGGATCTGTCATTCAGTCAAGAAAGATATGTTTGTCGACCTTGGAACCGTAATCCCAACCGGTTAAACATTGACAAGGGCATCAGATTTATGCTTTCCCCAAGATCACATAAACACTTACTGAAGTTCATCTTTCCAATTGTGCATGGAATTGTGAAGCTACCCGGATCCTTCAGCTTTGGAGGTAATTTTTACTGAAGCACTGCACTGCATTCCTCTGTCAAGGTTACCGTCTCAAACTCATCTATTCTTCTCTTCCTTGACAATATACCCTTCATAAAATTTGCGTAGCTTGGCATTTTTTCTAATGCCTCGGCGAACGGTATGTTGATCTGCGGCTTTTTAAATACCTCCAAGAACTTACTGAACTATTTATCCTCCCTCTGCTTGTTTAATCTCTGCGGATACGGTACTTGAGGGTGAATTGGTGGCATTGAACTCTTGAGCTTCTCGCTTGAACCTATTTTATCTTTTTCTTCCTGTTGCGACTCAGATTTTTCCATATTTTCTTCATCAACAATCACCCGCTCTGCCTCGCGTGGCTGCGCAGCCTCCTTTGTGTTGTCAGGCGCGGGCGCGCGACTTACAGTGCCTGTCAAATCTTTCCCGGATCTCAATGTGATCGCTTGACACTGTTCCTTCCCGTCTCTTCTTGGATTTACCTCTGTGTTACTTGGCAAGGAACCTTGGGGCCTGTTGTTTAGCATGCTCGCCATCTGCCCCATCTGAGTCTCTAAATTCTTAATAGCCACTGCTTGGCTCTTGATCATCACCTCCGTATTTGCCATGTACTTCAACATCATTTCCTCCATTTCTGATTTCTTTTCCTGCTGAGGTGCAGCTGGAGTATGATGTTGTTGCTCAGAGAATCCCGGTAGAAAAAGCGTGGTTTTGGTGTATCTTTGAGGTTTGTAAATTGTTTGTGGACCGGAATTGATGATTAAATTTGAAACTGACTTTGTTGATTTCCTTGGTTATTCGACCAGCTAAAGTTTGGATGATCTCGGTTGTTGGGGTGGTATGTGTTCTGAAATTGACCTTGGTCTTTCCTGTAGTTTCTCACATACTGCACCGACTCTGAGCTGATGGCACATTGATCTGTGGAGTTAGACCCCACACAGATTTCACAAACGAAGGCGACTGTTTTCATTTTACTCTCTGCTATCATGTCTATCTTCTTTGCCATCGCTGCCATCTGTGCCGAAAACTATGTAATAGCATCTAGCTCCAACACACCTACCACCTTGGGCTGTGGCATCCAAGATGTAGGATTTTGGTAATCATTTGCAGCCATAGTTTCAATAAGTGCATAGGCTTCGTCATAACTTTTTGCCCATAATCCTCCTCCTGCAGCTGCATCCACAATCGCTGTCAACCCAATCCGTTGTAAAATGAGTTGATCACCATCCAATCTGGCATACCGTGATGCGGACACTTCCTTAGCATCTCTTTGTATCGCTCCCATGCCTCATATAAGGACTCGCCTTATTGTTGCTCAAACTGAGAGATAGTTGTTCTCATCTTTGCAGTCTTAGCCATTGGAAAGAACTTGGCTAAGAATTTCTGTGCTAGGTCCTCCCATGTAGTGATTGACCCAGACGACAAAGAATGTAACCAACTTCTCGCCTTATCCCTCAATGAAAATGGAAATAGCTGTAATATAATGGCATCCTCCGTCACACCGTTATATCGGAATGTAACACAAATTTCTATGAAGCTCAATAAGTGTTCATTCGGATCATCTGTAGTAGCACCCCCAAACAGAACCGAGTTCTGCACCATTTGAATAGTGCCCGGTTTAATCTCAAAAGTATTGGCTGCTATCGCCGGTCTGACTATGCTCGATTGTAGTCCATTTATGTTTGGCATGGAATAGTCCCTTAGAGCCCGATGCTCTTCTCTTTGCTCAATTCTCTGTTCTTCTGCCATATCCAGTATAGTTCCTTCTATGACGCCCCCAAAATAGGTCCAATCCACCCAACCTATTCTGAGTCGCCAAATACATGGTACAGAAACAACTACAACTTCATTATTACAATTGTCGTGCAAAATACGATAACACTTATGCTGTGAGTTTAAATACAAATATATATTTTTAGACAATATCCACACCCAAATAAAGTCCTCATTACAATTATTGATACACTATTTTACAGAATAGTGAGGACTACTAAAACAACTATCTTGAACCATCACTCCACACCCCGACTAGTTCCTGCTATATTCTCGCCTCCTGAGAAGAAAAATGGAACAAAAAGGAAAAGGGTGAGCTCAACTAGCCCAGTAAAGAATATTATGACTAAGATAATGTACAACAAATTATCCTTAGTCTTCAACAGAGAAAAATTTGATAGAATATAATAGACAACAAGTTTTAGATCAATAACTGCAGCGGAAACAATAATTCATTAGAAGAGTTAAGTAGAGAATGAAATCTACTATCATCAATGAATTTTAAAGTCCATCATCGATATTTTGTCCCTGTAACATCAATCAATATACATCTTGAATCAAATAGTCATCTTTGAACTATAGGCCAAAGATATTAATCAGCCGGTCATGTTCATCTCAACACCTGTTCATCTTTGCACTACGGGCCAAAGATATTTATCAAGAAATCATTCATATTTGCACTACAGTCCAAAGATATTCAGTTATATCATCATTTAGGACTGAGGATGATGAAAAATATTTTAAAGAAAATGAATCTAGTGAGACAAAAGAACAAATATTAAGGATTCGTACTTCGGTTTATCCTTGTTCAAAAATACTCCATAATAAACTATTGTGGAGCAGAATTCAAAAATGAAGATCAAAACATAGATCCAATCAAAGATAGGAACCATAACAGACAATCTTGGACACAGAAAAGAAAATTTATTTTTTTGTGAATAGTGTCGTATACGTGAATAGTGCCGTATACGTGAATAGTAACTCCGACACTAAAAGGTAGAAATTCTACTAGATAAATCATCATGCTTCGTGAATAGTACTTGTGAATAGTAACTCGTGAATAGTAACTCTAACATGAAAAGATCAGAATTTCTCAAGAAAAGTCTTACCAATATTCCGGCATAATGATATTGAAAGAAATAATATCATTTTTTTAAAAAAATAACATCCCTTACCTCGAAAAGACAGTACTTCTGACTGGAATACTGAATATAGTGCTAAAGGAACTTGCATCGTATAGCAACACTCAAGATATCTAAATACTCACAAAAATACGCTCGATAATATAGAGAGAGAAAACTTCAGTTTCTGGTGTGATTTTCAATTCTAACCTAAGCACCCTATTTATAAGAAAATGCTTAGAACACCAAAGTAGAAAATTTAATAAAATATTAATATATATTATAATTTCCTACGCCAACCTTTGAATGCTGATTTCAACATGTTTAACAACCCACTAATCATAGCAAAAACGTTTCTATTAACAAAAATATTTAAAACTTCAAAAATTAATTATTCTGGAACTTTAGAACTTCAATAATTCATAATAAATAGCTCTTTTATCAGAAAAATTTGAACCTCATGTCCTTTCCATAGGAAATTCCATTCTCTACAACTTTGTAGAAGAAAGTTTTTCCAAATCCTAAACAGAAATTAACTGAAATCCAAAAACAGACGATTTTACAGGCTATAATCAAATTTCAGTCAAGAAATGGGGTCCACAAACATGAAAAACATGTTTTAAATATTTTTAGTAACAAAAATACTCCTCCTCCTCATATACTCATATATCCCACATTCATTGTAAAAATATCACCATTATAATATTATTAAAATATAATAATATATTTAAATGAATTATTTTATCAGAAAAGATAAAATTTCAATTTTTAACAATTATCACATTAAAAATTTTCTCCATCTATATCCACATAAAATGAATATTTTCCTCATCATATAAATCAATAATTAATTATTCACAAATAATATTACGTAATCACAATATTGATAACTGGCGGCGTTCCTGGAAAGAGGGGGCTTTCCAATAAGGTTTTTCCTTCTTGGCGCCGCAATTAGGTGACCAAACCTCTCCTTAGATGTAACTTTCTAGACATTGCCAATAATGTTATCTAATAATATTATTCAAATAATATGAATTATTGATATGATAATGAAAATATCGTGTAGTGACAATTATTGAAACAACAATAATATAAAATATCAACGTAGCAATTATTGAATCAATAAAATAAAATATTAAATAAGAACTCACTCGTAACAATTATTGAGTAGTGCCTTCTTTACGTAAGAATCAATAATTGGTGCAATACCGCGTCATCAGATTTTTAACCACCGGTATTTTAACAAGATAATTGATAACAACTACGCTGTTATTTATAAACAACTTATACTTGTCATTTTTTCATCCAATCGCTTTTTTTCGTTATGGGGCCCACAAAAGGTCATGCCAATTAATACGAATATTCCCGACGTTAAAGAATATTCCACGACC
The DNA here is from genome assembly GCA_020205615.1 of Panax quinquefolius. Lineage (NCBI taxonomy): Eukaryota > Viridiplantae > Streptophyta > Magnoliopsida > Apiales > Araliaceae > Panax > Panax quinquefolius. The sequence continues at coordinate 26,295,688 of CM035157.1, forward strand.
AAACGAATATTCTCCGACAACAATGAATATTTTATAACCACTTGCTTATTTAAGATATTTGCGCATTTTACCCACAACTAACCACATTAATCAAATAAACCCTTACTATTTCAAAATAATAAATAAAGGAAATTCCATTTTATTTAAAAAAAATCGGGGTCTTACATCCTCCCCTCTTTATGAAATTTCATCCTCGAAATTGACGTACGTACCTGGTGTTTCGAAAAGGTGAGGATACCTCGCTTTCATTTCTGATTCCAACTCCCAGGTCATTTCTTCAATAACATGGTTCTTCCACAAAACTTTGACTTATGGTATGACCTTTGTACGTAAGATGTGACGCCCCCAAAATAGGTATACATCACCCATTCTGAGTTGCCAAATACATGGTATAGAAACAACTACAACTTTTATTATTACAATTGTCGTGCAAAATACGACAACACACATGCTGTGAGTTTAAATACAAATATTGTCTTCTAGACAATATCCACACTCAAATAAGTCCTCATTACATTTATTGATACACTATTTTACAAAAATAGTGAGGACTACTAAAATAACTGTCTAGGACCATCACTCTTTACCCCGACTGGTTCCTGCTATATTCTCACCTCTTGAGAAGAAAAATAGAACAAAAAGGAAAAGGGTGAGCTCAACTAGCCCAGTAAAGAATATTATGACTAAGATAAAGAAAACAATTTATCGTTAGCCTTCATCAAATCAGATAAAATATAATGGACAACCAGTTTTAGATCAATATTTGCAGCAAAAATAACAATTCATTAGAAGAGTTAAGTAGAGAATGAGTTCTACTATCCTCTAAGATTTAAAAGTCCATCATCAATATTTTATCCCTGTAATAACAATCAATATACATCTTTAATTAAATATTCATCTTTGCACTACAGGCCAAAGATATTTATTTGTATCACCAGTCGGTCATCTTCATTTCAACACCTGTTCATCTTTGCACCACGGGCCAAAGATATTCATCAGTTAATCATTCATCTTTGCACTACAGGCCAAAGATATTCAGTAATATCATCATTTAGGACTGAGGATGATGAAAAATATTTTAAAGAAAATGAATCTAGTGAGACAGAAGGACAAATATTAGGGATTCGTATAACAGTTTATCTAAGATCAATAATACTTCATAATAACCAATTGTGAAGCAGAATTCAAAATAAAAATCAAAACATGGATTCAATTTCAAGTATAAGGGTCAGAACAGATAACTTGGAAGGAAGGAAAAAAATATTTTTTTTTTCTTTTGTGAACACGATGCCTGTGAATAAAGTGCCCATGAATGAAGAATTATGAACGATGGAATCGAGCATCTGCCCTCGTGAAAAGTTTCAAATTTGATTAAAAGTTTCGACAAATATTCCTATGAAATGATATTAGATGAAGCTAAATTTCTAATCATTTCAGGAATTATAGAAGCAATACTTACCATAATAAGTTCAAATTTAGGAATACAAGATAAAATAATATTGCTCACGTAATATGGAGTATGAAAGAAAATAATATTTCTCACGAGTATTGCAATAAAATAATATCCTATACCTTGGTAGAAACTGGATTTGACTGGAATATCGGATATTATTCTGAGAAAATCTTGCAGAAAAACTACGCTCAAAATATTCTTATACTCAAGAAAAATACTCACAATACTTTAGAATAAGAATTTCTGATTATGAATTGGTGTGTTGAGGAAGGAGGGGTTACCTCCTATTTATAGCAACGGAGGGAGAAAAGTTAAGCAGATTTGCCTAACTTTTCTGCCTAACTTCTCTACCTATTCAAGCCTAACTCCTCATTTTTCCATCATGCCTAATTTTTCCTTAAATCTTATTGGTTGATGACCCACCTTTTAGAAAACAAGCAAGCATCCACCAACCCACTAGTAAAAACATATGCAGAATAAACCAAAAAAACAAAGGACAACTACTATATTACTTTTGAAAACAAGAATATGTTCACAATTTGCCAACTAATTCCACCAACCCATTCCACCAACCAATACAATTACATCTTGATTACTTCCTTTTCTAATTAACCACATGTTTATATATATATATATATATATATATATATATATTATTATTTAAACAATTATAATATATTATAATAATATATTTGAATGAATAATTTATCGGAGAAATAATTGTAATTCCAAAAAAATATGCCAAACTTTCAACAATTATTTCATGCTAAAATTTCTTCATTTATATCCACATAAAAAAAATAAATATTTCCTTATCATATAAATCAATAATTAATTATTCACAAATAATATTACAGAATCACAATTATGACAACCAGGCCGTTCCCAAGAAAGATGGGGTTTTCCAATAAGGATTTCTCCTTACTGGCGCGCAATTTGGTGACCAAACCTCTCCTTGACAGAACTTTCTAGACATTACCAACAATGCTATCTAATAATATTATTCAAATAATATGAATTATTGACCTGATAATGGGAAATACTATACAGTGACAATTATTGAAACAACAATAATATAAAATATCAACGCAACAATTATTGAATCAATAAAATAAAATATTGAATAATAATTACTGTAACAATTATTGAGTAGTGCCTTCTTACGTAAGAATCAATAATTCAACAATACTGCAATACCGTGTATACCGCAATGCGACCACGCCAGACATATTTTAACCACCGTAACCCCCAACAGTCTTAATTCAAATAATTACACCGTTATTTATAAAAACTCATATTTGTCGCTTTCTTCATCCGACCGTTATTCTACGTTATGGGGCCCATATACGATCAAGGCCGTCGTCGATTTAATATTCTCGACAAAAAAGAATATTCCCCGACCAAACGAATATTCCCCGACAACAATGATTATTTTATAACCACTTTCTTATTTTGTAAATTTTGCACATTTCACCCATAACCAAAGCATTATATCAAATTAACTCCTTATTATTTCAAGAGAATGAATAGAGAAAATTCAATTTTATTTATAATAAGATGGGATCTTTAATAAGACATGTTCCTTCCTATCCAAGATCTTAACAGGTACCTCCTCGTACGTTAAGTCTTCGGCTATTTCATCTAGTTTTAACTCAATAACGTGATTTGGGTCGTCCACATATTTACGTAACATCGGTACGTAAAAAATGTTATAAACACACGACATACTTGGTAGTAAAGCGAGTCTATAGGCCACAGTTCCTACTCGATCGAGGATTTCAAATGGACTAATAAATCGAGGGTTTGAGCTTTCCTCACATCGCCGATTCTCGCTGTTGGAATAACAACTTCTTGCACCTCCTTCTTCATATTCATCAGCTCCGGTGTGTAGCTTGAGCGGTTTTAACTATCGATTAAAGTCGATTTTACTCGTATATCATCACGTGGGTCCCTAGAGTTTTTAACTCTATCTCTATCATTTATAAGTTATACGAAATGGGTCTTTGTATTCGACAATATCGCACTCGTACTCGTATACGATCTTCTACTCAACACGTCAGCTACCACGTTTGCATTTCCAGGATAGTATGGTCAGAACATGTGCCGAAATGAGTCTCCTCTTGAGTTCTTCGAAGCTCTTCCCACATTCCTTGCTCCATTCAAATTTTGTATCTCTACGAGTCAGTTGAGTTAATGGAGTAGCAATTCGAGAAAATCTTTTCACGAATCTCCGATAATAACCAACTAAGTCTAGAAAGCTACGTATTTCGATTACCGACTTAGGTTGCTCTCAACTATGACTCATATCCCAATCTTGGATAGCACGTCATAAAGGCACTTATCAGTTTACTACCGCACGAATATGGCATCCCCTACAGAGAGTCTGGCTTTGGTGCATTCCACAAAGGAAGTCACCAGATAGAGGCTAGGGTACCAAATTCTATAGTTGAATTTTTAACTCCTGAAGTTCAATAGGAGCCATTCAATATGAGATTTTAGAAATGGGTTTTGTACCGGGTTCAAAGGCGATACAAAATTCAATATCACGCTTTGGGAGTAGGCCAGGAAATTCTTCAGGAAATACGTCAGGAAATTCACTAACAACAGAAATATCATTCAAATCTGACGTATTTTTGTTCAAGTCCATAACATGGGCTAAGAAAGCTTGACATCCATTTTTCTATAAATGAATGGCTTTATGGCTTGATATGAAAGAGTTTGACTTCAATGGGTTGGTTGCTTGAATTTGAATAACAGGTTGCTTAGGAATATGAAAACTAACAACCTTACGAAAGTAATCAATTTTGGCATGATGACTAGTTAACCAATCAATCCCTAAAATCACATCAAAAATAAGTATCTTTAAAGAAATAAGGTCAACGGGTAATGTGATGGTGCCAACTTGGATCAAACAAGATTTATAAATAGTGGATGTAACAAAAGTTTCTCCTAACGGAGTCTCCACAGATAGGTCAAAGTCTAATTTCTCTGGAGTTAAGTTTAAACGTTGAGCACAAGCAGGAGAGATAAAAGAATGGGTAGAACCAGTATCTAATAAGGTATAAACTTCATAAGAATTTATAATTAACTAACCCGTGCTAACTTTGTTTGGGTTCCTCGCATTTTGGCCAGTCACGACAAACGCTCTTCCAGGAACCGTTGACTTTGACTTTTCTAGGACAGCCTTTTGAGTCACCATCCCCGCTGGAATGAGTTTTGCTACCTTACAATCTCGAACGATATGACCTTCTTTTCCACAATTATAACATACCTTGGAAGGCTGTGAATAGTTTGGACTTATATGTCCCTCCTCTCCGCATTTATAGCATCTAACTGGCGGTCATTCTCCTCTCCTAGAATTTGTTGCTGGTTTTGTTGCTGGTGCTGCTGCCGACATCTTCCCGTTATCGTTAAATCTTCTCTTCTTGAAATTTCCACTTGAGCTATTTCTTCTATTATCTTAGCCATGATTACCACCGAAGTGGTTACCATTTCTGGCACGATAATTTCCTCCACGATGGTTATCATTGTTCTGATGACCAATGCCATCGGTACGATTATCATCGAGTTGTAGGTCTTTATTCTTCGATTGAGCTGACTCATTATCGCGCTCCAATAACTGATCCCTATTTACAACATCTGAATATAGAGAAAATTTATGAGAAATGAGATATTGACGTATGTCGGGTTTCAAACCTCTCAAAAACATCCACATCATACGTTCCTCATTCTCCACCAAATGAGGTGCAAACCTGGATAACTCCGAGAACTTCGCCTCGTATTGGGACACCGTCATGTTGTTCTGTTCTAGTCTAATAAACTCTACCTCCTTCATATGACTAATACTTTCAGGAAAGTACTTGTCATTGAACAGTTTCTAAAATGTTTCCCAAGACATGCTGAGTGTGGCTGGATGGGTACGCTTCACAGATTCCCACCAGTAATCTGCCTCATTACAGAACATAAAGGTGGCGAATGGAACCTTCTGTTCCTCTGTGCATCCCAAGACATCGAATATCTTCGTAATTTTCTTGACCATCGTCTCCGCCTTGATCGGATCCGGCTTTCCCCAGAATTCTGGTGGTCCCAACTCTTTGAACTGTTTGGTTGTGTCAAACCATGCGTTGCTATCATTTCCACCTGTATTTTGTACACGAGTCTCCCTCGTCTAATTTTGCATGAACTGCAAAAAGTTTCTAAATATCCCATCGTTCATCGTCTGATCAGTGGTGTTGTTTACAGGAGGAACATTGTCTTCTTGTTGCACGTTCTCCTGATTGGTGAGTAAAGGTGTCTTCACGGTCTCATTTACTCCACTGTTAACATTCTCAGTTGCCATTCTTAAATACTGCCACAAAATAAGGGTTAATTAAAGAAATTAACATGCACATAATAACCCTATACTCTAACCAACCAACAAATAAGCTTAGGTAGGACATACTAGCGAAGGATTTACTCGTCTCTCCCCTCCTAGTTCTATTCCCCTATCTCCGCCAGAGATCATATCCCTAAGCTCTGATACCAACTATGACGCCCCCAAAATAGGTCCAATCCACCCAACCTATTCTGAGTCGCCAAATACATGGTACAGAAACAACTATAACTTCATTATTACAATTGTCGTGCAAAATACAACAACACTTATGCTGTGAGTTTAAATACAAATATTTTCTTCTAGACAATATCCACACCCAAATAAAGTCATCATTACAATTATTGATACACTATTTTACAGAATAGTGAGGACTACTAAAACAACTATCTTGAACCATCACTCCACACCCCGACTAGTTCCCGCTATATTCTCGCCTCCTGAGAAGAAAAAATGGAACAAAAAGGAAAAGGGTGAGCTCAACTAGCCCAGTAAAGAATATTATGACTAAGATAATGTACAAAAATTATCTTTAGTCTTCAACAGGAAAAAATCTGATAGAATACAATAGACAACAAGTTTTAGATCAACAATCTAGCAATGAAACAATAATTCATTAGAAGAGTTAAGTAGAGAATGAAATCTACTATCATCTATGAATTTAAAAGTCCATCATCGATATTTTGTCCCTGTAACATCAATTAATATACATCTTGAATTAAATAGTCATCTTTGCATTACAGGCCAAAGATATTAATCAGTTGGTCATGTTCATCTCAACACCTGTTCATCTTTGTACTACGGGCCAAAGATATTCATCAAGAAATCATTCATCTTTGCACTACATGCAAAGATATTCAGTTATATCATCATTTAGGACTGAGGATGATGAAAAATATTTTTAAAAAAATGAATCTAGTGAGACAAAAGAACAAATATTAAGGATTCGTACTTCGGTTTATCCATGTTCAAAAATACTCCATAATAAACTATTGTGGAGCAGAATTCAAAAATGAAGATCAAAACATAGATCCAATCAAAGATAGGAACCATAACAGACAATCTTGGACACAGAAAATAAAATTTAATTTTTCTGTGAATAGTGCCGTATTCGTGAATAGTGCCATATACGTGAATAGTAACTCCGACACTAAAAGGTAGAAGTTCTACAAGAAAAATCATCATACTTCGTGAATAGTACTCGTGAATAGTAACTCATGAATAGTAACTCGTGAATAGTAACTCTGACATGAAAAGATCAGAATTTCACAAGAAAAATCTTACCAATATTCCGGTATAATGATATTGAAAGAAATAATAACATTTTTTTAAAAAAATAACATCCCTTACCTCGAAAAGATAGGCGATTTCTTACCAGGAATCTCGGATATAGTCTTGAAGGAACTTGCACCAGATAACAACACTCAAGATATCTAAATACTCACAAAAAAATAAGCTCGATAATATAGAGAGAAAACTTGATTTAAAAGTGATTTTCAATTCTAACCTAAGCACCCTATTTATAAAAAAATGCTTAGAACACCAAAGTAGAAAATTTAATAAAATATTAATATATATTATAATTTCCTATGCCAACCTTTGAATGCTGATTTCAACATGTTTAGCAACCCACTAATCATAAAAAAACGTTTTTATTAACAAAAATATTTAAAACTTCAAAAATTAATTATTCTGGAACTTTAGAACTTCTATAATTCATAATAAATAGCCTTTTTATCAGAAAAATTCAAACCTCATGTCCTTTCCATAGGAAATTCCATTCTCTACAAGTTTGCAGAAGAAAGGTTTTCAAAATTCCAAACAAAAATTGACCGAAATCCACAAACGGACGATTTTATAGGCTATAATCAAATTTCAGTCAAGAAATGGGGTCTACAAACATGAAAAACATGTTTTAAATATTTTTAGTAACAAAAATTTTCCTCCTCCTCATATACTCATATATCCCACATTCATTGTAAAAATATCACCATTATAATATTATTAAAATATAATAATATATTTAAATGAATTATTTTATCGGAAAAGATAAAATATCAATTTTCAATAATTGTCACATTAAAAGTTTTCTCCATCTATATCCACATAAAATGAATATTTTCCTCATCATATAAATCAATAATTAATTATTCACAAATAATATTACGAATCACAATATTGACAACCGCACGCTTCGACAAGAGAAAGAAGGGCTTTCCAATAAGAATTTCTCTCATCTTGGCGCGCAATTAGGTGACCAAACCGCTCTCTTAGATGTAACTTTCTAGATATTGCCAATAATGTTATCTAATAATATTATTCAAATAATATGAATTATTGATTTGATAATAAAAATACTGTGTAGTGACAATTATTGAAATAACAATAATATAAAATATCAACGTAGCAATTATTGAATCAATAAAATAAAATATTGAATAAAGAATCATCGTAAAAATTATTGAGTAGTGTCTTCTTATGTAAGAATCAATAATTGGTGCAATACCGTAAAGCTCTCGTGTTTTAACCAATCGGGTATTTTAACAAAGATTAATCTGGTAATAACTACGCCGTTATTTATAAACAACTTATACTTGTCGTTTTCTTCATCCAATCGCTTTCCATTATGGGGCCCACAAAAGGCTGCGTCGTCGTACGAATATTCCCCGACAGTAAGAATATTCCACGACCAAACGAATATTCCCCGACAACAATGAATATTTTATAACCACTTGCTTATTTAAGATATTTGCGCATTTTACCCACAACTAACCACATTAATCAAATAAACCCTTACTATTTCAAAATAATAAATAAAAGGAATTCCATTTTATTTAAAAAAATTCGGGGTCTTACACCTTCTAACTGAGCTTGTAGATTTCTTCGCACAATAGCTTTCCAACCTCTCCCGTTAATGCTATCATGCGCTGGTGTTAATTCGGAATTGGAAGATCTTGTGTGCTTAAAAATCTACAAGTACCTGAAATTACAAATAAATCAAAAATAGAAATGAGAAACGATCAGAATTGTTTAAGTCATATAATATAGCTTTAAACTAATGATAATTATTTAAATTCAACGCCTTTCCCCGGCAACGGCGCCAAAAATTTTTTGCCTCTTTTTCAGTTCTGATAAAAGAGCTCTAACTCATGCAAGCATACATGTGTCAACAAGTAATACAGAGTAAGTAGAGTATCGATCCCACAGAGAAAGTTGTCAAATTTAAACGACTATGCATCAATTAACTAACTATATTCATATGCTTAAACTAACGACTAAAAGTGGTAAATTAAACTAATTTTAAACAACAACTACAATAAGAATATTAATGGAATAAATCAAATCTGGAAATAATGGGATCCTAACTTCATTTAATATTTCATCCAATCACCACTATCATGCAAGAAGTGTTCACATATCACAGGAAAATAGTTAAGAGCACTAACATAGTTATAGCCATTTTTCAATGTACTATAACCTACTTACACAGCATCCACAGATGATAGACTCCATGTAATCATCAATACAACCAAAATCACTATATGTCTATGTGAAATTGCAATTATACTAAATTTAAGCACAAGCCCTTACTCTAACTCATACGGTGTAACAATATATATCTATCTGGTTCACAAAATACGCAAGCCATATAAAACAGCCCCATATTCGCATGCTATCATAATTACAATCCATACTCGTATGTTCATTGTTAATTCCATACAAGTACTGAAACGAATGGTGATCAGGCATTCATACATGTAAAACAACCACAATAGAATTCCCATATGATATGCAAAATAGCCCTAGCATTCAAGCATGCAACCAAACTACATATTAAAATCCGTTAGAATCCCATAATAGAATTTAGTTCATAGCTGAACCAAAAGCCATTATGGGATCAATGCTAAACATGATTACAAAGCAAACAATTGAAAGATGAGAGATAGAACGATCAAACCCAATTGCTGATTATAAACCAATGATAACATTCAAATCCTCATAATATTCCAGCAAAATAAAATACTAATCCACCGTGATAGAGAATCCCAAGAAGAATTGGAGAAGTCGACGTTTTGGCTTCGTTCTACGTTGGAATCTCCCTCACAATGTAAACCCTAGTTTCTATGAGAAAATACGACAAAAAGTATCCAATTTTATGTCTGACACCAGTCAGAATCGTATTTAAACCAATTACAACTCATTTAATTAAAAATTAAAATAAAACAAATACACGGCTTGACATCGCCTTGTACCGCGCCCTCCAAGATGTTCCTCGCGGTGCGAGACTTACGAATATATCATGCTCTCGGTAATGAGTACTTTCATGGCGCAAGCGCTCTCTCAAAGGCTAGTATGCGTAGCAATTGCTGCTGCTCACAACTGCAGAGATCCTGGTTTCGATTACGTAAATGTCACTGCTACTTGTTCAGTCATGCTTACTCCTCTTCCATGCTTGATCTCCTTGTTCCATTATACCTTCATGCCATGCATATCCCCGCTTGGGTCGTGATATTTTATCTATTTGGGCCGAGTGTATTGGGCTTATTCTTTTTATTCTATTGGGCCTCTATTATTGAATTATTAAAATCATTAAGCCCAATCATCATATCATTTTCATTTCAAACTTATGAGACCGGGTCGGGTCAATGGATCAATCATTTAGACATTTTAAATATCTACAATCTTTGACCTGTAATGATGAAAAAGCATGTCGGTTGACTAAAGAACCTGCCATGCATTAATGTGGATGGGATTGTAATCGATTTGGTGGTAGAAACAGTGATCAAAAGCAGTGAACAAACTACATGCAGCCGGCAGAACCCATCGGGTAAAGGGGAATGTGTCAGGTAGTAGTGGGTGGCACGGTAATTCAGGCAAGGAGGGTATAACTTGGCAAGGAAGTCTCCACCAAGAGGTATGTACTCATACACTTCTTCAATTATAATCAGATTATTCACAGAGAATTATTATCATCTCTTGATATCAATACACTAGGCGATATAGCCTCCGTTTTCGATAAACCTTGTGAATTCACATACTGATTCTCACGCCTGAGCTATCCCCCGACGGAACCGCCGTCAAGCTTGTGGTGTTTATTGTGTTTACGTTGCAGGATCAGGACGTTTTAGGTGATTGGGACGTGACGAAAGATCTTGGCGTTAATTCAGGCAAGGAGGGTATAACTTGGCAAGGAAGTCTCCACCAAGAGGTATGTACTCATACACTTCTTCAATTATAATCAGATTATTCACAGAGAATTATTATCATCTCTTGATATCAATACACTAGGCGATATAGCCTCCGTTTTCGATAAACCTTGTGAATTCACATACTGATTCTCTCTTTGAAGCTATCCCCCGACGGAACCGCCACAAGCTTGTGGTGTTTATTGTGTTTACGTTGCAGGATCAGGACGTTTTAGGTGATTGGGACGTGACGAAAGATCTTGGCGTAAAAATATATATATATGAAATAAACTGATACTTACACTTATGGTCATACAACCATGCTTGCTTCGAGAGGAGTCCGTATTTCCACTCCTCCTTCGGGAAGTTGTCAAATAGCTCCATCATCTCCACTTCTCGTTCTTCGGAAACATCTCCAAAGTCAGCAGATATTTTTTCATCAGTTGCCCAGTTCGGAAGAGAGGAGATTTCAGGGCCTTTGACGAAGAACCATTTTTCGTGCCATCCCCTATTGCTCGAAGGGGTGTTCACCAGCGAACGTCTGTCAAATTTCTCTCCAGACTTCGGAGAATGTTTGCTGAGGGCCTTGAACCCCTTCTCCCTGGATTGCACTATCTTGTAGACAGTGAAGAAGAAGTCCAGTGAGGGCTCGACGCCCAGTTCATGACAGAAGGCCACGAAGGCCAGAATATGGATGTAGGAGTTCGGCACCAGTTGTGAAAATCCTACACCCAAAAACCCCAGTAGGGTCACTATGAAAACGTGGAGGGAAACGAACCCCTTCTCCACCAAAGTCACCGGTACGGCGCCGTCCCATCCTTCAGGCCGTTGGTACATTTTCTCACCAGATCTGGGTACCCTGACAGCATGGGTATCTGGAATATGGAACCGAGTTCGAACCCTCTTCAGTTCAGCTTCAGTTATGATAGAAGGAGTGTTAGCATGCGAGAATCGCTCCGTACTCCTATAATAGTCAGAGGGGGTTTTCTGGGTTCTCTGTTTGGGATTCGTACCTGAAGTCCCCTCATGAAGATTAGGGTTTGGGGGAACCACAGTGATGGGTGTTACAAGTATGGGAGAACTCTGTTCAGGGTTTTGAGAAGCCATTTGTGATGATTTGCAGAGAAAGAGAGATCAGAAATTTTAGAAGGCGCTCGAATTTCAAATGAACAGGTAAAACTGTCAAATTTAGTAAAGTTATCCTTTTATACTGACGGTTACACAGTGTTCAAGACGGGTGCATTAAATGCTAGTAATAATTTGGAATTTGAATGGGAAGCGTCCGGTTTCGGATCCTGATACTTAATGGATAGAGTCTTTTTGAATTGGGCCCTTAACTTCCTTTCATTTCATTTCATGGACAATAAATGGGTACGTTTTTAATTACACCTTGTCATTTATTGATTCTCAGTAAAATATCATGGATTATTTATAGTTTTCTATTAAACATTCTGTTCAACAAAAAACTAGGGGGCAATGTTGGGTCGTGATATTTTATCTATTTGGGCCGAGTGTATTGGGCTTATTCTTTTTATTCTATTGGGCCTCTATTATTGAATTATTAAAATCATTAAGCCCAATCATCATATCATTTTCATTTCAAACTTATGAGGCCAAGATTGAATCAATGGATCAATCATTTAGACATTTTAAATATCTACAATCTTTGACCAGAATGATGAAAAAAGCATGTCGGTTGACTAAAGAACCCGCCATGCATTAATGTGGATGGGATTGTAATCGGCTTACGTGGTAAAAACAAAGGATCAAAAGCAGTGAACAAACTACATGCAGCCGGCAGAACCCATCGGGTAAAGGGGAATGTGTCAGGTAGTAGTGGGTGGCACGGTAATTCAGGCAAGGAGGGTATAACTTGGCAAGGAAGTCTCCACCAAGAGGTATGTACTCATACACTTCTTCAATTATAATCAGATTATTCACAGAGAATTATTATCATCTCTTGATATCAATACACTAGGCGATATAGCCTCCGCTTTCGATAAACCTTGTGAATTCACATACTTGATTCTCACGCTTTGAGCTATCCCCCCCATCGGAACCGCCGTCAAGCTTGTGTTTATTATTGTTTTACGTTGCGGGGATCGGGGCGTTTTTAGGTGATTGGGACGTGACGAAAGATCTTGGCGTTAACAGCCTTACCTTCACGCATCCATTAGCCTCGTGCCCTCTAATACCACCAAATTAGGCCGATTCCTGTACTTATTCATAAAAAGGAGTTGAGATGAACATAGTTCGCGTGAATTGGTATTCAATAAGTAGGTAAATACGACTTATCACCAGTCAAATTAAAAATCATACTATTATATAATCACATCGTACTACTATAATGTAATATTATAACAATATATTTGAATGAATTATTTTATCAGAAAAGATAAAATACCAACTTTCAACAAATGTCACATGCTAAACATTCATCCGTTTAAATCCATATTAAATAAATATTTCCTTATCATATATATCAATAATTTATTATTACAAATAATATTACAGAACTACAATATTGACAACTAGGTCGTACCTAGGAAAGAGAGGGCTTTCGGATAAGGATTTCTCCTTATTGGCGCGTAATTAGGTGACCAAACCCCTTTCCTCGATAGAACTTTCTTGACATTGTCAATAATGATATCTAATAATATTATTCAAATAATATGAATTATTGATTTGTTAATTTGAAATATTGTGCAATGACAATTATTGAATCAATAATATAAAATATCAACATAGCAATTATTGAATCAATAAAATAAAATATTGAACAGTAACTACTGTAGCAATAATTGAGTATAACTGAGTGACTTCTCAAGTAATGATCAATAATCAATACTATGTGATACTATGCAACCACGCGTATTACTGTACTTTTATTACTGGGTATTTCAACAATTAACGGTAAAACTTTCGCTGTTATTTTTATAAAAGGATTATTTTGTCGTTTTCTAACTCCGACAATAATTCTGTTGTGGGGTCCACCAATGATTGTATCGTTGTACGAATATTCCCCTACAAAAAGAATATTCCCCAACCAAACGAATTTTTTATAACAACTTGCTTTACTTTGCAATTCACATATCACCCTTAGTTTTAATCCTTTTATCAATTTAACCATTTACTAAATAAAATAATAATTATAAGAAAATTTAATTCATTTCATAAAATTCGTGGTCTTACAAGTAACCCATGAATAGTACTTCGGGAATAGTACCCCGACATAAAAAATGCCCTGAATACCCAAGTGAATAATGTTTAAGTGAATAATAATCGGGTGAATAGTAACCCGTGAATAGTAGTAACCTGTGAATAGTACCCCCGGTATAAAAAGTACCCCGAATACCTGAGTGAATAATATTTGAGTGAAAAGTAACCAGGTGAACAGTAACCCATGAATAGTATCCTGGGTGACAATATTGATATTTAATAAGAAAGTTTAGATCAATATTCCAATGAAACGATACTGGATGAAGCACAAAACTCAAGGATATTCCACTAATTTTAGGGGTTATAGAAGCAATACTTACCATAGTAAGTTTAGATTTAAGAATAACAAAAGAAATAATACCCCTTACAAATACAACAAATAATATTCCTTACGAATACAACAAATAATATCCCTTACCTTAGTAGAAGACCGGATACTGCAATAGTGAAGTAGCAGAATACTCTTCTTCTTGCTCTCTATAGTTTCTCTCTCTTTAGTGTCTCTTGTGAATCTCAGTGAATTGGTGAGAATGAAAGAAAAATTAAGCTTCTATTTATAGGAGAATGGACTAAATAGTAACCGATTCACGAATGGTCCAGATTAATTTACTATTAGAACAGACGGTCCATATTGATTACTATTAAAACCACAATCGACGGTCCAGATTGATTTACTTCCAAAACCACCATCGACGGTCCAAATTGATTTACTTTTAAAACCACCACCGACGGTCCATATTGATTTACTTTTAAAACCACCATCGACGGTCCAAATTGATTTACTATTAAAACCACCATCGACGGTCCAGATTGGTTTACTATTAAAACCACCATTGACGGTCCATATTGATTTACTATTAAAACCACCATCGACGGTCCAGATTGGTTTACTATTAAAACCACCACCGACGGCTCATAAATTTAGTAAATCTTCCCATCGAATACTAAGTCAAACTTACAACAAACGCCTCATAACAAATCCTTATATTTATATCAAAAATTGAATAAATATTTACCACAAATCATTTTTATTTAATAAACACATTTTTAATCTATTAACAATTATTCATCATTAATATTATAACTCACAATATTTAACAACCATATCATTCCCAGGAAAGAGGGGGCTTTTCGATAAGAATTTCTCCCTATTGGCGCGCAATTAGGTGACCAAACCCCTTTCCTCGACATAACTTTCTAGACATCGTCATTATTGCAAATAATAATATGAATAAATTTGTCATCTCAACTATTGATTTAATAATATAAAATATTATGCAAATGATACTGTGACAATAATTGAATCAATAATATGAGATACTATGCAGTAATTACTGTTGTAATAATTGAATAAACTGAGTGGCTTCTTACGTAAGCATCAATAATCAATACCGTGTGCAACTATGTAACCACGCGTATTACTGTACTTTTACCACTGGGTATTTCAACAGTTAACGGTAAAACTTTTGCCGTTATTTTTATAAAAAGTCATTTCTGTCGTTTTCTAACTCCGACAGTTATTCCGTTGTGGGGTCTACTAATGATGGTGTCGTCGAACGAATATTCCCCGATAAAAGAATATTCCTTGACCAAACGAATATTCCCCGACACAACGAATATTTTATATCAACTTGCTTACTTGCAAAATTTTCAAATATCACCCTTAACTTTAACCTTTTATCAATTTAACCATTTACTAAATAAAATAATAATTATAAAAAAATTGAATACTATCATTTCATAAAATTCAGGGTCTTACAAGGGCACTCCTCTATTCTCTCTTCTCCCTCTTCTATTTTCTTTATTCTTTTTCGTTTCTATCTGACTATCTGGTTCTTGATAGATTAAATAGGATCAGCGACCGCTTTTTGCGACCGCCTACGGTCGCTAATTTTTAACTACATGGTAGAATTAGCGACCGTCTAGTGGGTATTACGATCCAATCGCAAAAAGGCTTCCCGCCCTACTTTCACGCCAAATTTTTTGTGGGAAATTCTTTTAGCGACCGAACATGCACATATCAGCGACCGATTGCATGACAAGTCTTAATATGAAAAAGGAATGCATATTTACATACTCCTTTACATTTTCCATTACATTGACGTTGGCATGAAATTTGAAATTACATATAATTGAAAGGGGAAGGTATGAAGAGACTTCCCTTCGCGTTTGGTTTATCAGAGGCTGACCTATCTTAGGCTTCTCTCTCGGCTTTTCGGTATGAAGGTCCCCAGATCATCGCAATTTACTGGACATGAAGTTAATCCGATGTTTTAATTGGAGTGAATATGGGTGGTGCCTTTCCTGAGCCTCGCGAGATTAGTCTCCCTTGAGTCCAATAATCAAACACCGACGGATTTGCCTCCTGGTAGAGGAATCACATAACATACATTCACATACATCGCGTCTCACCGTATGGAAATGATGACATGTGTGAAGCACTAATATCACAGGCAGATATGGTGCGAAGCACTAAAGTGCAGTAAATAAAGCATTAATACACATCCATCCAATGTAAATCTAGTATTCACACATAAGTAGATAAAATCTTTGTTTTGAAAAAGTTTGAACAAAAGCTTAAACCCTTTTACTGGAATCCCCAGCAGAGTCGCCACCTGTCGACGTTGGGAAAATTCGTGTCCCTTTCTGTGCTTGTCTTTTGGTGTTCTCATTTTGGGTGAGTTTTGTCTGAAAAGACAAGTTTGAAAAGGTCTTACATGTAATTGTCGACGATTTGACTTTTAGAGTCGGCAGTTGGTAGATTTGAAATGGTTGTACCAACTCAATCGATTTTGAAAATGTTTGCACAAAGACCCAATGGTTGGAAAATTTTTAACTGGTCTTGGAAACCGATATTCATTAGGTTCGGGGCCTTGATTAAGCGGGGAGTTGTAAGACCCAAACTTTTTATAAATAAAATTGAATTTTCTTTATTCATTATTTTGAAATAGTAAGGTGTAATTTGATATATTGTGGTTAGTTATGGGTGAAATATACAAATTTTGCAAAATAAGCAAGTGGTTGTAAAATATTCATTGTTGCCGGGGAATAGTCATACGACAACGCAATCATTTGTGGGCCCCATAATGGAAAATAGTCGGATGAAGAAAATGACAAGTTTGTGTTTTTATAAATAGCGACGTAGTTATTACCGTTAACACTATTGGAATACCTGGTGGTTAAAATACAGTAATACGCGTGGTTGCACAGTAACACACGATATTGCACAGTATTTTTGGATTATTGATTCTTACGTAAGAAGGGATTACTCAATAATTGTTACAGTAATTACTGTTCAATATTTTATTTTATTGATTCAATAATTGCTACGTTGATATTTTATATTATTGTTGTATCAATAATCGTTACTGCACAGTATTTCCCATTATCAAATCAATAATTCAAATTATTTGAATAATATTATTAGATAACATTATTGACAATGTCTAAGGAAGTTTTGTCTAGGAAAGTGGTTTGGTCACCTAATTGCGCGCCAGTAAGGAGAAATTCTTATCGGAAAGCCCCCTCTTTCATAGGAACGACCTGAATGTCATTATTGTGATTCTGTAATATTATTTGTGAATAATTAATTATTGATTTATATGATAAGAAAATATTTATTTTATGTGGTTATAAATGAAGGAATTAATGCTGAGGTGTTTTATCAGTATTTTATCAGAATGGATGTATTAACAACCATCCGTATGTGGATTTCGATCATTTTCTGTTTGGAATTTAGAAAACCTTTATTCTACAAAGTTGTAGAGAATTAAATTTCTATGGAATGAACATAAAATTCATATTTTCCTGATAAAAGGACTATTTATTATGAATTAAATGGAGTGAAGATGATCAAATTGAATTAGTTTTCAAATTGAATTTGAATTCTTTTGTTTTAAAAACATGTGATAAAGGTGGAGTGGGCAAGTTGGACTTATGGGCATGTTTTCCAAGTGAGGTGTGCTGCAAGTTTCAAAATAATCATCCGTATGTAAATTTTGTCAACAATGGTGGGCTGGCATTTCCCTATAAATAAGGTGCTTAATTAGAAATAAAATCACACCAGAATCTGAAGTTTTCTCTCTCTATAATATCGAGCGTATTTTTTTGAGTATTTAGATACTTTAAGAGTAGCTATTTAGTGCAAGTTTCCTTCAGCATTATATCCAATATTTCAGCCAGAAGTACTATTCTTTTGTGGTAAGGGATGTTATTATCTTCATAAATGATATTATTTCTTTCAATATCATTATACCGAAATATTGGCATAAATTTAATTGTAAATTTTTTACCTTTTCATGTCGAGGTTACTATTCACGTATACGATACTATTCACGAATACAGTACTATTCACGAGTACTGTTCACAAAGTATGATTTTTCTTATAAAATTTCTACCTATTCGTGTCGGGGTTACTATTCACGTATACGATACTATTCACGTATATGGCACTATTCACAAATACGGCACTATTCACCAAAAAATAAAATTTTCTTTTCTTTGTCCAAGTTGTCTATTATGGTTACTATCTGTGATTATATCCATGTTTTGATCTTCATTTATTGAATTTTGCTCCATATTTTTGAACTTGAATAAACTAAAGTATACGAATACCTAATCTTTGATCTTTTATCTCACTGGATTCATTTTCTTTAAGATATTTTTCATCATCTTCAGTCCTAAATGATGATATAACTGAATATCTTTGGCCTGTAGTGCAAAGATGAATGATTACCTGATGAATATCTTTGGCCCGTAGTGCAAAGATGAACCAGTGTTGAGATGAACATAACCAACTGGTGATACAAATGAATATCTTTGGCCCGTAGTACAAAGATGAATATTTGATTTAAGATGTATATTGATTGATGTTACAGGGATAAAATATTGATGATGGACTTTTAAATTCAGAGATGATAGTAAATTTCATTCTCTACTTAACTCTTCTAATGAATTGTTGTTTCCACTGTAGTTGTTGATCTAAAACTTGTTGTCTATTATATTCTATCAGATTTTTCCCTGTTGAGGACTAAGGATAATTTGTTCTACATTATCTTAGTCATAATATTCTTTACTGGGCTTGTTGAGCTCACCCTTTTCCTTTTTGTTCCATTTTTCTTTGATAGGTATAATTTTTCTTATATATTTTGATGATAACAATTATGTTGTAAAATATTTATTTATTCTATTATTTTCTATTTTACTTGAATTAATTTATCATTGACCTTGATAAATTATATGTCAAGTGTTAAATAAATTAATTCATATATTATTCAAGGCAAGGATACCCTATTTTTTTCTAAAAACAAAGTTGGGCAAACTATTCTCAAATATATAAATACCAAATATTTGTTATTATACTAGATATATATATTTAATGCATGGATGCTACCGTGTGTGCTAAAGTGTATTGGCATGTGCTGCCATTTCTTTAGTGTTAGTCTGAATGTACGCGTGTCAAGCAATTCGGGACTAATTAAAGCATGTGTTGGCCGGCATATTAGTCAAATAAGTAATAAATGCTCATGAAGGTTGAAAAACGCCTAGGCGTTTTTGTAACTCTTACCGCATAAAATTCTGTTGTTATCTGAACCATCCATTCAAAAATAATTGATCATATTCGTTCATTCAAAAAATTCAGTTTTGAAATTACTATTTTGCCCCAACTTCAAAAATCCTATAAATAGGGAGTATTTCATTAATTTGGTTTTTACCAATTCCGTGAAAAGAAAATCATACTCTCCTTGCCTACATTCTCTCTAAAGTTTTATACAGAAGTTCTGATTATTATTGAAGAGAAAAATTGGTTCAAGTATTGAGATAAGTTTTTATTTTTGAAATTATTTCTTACTTGTGTTATATAATATAGATATACAAATTCTTATTGTTCTACACAATTCTATATATCTATATTTCATATATTTATCAAATAAAAGGATACTTGGGCGCCGCAAGGCTACGGAGATAAATCTCTACGGAGAGGAATCCAACCGTATGATTCCTTATAGTCTTCAATAACCTTTTATTGATATTATTTATATAAATATCATAAAATAGATACGACACTTGATAGCTCAAAACAACACTGAGATACTGCTCCAAAAAGAGTAGTCATCCGAACTGGATTTGAGAATCATAGTGATCTATTCAAAAATATTTATATAGATATCAATTGTGAAAATTATAAATTACATTATACTTGGGCGCTGCATGAGAAAGGCTACTTGAGATAAACCTCTACGGTGAGGAATCCAAATATTTATTCCTTATAGTACCAAGTGACACTATTTATAATTAGTTCACATAATAGATAAAATATTCTTATAAATTATTTGAGTTAAACAAATAATATTTGTTATATCAATTTATGCTTAACTGAAATTACACTTGATCTAATTTCTTCACATAAGTATTAATTTATAAAATACTTGTTAACTCAGAAACAATTCAAATCCATAGAAAAACACTCTTTATTTTATAGAATTGTCAATTCTTCATAAAGTGCTTTAATATTATATATTTGCTTTATCAGAAGCATAAGTGGATCTAAACAAAAGTTCTATCTGAATTAAAAAGTTTATTAAAAGATATTGAACTTTTATTATTTAGTCTTAACTCTTTATCTGCTTATTTAAGAAGCATTACCCTGTACTTAAACTTATATCAGCTTTTTCAAGAAGCAATTTGTTGTAAACTTATTTGTAAACAGAAAAAGGTATAGAGTTAGTTTATTTTATGTACCTGTGAGAAAGACGAGTAATTCTTCGACCAAGACCAGAGTCTTAGAGAGGTCAGCGAGAAGTTGGGTCTTTAGTGTACTTGTGAGGTGAGGAAGAGGCTGTTGTTTCAAGATCAGATCATAGAATAGAGCTAAACTCAAAAGAAGTACAACTAAGCTTGAGGAGGGAGCTGGGAGCTTGCTGTCCAAGATAGATTAGTTGGGATCAGTTGAAAGTTTGTCTTTAAAACTTTGTAAAGGCTTCTCCGCCTGTTGAAGGAGTTAATTATTATTGATAGTAATAGGATCTTAAGTTCCAAGTAGGAACTTGAGATTTCGACGTAAAATAACATACCAAGGGGGTATATATATTGTGAACCGATAAATCTCATGCATTATGTGATTGAATTTTTACCGTTTGAAAAAGACATATTTGAATTTATTCTTTGAAGAAGAAGAGATCATGAATGTCAGATCCCGAGCGTAACAAAGTACTAACCAAATACTTGATTGAAAAAAGAGTATAAAAGAGTTAGTAATTATAAAAATACAAAGGAAATCTGGGAAAAACTGATTGTAACCTATGAAGGTACCAATCACATCAAAGAAACCAGAAAAGATGCTCTAATTCAAGAATATGAAAGCTTCAAGCTTGAAGAAGGAAAAAAAATCATTGATATGGAAACTCCATTTTCCAGAATCGTTGATGAGCTAGAGCAATTGGGAAAAACATACACTACGAATGAGAAAACAGAAGAATTCTCAAAGCCCTTCCATCCATTTGGAAAATGAAGGTTACAACAATCAAAGAAATGCAAGATCTAACCATATATCCTATGGAGAATCTCATTGGAAATCTTCGTGCTCATGAAGTCGATATGCTAGTTGAAAAAGCTGGATAAGACATAGATCTCGAAAAGAAAGGAATCGCCTTCAAAGCTCTCCTAGTGGATCAAGAAAGTGACGATAAAGAATTAAATGAAGAACTTCTTAGTTTAGACAACAATGGAGTTGCTCTACTATCTAGACAACTCAGAAGTGTAATTCAAAGCAAAGCAAGAAAATATGGCAAAGGCTTCATGAAAACAAATAACAACTTCAACAACTTCAAAGGCAAACAATTCTTCAAATCAAAGACGCAAGGAGGAAATTTCAAAACAAATAACCACAACTTCAGAAGTACCAATCCAAATGAAAATTCAAACACATGTTTTGAATGTAAGCAGCCTGGACACTTCAAGAAGGACTGTCCAAAATTAATCAACAACAAAGCTTTTGTAGCTGAAGAAGGATGGGATCTAAGTGACGAGGAAGATACTGCTGAACAGATTGAAGAGGTTGCAAATTTCTGCCTAATGGCAGATAATGACTCATCACCAAGATCTGAGGTAAATTACGAATTACACCAATTTGCAACAGACTTCATTTTCTTCATACACACTAGAAAATATAAATGAAGAACACTATGAATTACAAGAAGCTTATAGTCATTATATGAAAAGTAATGAACTATTAAAAGAAGAATTAGAAAGATTAAGAAAAATAAATATAAGTCTTGAAATTGAAAATACTAATTTAATTATCACTAGTGAAAGTTTAAATGAAATAAACTTAGAAAGTAAAGAAGAATTAGTACAACTTAAAGAAATAAATAAAAATCTTGAAATAGAGAATTCCTCACTTATCATCTCAATTGAAAATGTTGAAATTGAAAATTCAACTCTTGAGGTAATCAATGAAGATAATCAATTGCAAGATCAAGCTGAAATTAAAGAAATTAAAGATGAAAATTCAAGCTTAAAGACAGATATAGAAAACCATAATTGCATAATTGAAAACTTAACCAAAGAACGTGAAGATTTAAATAATATAATTTATAAATTTACAAAAGGAAAGGAAAATCTTGATGTCATGTTAAATCAACAAAAATGTAGCTTTAATAAAGAAGGTTTAGGATACACCGGTGAAATAAGTGAATCAAAAGACAAAAGATAAAAGATTATATCATATTAAAATTAAGGAAAATAAAAGTCATATATCCCCTTTCACAAAATGTTCATATTGTAACAAAAATGGTCACTCTTTTTATATGTGCAATGCTAGAAATGGAAACTATAAAGGAAAAATGATTTGGGTTCCCAAGGGAACACATACTGCACCAACCATAACAAGAAGAGAATTTCATAAGAAGCATTATCATACTTCTCACAATCCAATTACTCATAGAATGCTTCTTTCTACTAAAGTTGATTATCCTATGCCCAGTTTTGTAAAGGAAACTTCAAATACTCCTTATACAAAATGGAAAACTAACCCTAAGGACCTTTCGATTTAAAGGGTACCAATCTATAAAACTAGTACATATATTAAAGGTATGTCTTGCAGCTGATTTAAATAAAACCAAATGGTATCTTGATAGTGGATGCTCAAGACATATGACTGGAGACAAGACCAAATTAAAAAATCTGCAAGCTACAGACTTTGGTGAGGTAACTTTCGGTGATAACAATAAAGGTAAAATAATTGGAGTTGGATGTGTTGGTAATGAACACATAAACATTTCCAACGTTCAATTAGTTACTGGACTCGGGTATAATCTTCTATCTATTAGTCAACTATGTGACAGTGGTTTCAAAATATCCTTTAGTACACATAATTGCCCTATTTTTGATCAATCTGGTAAATTGATTTTAGTTTGTCCTAAATATCAAAATTTATATACCTGTGACTTAGATGTTTACTCTCAATTAGATAACTTATGTCTTGTATCTGCAAATGAAGACCCTTGGCTATGGCATCGCAGACTAGAACATATAAATATGAAACTCATAAATAACATTTCCTCTAAAGAACATGTCCGTGGTCTTCCTAAATTAAAATTTTTTAAAGACCATATCTGTGAAGCTTGTGAATTAGGAAAACAAATTCATGCATCACATAAACCTAAGTTTATCGTGTCTACCTCTCTAAATCCTTAGAATTGTTATACATGGACCTTGTTGGACCAATCCCCAAACACAAGACATGGGTGCTCTTTGTATATATTCTAGTTTTGGTTGATGACTATTCACGATTTACATGGGTAGATTTTTAAAATTTAAAATGAGGCTATTAACTCTTTTTTCTACTCTGTAAAAAAGATTTAAAATCAACAGGGGAAGTTATATTGTTTATATTCGATCTGATCACGGAAAAGAATTTGACAATTCTGATTTCATTATGTTCTGTGATGAGAATGGTATAAGTCATAACTTCTCTGCTCCTTATACGCCTCAGTCAAATGGTGTTGTTGAAAGGAAAAATCGTTCTTTACAAGAAATGGCTAATCTGATGTTAAACGATTATCGCCTTCCAAAATATTTATAAAATCAAGTAAGTAGGCAACATCATGTTATATTTTAAACAGTTTTTATTAAGACTGTTTTTACGCTCAAAAACTCCCTATGAGCTCTACTATAAAAGGACTCCAAAAATAAATTATTTTCTTGTTTTTGGGAGCAAATGTTTTATTCTAAACACCAAAGGACACTTATTGAAATTTGATCCTAAATCTGATGAAGGAATTTTTCTTGGATACTCTCTTAATAGTAAAGCATACAGAGTTTTCAACAAAAGAAGTCTAGTTGTGGAAGAATCGATGAATGTGACTTTTAATGAAACTCTGCCTCCTCCAAAATACAAAGAACTGACTGATAATGATGTTGTCATTGAAGACATTCTCAGAAATATGGAAGAACCAAAACTCGATAATACATCTCCACCTATTAATGAGAATCCCCTTGAAAATCCAAAACCTCAGTTAAATGAGTTGCCTAAAGAGTCTCATGTTATTAAAAATCATCCTATTGAAAATGTTATTGGAAATATTGAAAAAGGAGTTATCACTAGATCACAAGCGCATAATCTAGCCGGTCATCTGTCTTTCTTGTCTGAAATTGAGCCTAAATTGATAAAAGATGCTTTACTAGATAAAGAATGAAGAATGGATATGGCTATGCAGGAAGAACTTGAACAATTCACTAGAAACAAAGTATGGGAATTAGTCTCACCACCTAAAGATGTTTCAATAATTGGAACTCGATGGGTATACCGAAATAAACTTGATGAAAATGAAATTGTTATTCCTAATAAAGCAAGATTAGTAGCACAAGGATATAATCAAATGGAAGGAATTGACTATAATGAAACCTATGCTCCTGTTGCTAGAATTGAATCTATTCGTATGTTGTTAGCATTTGCATGCCACAAAAATTTTAAACTATTTCAAATAGACGTTAAATCTGCCTTTTTAAATGGTGTTATAGAAGAGGAAGTTTATGTTAAACAACCTCCTGGAGTTGAAGACTTCAGTCATCCTGAATATGTTTATAAATTACATAAAGCTCTATATAGTTTAAAACAGGCTCCAAGAGCTTGGTATGAAAGATTGAGAAAATTTTTGTTAAAAAATGGCTTTAAACGAGGAACTGTTGATACTACCCTGTTTACTAAAAATAAAAATGATGATATTTTGGTAATTTATTTAGATATTTTATATATATAATTATCATTAATACTTTTTCCTAAAATAAGGTATATATATATATATACTTATATTTGTTTTAAATCGCACTTCATGATTAATTACATCCAATGGTCAAATGTAGTCAAGTCGTTATCCCAAATCCAAATGAATGATATTGCGGCATCAATCGCATTACACTGATCAAGTTCTCAAACCGTTCGATCAAATCTAAGCATTGCTTTGCGGTTGACCATCGATCAACTCTCTTTGAAGAAACCACAACCGAGATCCATTCAATAGTTGATCAATGTCTCGATCTATCCTCTCACCGTTGGATCATCTGGTAAATCAAATTATATATATGTATATTTTTATTTTATTTCATTTTTTCAATCTCGCTTTCTCTCTCTTTTCAATTCTCTCATCTGTCGCTCTCTCTTTCTCTCTTTTGCTCATCTGATCCCACTAGCCGATCACTTTGATCGAAATCTCCGATATTAATCTAACCTTTCTGTTCTCTATTTTCATCTTCACTATAAAATTTTGTAGTTCTATTAATCTCTGATTTCTTCCTTGATCAAATCTGTATTTTGAAACCTTCAAAGATGTTTACATGTTTAAGTTTTCAAGCAAATGTTTGATGTGATCTGTTTCTTCAATTTTTTAGGGCATTTTTTTAACTGACCCTCACTTCTTATCCCAAACTTAATATTTCATTGAATTTTTTTTTGTTGGGTTTGTTTATTGAACATTACCTGAACTTTTTGGTTCTGCCTTTTCTAGAGATCTGAAAATACTTTGTTTATTTTTTTTATCTCTGGGATACTCAAACTAATTTTGTTTGTATTTTTGAAAGCACAAGTTTTTTTTGCATCACAGTCTTCTTAGGGTTTATTTGTTCACCGTACCTGAACCAATTTTTTCTTGCATGTGTTTTCAAATGGTTAAGGTTTGTTCATTAAACTTAACCGACTGCATGTTTAATCTTTTATTCACAAATCTTAAAGGATTTTCAGTATTCATAAAACCCTCATTCTTTTATTGTATATACATTTTATTCAAAATCCATATATTTATTAAATCTTCCCTGATTATTTCTCAAAATATATACTTCTTCAACTTTCTTTTAAAATCATGTTAATTTTGTTTTAAACTTCTATTCAAATTTTTCTACTGTCTATTTTCTTTCAAACATTTTTACTAATCAAATATCTTTACTGTATATCTATATATATATATATATATATAATTTAAAATATTCTATCCTTATATGTATATATATATATATATATATCTAATATAAATATATAAGTATATATATATATAACTATATAACTATATATATATATCTGCATTTCGGTTAAGCTTTATGCTGCTTCCACTAAGAACGACAAAATGCTGAGCATATTGGAACTGGTATATGCTAAATACCAACTCAGGTATAATCTTTCTAAACTCTTCATATCGTTAGTTGTGTGGATACTGATGTCCACTGGATTTATTCTGCTTATATATTGTGTGGATACTGATGTCCACTGGCTTACTTTCTGCATCTTATATAGTATGTACATACTGGCATTCTCGAGTCGATTAAATGCATTAAATGCTAATTGATATCCATTTCGATTTGCCATAAATTTTGTAATCTTACATTTTACCTGCTACTTTGAAAATCTGAAGACTGAAATAATACTTACTTGCCGTGTTTTATCAAATTTTTTTTTAGACTTCCAGTACTCATTCTTATGACTTGACTTAACTCTATTTTTTTGACATGTGGAAGGTTTCGTTACTGTTTCATTTTTTACTGCTTTTCTTAAATATTTACCAACTCTTATAATCATACCATGTTTACTTTACTGTTTCACTCTTAAATATTTATTACCACTAGTTACTGTGAACCTATACTACTTATTAATTGCTACTTATGTGAAGAAAATCTTATCTATCGGATATCATATTTCTTTTCCCTCTCTTTATATAACTAGATCCTTTCAAAAATGAATCTCTTACTGCAATCCTTTCTCAATCTAATACTTTCTCCTCTACTTCCTGCCTCAATACTTCTCATAACTAACTTGTTTTCCTCCAAACGAAAGGCACTACCTCTTCACTCTGAACTTCAATTTTCAAATGTTGTTCCTCATTTAACTACCATATCAGCCCAGGCTAAATATAGATCCATGCGTCATAATCTTTGTCCTGGCAATGTCATTACTTTTCATGGCTTTCCAAAACTCTTTGATAATTTTAAAAATGTTGGGTGGGACTGTCTGATTTCTTTCAATGACAAATCTATTTATCCTAGTCTCATTGCTGAATTTTACTCTCACATGGAATTTTCAACTGACTCATCGGGGTTACTAAAGAATATAACAACTTGTATTCAAGGCCAGACGTATATAATTGATGAGTTATTTATTGTCAATGCTCTTAATTTATCTTCTTCTACTCTAAAACTACCTAGGGTAAATTCCTATCTACATCCCTCTGGTATATCAGTTGAAGACTGCATGTTGTTTAAATTTAATCTTTTTGAGGTTTCTGACCAAATGGTACCAGCTGTTCTGTTTGACTTTCCATGTAAAGTTGGTTTAGAGTTTTTAACTCCTGAGTGTCAATTTTTAGGAAAAATTCTAAGACAAAATTTCATGCCCGTTCGGGATGATCGCAAAATGTTACCATTTGACTTGGAAATTATTAAGGGCTTACTAAATGAGTGTATGCCTTACAATCTGGCATATTTTCTGCTCTCTTCATTTGAATTTTGTTTTCAGAATAATTGTCTCGGGTTCGGTCTGCTTCTCACCATAATTTTCAATTATCTAGATCTTCCTCTAACTACTCAACAATCTCAGCATGTTCCTACAAGCAATATTATTGCTCACCTCAATTTACCACCCCAACCACTCATTATTTTTAAACCTCCGGATAATGAACATTTGGAAACCACCATCAACCTGACCTCCAAACATGACTCTCTAAACAGTATGAATCAACTCTTGCTTCACAATCAAACACTGCTTCTGGAAAAATTGGAAGATACTCTGCTTACCTTGCACACTGTCAAATCCATTATCTATTTATTATTAGAGCACAACAACATGATGCTGAATCCTTTCAATACTGCACCGGATTTTACTGTGTCTATTCCTCCACCAGCAAATACAGAAGACAATATTCAAGATATGTCTCATTTCTCTCCTCTTGATCTAGAGGACATTCAACTGTATGATCATGTGTGAATAACTACTCGTTTTCTTTATCTACTATTTCGGATGGCTGTACTCCCTAATCCCTCACCCTTCTCTCCTCCCCTAACTACCTTTGATACTAGTAATACTTCTACTGTCTCGTCTTGTAAATATTCCTTTTGGGCTAACTGACTATGCAGGTTTTTCTAACGATCTTTTTGCAGCTTTTCAAATCTTCTTACCCCGTCATTTTTTATGATGACAAAGGGGGAGAAGAAAAATATGCAGCAGGCGGCCAGTATATAACTGATATTTTATAAGTGCAATATATGAGTATATATGAACTGCTATATAACTGCCATTTATGAACTACTATATATATAACTGCCATGTATGAACTATTATATATAACTGCCATGTATGAACTTTAACTGTTATGATTAATTAAAAAGGGGTTCATAATTTAAGGGGGAGTTTTTACTAAACCAAAAAAAAATAAAATAAAAAATTTACAATAATTGTCATCATCAAAAAGGGGGAGATTGATAGGTATAATTTTTCTTATATATTTTGATGATAACAATTATGTTTAAAAATATTTATTTATTCTATTATTTTCTATTTTACTTGAATTAATTTATCATTGACCTTGATAAATTATATGTCAAGTGTTAAATAAATTAATTCATATATTATTCAAGGCAAGGATACCTATTTTTTTTAAAAAAACAAAGTTATTTTAAACTATATTCTCATATATATATATATATATATATATATATATATATATACTTATTATATATATATATATATATATATATAATGCATAATAAATGCTACATGTGTATTTGAAGTGCTAAAGTGTGTGCAATGTGTGTTTGCATTTTTTAGTCTTAATAATGCAGTGTGTGTATTAAAGTGATTCGTATTTTGGGACTAATTAAAGCATGTGTTTGGTGGTATATTAGTCAAATAAGTAATAAATGCTCATGAAGGTTGAAAAACGCCTAGGCGTTTTTGTAACTCTTACCGCGAAAAATTCTGTTGTGATCTGAACCATCCATTCAAAAATAATTGATCATATTCGTTCATTCAAAAAATTCAGTTTTGAAATTACTATTTGTCCCCAACTTCAAAAATCCTATAAATAGGGAGTATTTCATTCATTTGGTTTTTACCAATTCAGTGAAAAGAAAATCATACTCTCCTTGCCTACATTCTCTCTAAAGTTTTTTTTTACAGATGTTCTGATTATTATTGAAGAGAAAAATTGGTCCAAGTATTGAGATAAGTTTTAATTTTTGAAATTATTTCTTACTTGTGTTATATAATATAGATATACAAATACTTATTGTTCTACACAATTCTATATATCTATATTTCATCTATTTATCAAATAAAAGGATACTTGGGCACCGCAAGGCTACGGAAATAACCTCTACGGAGAGGAATCCAACCGTACGATTCCTTATAGTCTTTAGTAACCTTTTATTGATATTATTTATATAAATATCGTAAAATAGATACGACACTTGATAGCTCAAAACAACACTGAGATACTTCTCCAAAAAGAGTAGTCATCCGAACCGGATTTGAGAATCGTAGTGATCTATTCGAAAATATTTATATAGATATCAATTGTGAAAATTATAAATTCTGTTATACTTGGGCGCCACAAGGTTACGGAGATAAACCTCTACGGAGAGGAATCCGACCGTACAATTCCTTATAGTACCAAGTGACACTATTTATAATTAGTTCACATAATAGATAAAATATTCTTATAAATTATTTGAGTTAAACAAATAATATTTGTTATATCAATTTATGCTTAACTGAAATTACACTTGATCTAATTTCTTCACATAAGTAGTAATTTATAAAATACTTGTTAACTCAGAAACAATTCAAATCCATAGAAAAATACTCTTTATTTTATAGAATTGTCAATTCTTCATAAAGTTCTTTAATATTATATATTTGCTTTATCAGAAGCATAAGTGGATCTAAACAAAAGTTCTATTTGAATTAAAAAGTTTATTAAAAGATATTGAACTTTTATTATTTAGTCTTAACTCTCTATCTGCTTATTTAAGAAGCATTACTCTGTACTTAAACTTGTATCAGCTTTTTCAAGAAGCAATTTGTTGTAAACTTATTTGTAAACAGAAAAAGGTATAGAGTTAGTTTATTTTATGTACCTGTGAGAAAGACGAGTAATTCTTCGACCAAGACCAGAGTCTTAGAGAGGTCAGCGGGAAGTTGGGTCTCTAGTGTACTTGTGAGGTGAGGAAGAGGATGTTGTTTCAAGATCAGATCATAGAATAGTGCTAAACTCAAAAGAAGTACAACTAAGCTTGAGGAGGGAGCTGGGAGCTTGCTGTCCAAGATAGATTAGTTGGGATCAGTTGAAAGTTTGTCTTTAAAACTTTGTAAAGGCTTCTCCGCCTGTTGAAGGAGTTAATTATTATTGATAGTAATAGGATCTCAAGTTCCAAGTAGGAACTTGAGACTGGGCGTAGCAACATACCAAGGGGTGTATGTTGTGAACCAGATAAATCTCTGTGCATTATGTGATTGAATTTTTACTGTCTTGCATATTAATTTCTAATACCACAAATTAATTATTTAAAAATTCAAAAAGGCCTTAGATAATTTATTAAAATCTGTTATAATCTATTCAACCCCCCTTCTAGATTATTATTGGACTTTCAATTGGTATCAAAGCAGTGCTCTTTAACTTGTTTGTTGAGTATATACAGGCATACCTAAGAGTAGATCCATGGCCTACAATGCTACTGGTTGCGGAGAAGGACTATCTATGTCCAGACCTCCACTATTCGATGGTACAAATTTTGCCACCTGGAAAAACAGATTCAAAATCTATGCCAAATCCCAAGGAATCAAAATTTGGTGTGCCATCGAACAAGGTGTACAAATTCCAACCAAAATTGAAGGAGAAAAGACTATCGAAAAAGACATATTTGAATTTACTGCTGAAGAAGAAGAGATCATGAATGTTGCATCCCGAGCAGAACAAGTACTAACCAGTGCCTTGATTGAAAAAGAGTACAAAAGAGTTAGTAATTGTAAAAATGCAAAGGAAATCTGGGAAAAACTGATTGTAACCTATGAAGGTACCAATCACATCAAAGAAACCAGAAAAGATGCTCTAATTCAAGAATATGAAAGCTTCAAGCTTGAAGAAGGAGAAAAAATCATTGATATGGAAACTCGATTTTCCAGAATCATTGATGAGCTAGAGCAATTTGGAAAAGCATACACTACGAATGAGAAAAACAGAAGAATTCTCAAAGCCCTTCCATCCATTTGGAAAATGAAGGTTACATCAATCAAAGAAATGTAAGATCTAACCATATATCCTATGGAGAATCTCATTGGAAATCTTCGTGCTCATGAAGTCGATATGCTAGTTAAAAAAGCTGGATGAGACACAGATCTCAAAAAGAAAGGAATCACCTTCAAAGCTCTCCTAGTGGATCAAGAAAGTGACGATGAAGAATTAAATGAAGAACTTCTCAGTTTAGACAACAATGAAGTTGCTCTACTATCTAGACAACTCAGAAGAGTAATTCAAAGCAAAGCAAGAAAATATGG
The DNA here is from genome assembly GCA_020205615.1 of Panax quinquefolius. NCBI lineage: Eukaryota > Viridiplantae > Streptophyta > Magnoliopsida > Apiales > Araliaceae > Panax > Panax quinquefolius. The sequence continues at coordinate 26,327,952 of CM035157.1, forward strand.
CAAAGGCTTCATGAAAACAAACAATAACTTCAAACAACTTCAAAGGCAAACAATTCTTCAAATCAAAGACGCAAGTAGGAAATTTCAAAACAAATAACCACAACTTTAGAAGTACCAATCCAAATGAAAATTCAAACACATGTTTTGAATGTAAGCAGCCTGGACACTTTAAGAAGGACTGTCCAAAATTAAACAACAACAAAGCTTTTGTAGCTGAAGAAGGATGGGATCTAAGTGATGAGGAAGATACTGTTGAACAGATTGAAGAAGTTGCAAATCTCTGCCTAATGACAGATAATGACTCATCACCAAGATCTGAGGTAAATTTTAAACACCAACTGCCTAACACTTCATTTTCTTCATACACACTAGAAAATATAAATGAAGAACACTATAAATTACAAGAAGCTTATAGTCAGTTATATGAAAGTAATGAACTATTAAAAGAAGAATTAGAAAGATTAAGAAAAATAAATACAAGTCTTGAAATTGAAAATACTAATTTAATTATCACTAATGAAAGTTTAAATGAAATAAACTTAGAAAGTAAAGAAGAATTAGTACAACTTAAAGAAATAAATAAAAATCTTGAAATAGAGAATTCCTCACTTATCATCTCAATTGAAAATCTTGAAATTGAAAATTCAACTCTTGCGGTAATCAATGAAGATAATCAATTGCAAGATCAAGCTGAAATTAAAGAAATTAAAGATGAAAATTCAAGGTTAAAGACAGATATAGAAAACCATAATTGCATAATTGAAAACTTAACCAAAGAACGTGAAGATTTAAATAATATAATTTATAAATTTACAAAAGGAAAGGAAAATCTTGATGTCATGTTAAATCAACAAAAATGTAGCTTTAATAAAGAAGGTTTAGGATACACCGGTGAAACAAGTGAATCAAAAGATAAAAGATTATATCATATTAAAATTAAGGAAAATAAAAGTCATATATCCCCTTTCACAAAATGTTCATATTGTAACAGAAATGGTCACTCTTTTTATATGTGCAATGCTAGAAATGGAAACTATAAAGGAAAAATGATTTGGGTTCCCAAGGGAACATATACTGCACCAACCATAACAAGAAGAGAATTTCATAAAGCGAAGATTATCATATACTTCTCACAATCCAATTACTCATAGAATTCTTCTTTCTACTAAAGTTGATTATCCTATGCCCAGTTTTGTAAAGGAAACTTCAAATACTCCTTATACAAAATGGAAAACTAACCCTAAGGACCTTTCGATTTAAAGGGTACCAATCTATAAAACTAGTACATATATTGCAGGTATGTCTTGTAGCTTATTTAAATAAAACCAAATGGTATCTTGATAGTGGATGCTCAAGACATATGATTGGAGACAAGACCAAATTAAAAAATCTGCAAGCTACAGACTTTGGTGAGGTAACTTTCGGTGATAACAATAAAGGTAAAATAATTGGAGTTGGAATTGTTGGTAATGAACACATAAACATTTCTAACGCTTCAATTAGTTCTTGGACTCGATGTATAATCTTTTATCTATTAGTCAACTATGTGACAGTGGTTTCAAAATATCCTTTAGTACACATAATTGCTCTATTTTTGATCAATCTGGTAAATTGATTTTAGTTTGTCCTAAATATCAAAATGTATATACCTGTGACTTAGATGTTTACTCTCATTTAGATAACTTATGTCTTGTATCTGCAAATGAAGACCCTTGGCTATGGCATCACAGACTAGGACATATAAATATGAAACTCATAAATAACATTTCCTCTAAAGAACATGTCCGTGGTCTTCCTAAATTAAAATTTTTTAAAGACCATATCTGTGAAGCTTGTGAATTAGGAAAACAAATTCATGCATCACATAAACCTAAGTTTACTGTGTCTACCTCTCGACCCTTAGAATTGTTACACATGGACCTTGTTGGACCAATCCCCAAACCACGGCATGGGTGGTCTTTGTATATATTCTAGTTTTGGTGATGACTATTCACGATTTACATGGGTAGATTTTTTAAAATTTAAAAATGAGGTTATTAACTCTTTTTCTACTCTGTGTAAAAAGATTCAAAATCAACAGGGAAGTTCTATTATTTATATTCAATCTGATCACGGAAAAGAATTTGACAATTCTGATTTCATTATGTTCTGTGATGAGAATGGTATAAGTCATAACTTCTCTACTCCTTATACGCCTCAGTCAAATGGTGTTGTTGAAAGGAAAAATCGTTCTTTACAAGAAATGGTTAATACAATGTTAAACGAATATCGTCTTCCAAAATATTTCTGGGCTGAAGTAGTGGCAACATCATGTTATATTTTAAACAGAGTTTTATTAAGACCTATTTCGCTCAAAACTCCCTATGAGCTCTACTATAAAAGGACTCCAAAAATAAATTATTTTCGTGTTTTTGGGAGCAAATGTTTTATTCTAAACACCAAAGGACACTTATTGAAATTTGATCCTAAATCTGATGAAGGAATTTTTCTTGGATACTCTCTTAATAGTAAAGCATACAGAGTTTTCAACAAAAGAAGTCTAGTTGTGGAAGAATCGATGAATGTGACTTTTGATGAAACTCTGCCTCCTCCAAAATACAAAGAATTGACTGATAATGATGTTGTCATTGAAGACATTCTCAGAAATATGGAAGAACCAAAACTCGATAATACATCTCCACCTATTAATGAGAATCCCCTTGAAAATCCAAACCCTCAGTTAAATGAGTTGCCTAAAGAGTCTCATGTTATTAAAAATCATCCTATTGAAAATGTTATTGGAAATATTGAAAATGGAGTTATCACTAGATCACAAGCGCATAATCTAGCCGGTCATCTGTCTTTCTTGTCTCAAATTGAGCCTAAATTGATAAAAGATGCTTTACTAGATGAAGAATGATGAATGGATAATGGCTATGCAGGAAGAACTTGAACAATTCACTAGAAACAAAGTATGGGAATTAGTCTCACCACCTAAAGATGTTTCAATAATTGGAACTCGATGGGTATACCAAAATAAACTTGATGAAAATGAAATTGTTATTCGTAATAAAGCAAGATTAGTAGCACAAGGATATAATCAAATGGAAGGAGTTAACTATGATGAAACCTATGCTCCTGTTGCTAGAATTGAATCTATTCGTATGTTGTTAGCATTTGCATGCCACAAAAATTTTAAACTATTTCAAATGGACGTTAAATCTGCCTTTTTAAATGGTGTTATAGAAGAAGAAGTTTATGTTAAACAACCTCCTGGATTTGAAGACTTCAGTCATCCTGAATATGTTTATAAATTACATAAAGCTCTATATAGTTTAAAACAGGCTCCAAGAGCTTGGTATGAAAGATTGAGTAAATTTTTGTTAAAAAATGGCTTTAAACGAGGAACTGTTGATACTACCCTGTTTACTAAAAATAAAAATGATGATATTTTGGTAATTTATTTAGATATTATATATATATAATTATCATAAATACTTTTTCCTAAAATAAGGTATATATATATATACTTATATTTGTTTTAAATCTACACCGTTAATTACATCCAATGGTCAAATGTAGTCAAGTCGTGTGTCCCAAATCCAGCCAATGATATTGCAGCATCAACTGCACACGGATCAAGTTCTCAAACCGTTCGATCAAATCTAAGCATTGCTCTCAGCCATTGGATCAACTCTTTGAAAGAAACACAACTGAGATCCAATTCTGACCGTTGATCAATGTCTGATCTATCCTCTCCACCGTTGGATCATCTGGTAAATCAAATTATATATATGTATTTTTTTATTTTATTTCATTTTTTCAATCTCGCTTTCTCTCTCTTTTTAATTCTCTCATCTGTCGCTCTCTCTTTCTCTCTTTTGCTCATCTGATCCCACTAGCCGATCACTTTAATCGAAATCTCCGATATTAATCTAACCTTTCTGTTCTCTATTTTCATCTTCACTATAAATTTTGTAGATCTACTAATCTCTGATTTCTTCCTTGACCAAATCTGTATTTTGAAACCTTCAAAGATGTTTACATGTTTAAGTTTTCAAGAAAATGTTTGATGTGATCTATTTCTTCAATTTTTTTAGGGCATTTTTTTAACTGACCCTCACTTCTTATCCCAAACTTAATATTTCATTGAATTCTTTTTTTTTGGGTTTGTTTATTGAACATTACCTTAATTTTTTGGTTCTGCCTTTCTAGAGATCTAAAAATACTTTGTTTATTTTTTTTATCTCTGGGATACTCAAACTAATTTTGTTTGTATTTTTGAAAACACAAGTTTTTTTTGCATCACAGTCTTCTTAGGGTTTATTTGTTCACCGTACCTGCACCAATTTTTTCTTGCATGTGTTTTCAAATGGTTAAGGTTTGTTCATTAAACTTAACTGACTGCATGTTCAATCTTTTATTCACAAATCTTAAAGGATTTTCAGTATTCATAAAACCCTCATTCTTTTATTGTATATACATTATATATATATATATATAGAGAGAGAGAGAGAGAGAGAGATCATCAATCGCCACGAAAGTAAACTCCGTGAAGGACTTTAAAATGTATATATATATATACTTATATATTCTATCCAAGCTCAATCGAGTTTCGAGTTCGATGATATATATATATATATATATATATATATATATATATATATATATATATACTACTAGGTTAACCCGTACTCCCACTATTAATACTCGTGTAATTATTTAATGTGAGTTAACAATGTGAAAAGAGTATATATTTAAAACGTATACATATGAGTGTTGTAGTAGTAGTTAGTGACACTGGTTGTTTTTTAGAATTCGATTAAAGGATATTTTTTTATTATAAAAAATAATTTGTAGAATGGATATAATTTGTAGTTAGTGACACTGGTTGTTTTTTTATTTGTAGAATGAAAATAATTTTGATATACTCCATACGGAATTTTTTATCCTTCATCTGTCTTAATCCCTCATCTTTAGAACTCCATTTCCTCCTAGTAAATACACATACATGTAATAGTCCTATGTGTCTTCTTGTCGATAATATCTATGACGTTCAATTTTTCCCTTAATTTGAATAGAACCATTTACATTATGTATGGTATTTTGGTTGGTAAATATCTCATTTTGAATGAACTATTTAGAAATGTAAGACACTACTAAAATATACCATTTCTTGAGAGAAGAATGGACTTGAATAAATGATGGAAGAATGTCACAAAGATCCTAAAATGTAAATGTGCAGGTTTTAGAGTTCAATTTTTACATAAACATTTTCAACTAAGAAATAACATTATTGTGTAAAATTTGATGGAACGGACAAACAAAAATCACAGAAACCATCTCAAATTGAATCTTCCTATAATTGACCCATTTTATCAATTTCTATGCTTCTTAGGACCACATTGATTACAAATGTATACCCCTTCACAGTTCATACATTTCCTACAAAAGTATATATTAAGGGCCTCAACTTAATAACTGAGGCAATGAGCCATGAGTCAATTATAGAAAAAATCACAACATAAAACAAACTCTAAAAATATGGCCCTAATGTATATACACATATAAAGATATATGAATGAGCAACAACCTGAGGTCTTATGGCTTCTAGAACAATCTAAAGTGCAAAAATCTACCGGTGGACCGGGTTGCAATATAGCTTTCCTGAACAAATCCTGACAATTGAAAAACAATTTAACCTGATTATGTAATTGTTTATAAACAAATCAAAAGAAGTAATATTATACAAAATTACACTTTTAATTTAACCAAATTCTATTGTGTCACCTAAAATACTATTTCTAAGAAATTAATTGGTCAAAACTCACGAAATATGAGAAGGAGAACAGACATCCTACAGTGCTCATTTACCAAAATCTCTTGACACTTCTACTAATATAAAATAATAATACAAAATCTGAGCCTACATTTAATGGACTTATTGTACAAAGCATCATAAGTGGGCATAAACAAAAAAAGGGTTCCTTTTGATAAAATAACAAAATTAGATATTAAATTTTATTTCTAATTTTGATATTTTATCTCTATTATATGCATGTGCCTAAAGGCACGGCGTTCAAAAAAAATTAAATTAAAATTCAAAAAATATTACATTACCTAGACACATACCACCACAATTCACCATACTATTATTGAGCAATTAATACATACTCAATCATCAACACATATCCAACTACCAAAACATTGAGCTAGTCGGTACTAATTTCAAAAAAAATCGATAGAATTTCCTTTGAAAATAGATATCTAAAAATTTTTAAACCTGTCTACAAAATTTACAATCATCAATACATATCCAAACCCCCAAAATTACTATCATCCATACCCAAAAATTATCATAACCATGTATAATTAGTTAACTTTACAAAAGACGTAACGGGAAAAATACACACATCAAGCTAGTTGCTACTAATTTTAAAAAATTTCGACAAAGTTTCCTTTAAAAATAGATATCCAGACAAATATAAACTTGTCTATAAAACTTACAATCATCCATAATATCTAAACCACCAAAAAAACAATCATTCCATACCCAAAACCATCATAACCATGTATAATTAGTTAACTTTACAAAATACGGAACAAAAAAAATACATACATGAAAAAATTAATACATACTCAATCATCAACATATCCAACCACCAAAACATCAAGCTAGTCGCTACTAATTTCAAGAAATTTTGCCAGAGTTTCTGTGACAATCGAGATTTTATAATTTAATTTTAATATTTATTGGATTGAATAAATATTTTTGATGAATTAATTATTAGATTAAATAATTAATTGATGAAGTTGTGGTAGAATAATTTAATTATATGTGTTATATTTATTAAATTAATGTGGAGAACCTTTATTATTCGAAGTATGTAGTTATGTGAGCTTATTATATTAAAATAAATATTTAATAAGCCTAATAGTATTTTAATTAATTTAATTAGTAATTAGAGATTTAATAATTTGACATTATTAATAAATGAGAAATTATTATATTGTATTTAAAATAAATTAGATAAGATATCAATTTATTTTTATAAAGGAGTGTAACATTTTCCAAACTATATTATAAATGTTTTATTAAATTAATTGGGTATAAGCCTTTTAAGGCTAGCCAAACATGGCACTAAGGGAGGTTGGGAGCAGTTACCCATGATAGGTAACTAACCTCCATAACGCGCGTCAGTTCACCTTTATTATTATTATACGCCTTCCTTTTTCTTTTTCATTATTGGCTAATTAAGTCTGGCAAAAACAGAGATGAGAAAGAGAGAGAGTTTGAGAGTTCAGAGAATTGTTAAGAGAATTGTGAGAGTTAAGAAGAATCTGAGAAGGAATTCATTGGGTAAACTCTTAAACCCAGTTATTTACGTTGTTTAAGTTTTTGGCTTTCAAGTTCTGTTAAATTCGTACAATTGGAAAGAGTAAAGATTATGGGTATATATGTGTTAAGATGTTGTTTTAATGTGTTTTCCTATATATTAGATGGTTCTATATCATCAATTTCATAATATTATAACGTATGTTATGGCTTCAAAGTTACAGAGTATGTTATATGACCATATGGCCCTTATACGTGATTTTAATATGTCAAACATAAATTGTGTTGTAAAATTTCCACTTGTATATGATTATGCATGCCAAAACGAAGTAAACAAAACTTGAATGGATGGATTTGGTGTTATATCGAATCTGTGGCGTTGAATTTTATGATTTATATTCAAAACCATCAAGAACATCAAGAACAGTGAAATTTACATATTTTAATTCTGTAATTATGTGTTTTAATGGGTTAAAATCACTCTATAAATGTTGGGTAATGATTATGTATGAATTCTAGCATGTGGGTATGTTAAATTGGTGAAATTAATGATCATGTAGTGTTTATTTCGCTGAACTCTGTGTTCTTCGCGAACTGAGAATCAAAATCGAGTTTCGTCTTGCCGTGCCTTGACCAAAATCAAGTCCCGCATCACTAAGTTTCCAAATTCGATAAATACTACCAGGCCAATACCAAGATATAAGATAACAATGCAATTAATGGCTTTACTTTCTTATAGCGAATAGGCCTAGAAATGAGTTTTTAAAATGTTTAAGTCTAGCAATGTGTTATTAACTTAACCTAATGAACATAAAAACTTGTTAGACATATAATGAGGTGTTAAAATAAATTCTTAACACGTCCATAACACAATTACGTGTGAATTGAACGATTGAATGCATAGTCAGCTTATTGTTCATGAAATGTTAATTGTAACTATGAGTGTAATAATTTGACTAAGTATAGTCATGAATTTGAGTTAGACAAAAAGAATGTACTTGTGATGACTATTACGTTATAATTGACTGGTATTGTGAACGTAAATGGTATGTAGGATTAAATCAAGGAACGTGTATAAATTAACGTGTAATCTACGCATGAGGCAAGTTTCCTAACCCTACTTGTTATCGTTATATAATTTGATAAATTCACCTTTCTACATTGAGTAAGTTCTCATTATTATTGATCAAGTCTGTTTTGTTATATCAAACTTTATTAATCTTTCAAGCATGATGCTGCTATACCATACTTATTCTATTGTATACTTTATGAGATTTTATTCAAATTCAGTTATCAATTACTGTTAAACCTTGTTAGACTAGCGAACCCTTAATGATTCGACTAGTCCATAGTTGATGAGCATTCTAAATTTTAGAACCCTTGATGAATTATCCAAACCAAACTTCCTTTGGTGCGGACTCTAATGTCAAACTGAGATGAACAACCTTGTATAGGGGATTACTTATGCGTTAGCGTTAAGATATTGTGCACAGTATGGTACTAAGGGTTGATCCCCCTAAGTACGAGAAGAAGAGTCCATAGTCTTATGACTGTTAAAGGTTTCAAGTAAAAACACTTGACAACCTAGGACATAGTTCAAGGTCTTATGACCCTCAGAATTTCTTTTGATTCTTGTTATTCATTCTTGTTTCAAAAGTTGAGTTTCTGATTTCATAAGTCTTTAATTTATTCGCATGTTATTATTCTTTGTTATATTGTTATACTTGTGGGCAATCGTGCTCACTCTTGTGTAATAATAACATTACAGTTAAGAACGAAAGAGCAGATGAGCCTTCCACTAGTAAAGGCAAGGGAAAGATTAGCAAGTAATGAAGATTGATTATTTATGTGGTTATGTAATGATAATTAGACTTGCTGTTACTTAAGACTTATTATTTGTTTATGATTTCGCATAAATGTTTAAGGTTAGAGCAACTTGTGATTTTATTATTATGCAGTTGTTGTAACCCCATAAGGGGAGATTTATTTATTATTTCTATCTATTGCATGGTTTGTATTTATTTATGGGTAGATAGATAGATGATATTTGTACAGTGAACACCAAATCCTGTGAAAATGGAAGTACCGAATTTGGGGGTGTCACAGTTTCCTTTAAAAATAAATATCCAGAAAAATCTAAACCTGTTTACAAAACTTACAATCATCCATAGATATCCAAACCACAAAAAAAAAACCATCATTCCATACCCAAAATTATCATAACCAAGTATAATTAGCTAAATTTACAAAAAGCGGATCACAAAAAATACTTACATGCAGAAAATAGATAAAAAACATGTTGAGCATAAGACCCTTTACTTTACAGCTTGCACCAAGTATATTCTTTACAACTTATACCATGTATCCTTCAATATATACCTGAAAATAGTTAAAATTTAAAAATTATCGAAATATGTGAGTCAAAATAAAACAATTATAAAAACACGAAAACATGTTAACAAATCAAACGATTTACATAAAACAAAACTTAAAATTATTTAAATTCAATAACATCCAAATCCATTGTAAAAACAGAGAAAAAAGAATATGATTAAAAATGATACTTGTTGGCAATCTTTATTTTTTATTCCTTGGGTAGAAGAAGTTGATTTTTGTTTCCCCTTAAATTTGGCATTCGCCAAAGCATCAAACCTTTTTTTCTCCTTCTGTGTAAGAAAACGCTACTTAAAAGCAAAAAAAAAGAAAGAAAAAATGAATGAAAAATAGGTGTGAGTATACAATACCTCACGTAAACGAAGACAATTTAGTTCATATTCATTGTGAATTACCACTCCTACATTATTATGACGAAGTCTTCGAATATGTAGACAAAAGAACGTTGAATCTATCTATACAAAATAGAAGTGTTTTTGAACATATTTAATTTCCCGCTCAAATCATATTAAAAGATCTTGACCATCAAAACTTTGGGATAAATCTAACCCTTCAAAAAACTTTGAAGGTAATAACTCTCTCTCTCTCATGCTGCCATGCTGGGTTGGATAAAATACTACCATCTTACTATAAAATATTATATGAAAATGAATATTTTTATAAATATAAGGGTTAATTTCACAATACTTTTCTCACATTAATAAATATTTTTATAAATATAAGGGATAATTTCACAATACTTTTCTCATACTAATAATAAATAGATATCACATTAATACAGAAAAAATGAAATTATCACATTTTACTTATAAAAAAAATGAAATTTTTACTATAGATATTTTTATATAATAATGATAATTTTTTAATCAGGACTGTCCAAAGTTTGGAATAAATTCTACCCTCCATAGTGCCGGAGGCACGGGACTGTTGCTAGTAGTAAATAAGCTGGTAAAAAGATAAGAAAAAAAGTAAGAAAATGATGAGTAAGAAATTATTATCATACGGTGTTTTCTAGGTGGTCATCCATCTGTCACGACATTAATGAAAATAAATTAAAATAAATAAGTTATTAAAAAATCAATAAAATATATTTAGAAAGAGTTAATCAGATGATAAACTTACACTACCAAATATAACAACATCATCCATTGGTTGATGATTGTGCAGTTGAAACGGTTGTACCTACATAGTAATGGATAATGAACATCAATTACATAATACATATTGTGTTATGTATTTTAAAAAGTACATGCATTTGTTAAGTTTTTTGTTTACAGAAATTATATGTTGCCTTATTGTGTTATATAATCTAGTTTAAATTTTATATCCTTCCCAGCTTTTTTTTAAGATCAATGAGTGTAAATGGAGTTAGGGAATTCAGACAATACATTTATGTTAATCCACTTTATTTAAGATCACTTTAGCCCCAGAGAATGAAGGTTAGCTGGTTGGGATGGGTGCTATTAATGTTTGGATTCACTTCTAAATTTCAAAAACATTTGCATTTCAAAGTTTATAGCATAATTTGCTATAATTCTTGGGTTATTTTTTAATTCTTGAAAATTTGAGTCTTTTCTTACTACTTCAGGATTCAAGGTTGTTGGTTGAGATACACATTGCTCTTCTAATTTTGATTATATAAGATATTGAAGTGGGTGCAAGGACACTATGTGGTGGTTCAGGAAGTTATATCAAGGAAAATATGGTTATGAAGTTGGTACGAAAAATCAGTTCATAAGTAAAATATGGTTATGAAATTGGTACAGCAAATCAGTTCATAAGAAACACACGTTAACATGATGCTAACTAATCAAAAAAGATCAAATCATATACTGCAAATATATAGTACAACCACTTTATTATGTATAAAAACATCTTCTGTACAATTATATATCATGAACCAAATAGAAGATCTAACTTTATTATATATAAAAACATCTTCCATCTAACTCTAATTTAGAATCTTCACTACAGATTCTCATCAACCAAACAGAAGATATAATAAGCATTTAAATTGTTTAGCATTTTTTGTAATAAAGAGATTTGTAATATTTGGGTAATGGTTTCTTGCATTTCTTTGAAGAGAGAGAACCTATTTCTAGTCTCCTCGTAAAAACATTTCTGCATTTCCTATTTCCCAGGTTAAAAAAATATATAAGGTGGTTAGATGAATTTCTATCACAAAGCAATATTAAGTTTCTTCTACCTTTTTTTCTTAAAGGATATGTTTTTTTTTGTTGTTGTATGGGTTTTAAACACGATAAAATATATGGTTTAAATGTTATTACATCCCCAATATATATCTATGTTATAATTTTAATTAATATGAAAATTCATAATGTTTATATACACATTATATTTATATACACATAACATATTAGGAGATCACTTAATCGAGAACAAAAGGCAGCTGGGGACAGAGTAAATCCCTGTTAGACTTGCTTTTATCAAGTAGTTATTGATAGAATCACTATTCAGTTGCACACCTTAACAAATACGGGTTATATAATGAATACTCGTTTAGCACTTTCAGAGTGTGCAACTATCACTTCATATATCAGCACTCTTCAGTGATGTTTGATGTTTGGTTGTATAAGTGTTGATATACACACATGTTTGATATACACACCCGGGGGCTAAGCATTATAGTTTTAAACTAATGCTCTAAGGTTTTTGAATCTGGGTTGGTTGGAAGGTAAGCTTGCTTCTTAATCCAGTAACTCCATGAATAAAGTCACACATTTGGGTTGATTGAGTTAACAGTCACAAAACCTTGCACTTTCAAGTTGGGTGGCCCGACTTGTCAGTAATTGCCTTTCATAAAATAAGTTTTTTTTCCTTTCATAAAACATGTGTACTTTGGAAGGGTCATCATTGCAAATTCAGTTAATTAAAGAAAACACAAAAACTGAAAACTTGAGATACTTTATATGGAAAAATACTTTACCGTAACAAATTCCTTCAAATCAATATTTCCTGTGAATTGAGAGGCATTTACTGTTTTCAAATCATGCCCATCTATATGTGAATTGAGACTTGAAGGCAACACCTATTTACTGTACGATAGTAGATACATGTAATTTTCTGTCAAGCTAAAATCTAAATTACTTTTAAAATTGGTAATTTTCTTTACATGTATAGAATTTTAGAAATGGTGCACTTTCCAATTAAAAATTTTGGAATTTTGGAGGATTTATTCTCTTTTACGTAGTTTACCTCTGCTTTCCAATTAAAAATGTGCATAATAAACTATGTGGTTCTAGCAATTAAGCATAAAAGATATTTCTTAAACTATAAGCAGCTCAGTAACAAGCCACCAATTCAGATCAGAATTAATGAAAGATTGTACTTTTTGGCCCTTCGGGTAATAACCAAGCACAAATTGAAGATATAATAATAAGCAGAACATACCTGATCAATATCTTTAGCTACAACAGTGTTCCCCATCCTAGTGAATAATCACTTATTGTTGTACTTATGTGAGTGAGTGAGAGGTCACAACTGCAGCCGGGTGAAAAAGATTAAATGTGAGAGCTTCTTACTCTCTTCTTTCTCTCTGAGTGTCAAACGCACACATGAAGGAAGTTGTTGCCAATCTTGGGTGTTTATAATAGTATTGTTGTAATAGAAAAAGGAATCCAGAGATGCACTGTGAGACCCCATATTTTATGAATAAAGATTTAAATTTCTCGAAATATTTTTTCAAAATTATGGTGTGGATTTGATATAATGTTATAGTTGTGGGTAATATTTAGAAATTTTACAAAGTACGCAAGTTGTTTATAATATTCGATTAGTCGGGGAATATTTGTTTTAAAAGGGAATATTAAATGCAACAAAGATAATCATTAATTGGACCCCACAACAGAATTATTGTCTGATTAAGAAAACGATAAAAATATATTTTATGAAAATAACGGCGGAAGTTTTACCGTTAACTGTTGAAACACCCAGTGTTAAAAGTACAGGAATACGTGTGGTTGCATAGTAGCACACAATATTGATTATTAATGCTTACGTGAGAAGTCACACAGTTTTGTTCAATTATTGCTTCAGTAATTGTTGCATAGTATCTCACATTATTTGATTCAATTATTGTCAATATTTTATATACTATTAAATCAATAGTTGAGATAACAAAGTTGTTAATATTATTATTTGCATTATTAACGATGTCTAGAAGTTACGCCAGGAGAGGTTTGGTCACCTAATTGCGGCTTGATAATAAGAGAAATCCTTTATTAAGCCCCCTCTTTCACAGGAGCGACACAGTCGATTAATAGTGTGAATTATGATAATGATGATGAAGTTTTTTTATTAGTATTATTAATGTAATAAAATAGAAAAGCTTTTTATATATAAAAGCAGAATACTTTTATAAAGTTATTCATTTTATTAGGCTAATAGTAAAATCTTTTTATATAAAATGAATACTTTTATAAAGTTATCTATTTTATTAGACAATAAATAGAATATATTATATTTTATTATGCATAGTGTTGCATAGTGCTTGCATAGTGTTTTGTATAGTAAAATCTTTTTATATAAAACAGAATACTTTTACAAAGTTATTCGTTTTATTAGATTATAAATAGAATATATTATATTTTATTTAAAAGATTTTGCTTTAAATATGGACCGTCCGATTAAAAGTAAATCAATCTGGATCGTTCATGAATTAGTTACTATTCAGTCCATTCTTATATAAATAGAAGCTCATTCCTTCATTATTTCTTATGAATTCACTGAAACTCTAGAGAGAGAAACTTTAGAGAGAATTCTTCTTCTATAATCTTGAGCGTCTTTATTTAGCGTTTAAGAAAGCTCTGAGCGTAGTGCAAGTTTTTTCAAGTATATCCCCGCCCTATCGTCGGAGTACTCTTCTTTATAAGGTAAGGGGTATTATTTTTTTTTCATATTCATGAAGAGAACTTCTGTTATTCCGTTCTTTATTATTCTGTTGGAATAACCTGTATACTATACTTAGTGAAATTCTTCTGTTATTCCATTATTTATTATTCTGCTGGAATAACCTATCTATATGAAGTACCGCATATATGGTGAAATTATGTTGTTATTTCATTCTTTATTATTCTGTTAGAATATCTTGTCTGTGAGTTTCTGTTGGACTGGGTTACGCTTTTATTATTACATTGGAATATCCTGTACTATGCGTTTTTACGTCGACACTGGTTACTGTTATTTATTATTACATTGGAATAACTCGCATCATCTCAATCCGCATGCATGGTGATTTCATTGTTATTTCATTCTTTATTATTACATTTGGAATATCACATGCGTGTGTTTTACGTCGAACTGGTTCTAATATTTATTATTACATTAGAATAACTTTACATCATGTACCTGCATGCATGGTGATTTACATTGTTATTCCATTCTTTATTATTACATTGGAATATCTTGTACATGCATTTCTGCCGGACTGGTTTTACGTTATTTATTATTACATTTGGAATAACTTTTCATATGTGTAAAGTACCGCATGCATGGTGATTTACATTATTATTCTATTCTTTATTATTACATTGGAATATCCTCATCCGGTCGTATTACGCTGACTCAGTTCCATTATTTATTGTTACATTGGAATAACTTTGTACATGCAATTACATGCATACATGGTTATTTCTTTTGTTATTTCATTCTTTATTGTACTCAGTTGGTTAATGTTTTGACTTCTATACTCCATGAAATTAGTGGAATATCCTTGATATTTATGCTTCATCCAGTATCTTTCATGGAAATATTCTTCTGAGCATTCTTAAATTTTACTCTACAAAGAAGTATCATGTTGACAATTTGGGCGTTATTAGTTCTGGATAAATTAATTCTTGAACTTGTTTTATTGAATTCTTATATCATTATCATCATCCTCATGTTTATATTTTGTTGAAAGTCATCTCGTGGCACATAGTGCATAGATGGAGTTGGTATGATTATGACCGAGGATTATTGATTGTAATCATGGCCGTAATGTTACAAATGATGTGGTAAAAGTCCTCATTGGCCGTAGTGCATTGATGGGCGATTGTTGGTATGATCATGACCATTGATGAATACCGACTATCCTTAGCTAAGTAGTTCATGGATAATTTGTGGTTGTGATACTAATGAATATCCTTGGCCAGTAGTCACGTGGATGATGTGGATTATTTATTGTCGAGTCCAATGATAAAAGTGATGAAAAACCTTTTTAAATCATAAGAGATAGTAGATTTTATTCTCTACTTGACTCTTTTAATGGATTGCTTGTTCCGCTGTAGTTAAACTTGATGTCTATTGTATTTTAATAAGTTTAACATTGTTGAAGGCTAATGATAATTTATTCTGCATTATCTTAGTCATAATATTTCTTACTGGGCTAGTTTAGCTCACCCTTTCTTTCATTTATTCTCTTCGAAATGAGAATATAAATTTGGAGCGAGTTGGGGAACGGAGTGACGGTCCAGATGATAACATTAGTAGTCCTCACTATTTTGTTAAATAGTGTGATAATAAATGTAATGAGGACTCCATTGAGTGTGGATATTTTCTAGATGACAATATTTGTATTAAAACTCATAGCATATGTTTTGTCGTATATTACACGATGTTTGTATAATTAAGTTTGTATTTGTATTACATACCATGTATTTGGCGACTCAAAATGGGTGATGTATACACATTTTTGGGGGCGTCACAGATTAGTATATCAAAGCTTAGGATATGATCCTGGTGAGATGTGAGACAAGAACTAGGAGGGGAGGCGAAAATTCCTTCGCTAGAATGACCTACCTAAGTTTAATTGGTATTTAATTGGTCGGTCAGAGTATAGGGATAATATGTGATATGATAATTAACCTTTATTTTGTGGCAGTATTTGAAAATGGCATCCGAGAATGTTGAGAATAGCAATGGAGCACAGGAGACCGTTGAGTCTCCACATATCAATAACCAGGATAATGTGCAACAGGATGGCGATAATCCTCCTGTAAACAACAACACCGATCAAATGACGAACAGCGAGATGCGTTTAGGAGCTTTTTAAAATTCATGCAACATCGAGCAAAGGCGGCTCTGTCCAAAATGCGGTGGAAACACCGGCAACTCTCGAGACGGTCACCATTAAGCGATTCGAGGAACCGGACCACCGAAGTTTTTGGAGAGCCAAAACCACTTAAGGTGGAGGCGTGGATAAAGCGGATCTGCAAGATATTTGATGTCTTGGGATGCTCAGAGAGCAAAGGTTCCCTTTGCCACCTTCATGTTGTGGCGGAGATTCTTGGTTGGAATCAGTAAAAGCGTACTCAACTTTCTTTGCTTGAAGATGACTTGGGAGAAGTTTCAAGAATTGTTCAACGACAAGTACTTTCCGAAAGTATTCGTCACATGAAAGAGGTAGAGTTCATCAAGTTGAGCAAAACAAAATGGCCGTGTCGCGATCACGAAGCCAAGTTTGCCGACTTGTCACGATTTACGTCCCATTTGGTTGATAATGAGGAGAGAATGGCGGATGTTTCTAAGAGGTTTGAAACCCGAGAGATACGTCAATATCTTATCTCTCATAAACTGTGTTTGTATTCAGATGTTGTTAATAGGGCTCAGTTATTGGAGCGCGATAATGAGTCAACTCAACCAAAAGAAAGAAGCCGAAAAAATGATAATACCAGTGATAGCAGTCATCGAAGCGGTGACAATAAACGTGGAGGGAATCAACATGCCAGAAATGGTAACCACTTCGGTGAGAATCATGGCCAAAATAATAAGAATGGACATTTCAAGAATGATGGAAAGACGTCAGCATCAGCACCCGTTGTTAAGGAAGGAGAACGACCAGCTATCATATGCTTCAAATGCGGACAGGAGGGACACATCCGTCTAAACTGTACGCAGCAATCCAAAGCGTGTTTCAATTGCGGAAGAGAAGGTCACCTAGCTCGATTTTGTCATGTAGTGAAGTCAAGTCCAGCTGGGATAGTGATGCCAAAGGATGTCCCAGACAAGTCAAATTTGGTAGTTTAAGTGAGAACGTTTATCGAGGAACCCGAACGAAGTTATCACGGGTAAGTTAATTATAAACGCTTATGAAGTCTATACCTTATTCGATACCGGTTCTACCTATTCTTTTATCTCTCTTGCTTATGCTCAACATTTAAATTTGACCCTAGAGAAGTTAGACTTTGACTTTTTTGTTGAAACTTAGTTAGTATAAACCTTCGTTACATCCACTATTTATAAATCTTGTTTGATTCATATCGATACCCACACGTTACCTGTCGATCTTATCACTTTGAAAATACTTGCCCTTGATGTGATTTTAGGAATCGATTGGTTAACTATTCATCAAGCTTTTCATAAGGTTGTTAGATTTCATATTCTTAACCAACCTATCATGTGAATTCAAGCAACCAAACCACTAAAGTCAATCATTGTCATATCAAGCCATAAGTAAAGAGCCCCGAGCCCTTCGCTGCTAACTTCCAAGTCTTGGAATACACCGAAGCTAGAATATCCGTAGAGAACATCGTGAATAACGGTGGCAAGTTGATAGATATCAATGTGATGTGCTATCCAAGTCTTGGATAAAAGTCACAGTTTTTAAACGATATTTTTATTGTTAATAAATTTCTTGACGTATTCTTGAAGACTTCTTAGCCTACCCCTAGAGCGTGTAATCGAATTTTGTATTGACCCCAGTACAAAACCCATTTCTAAAAACCCTTAAGTATTTCTTCACCCAAAACGAACGTATAATGCGCCAAAGATGTTGGCTCGAGCTGTTGAAGATTATGATTATCCCATTCAATATCATTGTGGAAGAGAGAACGTGGTAGCTGACGCGTTGAGTAGAAGATCATATGCGTTTTTGAGTGCAATGTTGTTAACACAAAAACCCATTTCATATAACTTACAAATGATGAAGATAGAGTTAAAGACTCTAGAGACCCACGTGATGATAACGGATATACGAGTAGAATCGACTTTAATCGATAAAGTTAAAGCCGCTCAAGCTATATACTCAGAGCTGATGAATGTAAAGAAGAATGCTCAAGAGAGCGTTATTCTGGAAGCAAGAATCGATGAAGAGAGGAAATCTCAACCCTCGATTTTATTGGCCCATTTGAAATACTTGATTGAGTAGGAACTGTGGCCTATAGACTCGTTTTACCGTCAAGTATATCGCGTGTTCATAACGTTTTTCACGTATCGATGTTACGTAAATATGTGGATGACCCGAACCACATTATGAAATTAGAACTAGACGATATAGCAGAAGATTTAACGTATGAGGAGATACGAAGGATCGTATTCAACACTCAAGGGTTATACCTCAAGAGTTAGAATCTGAAATGAAGTCAAGGGCTTGTTTCAAAAATCTATAAAACCAACAAAAGCTAAAAGCCAAAACATAATGGGTTTGCTTCAAAAATCTACGAAACCCACAAAAATCTAACAAAACGTTAACAACACAAATGGTTTTTTAAAAAAATTAATAAACCGAAAAAAGCTAAAAGCGTAAAGAAGAAGAGGCTTACCCTGGTAGAGGAATATCAGAACTAACAGCAGCCGCCATGAATTCCACAAACAGGGAAAGAGAGAGAAAACAAACACAAAGAAGAGAGAAGAAAAGCTGTGACCATACTACAAATCCAAAAGGGAATCCAAAGAAATCAACAGAAATGGAAAGAAACCTTTCTCATTAAAAGTCCCCATTATTTCACCAAAAAATAAAAACAGTAATTTGATTTTCTATAAATTTCTCACCGTTTCTCATTTCCTCTATGAGTTACCATGATTTACAATGACTGATTTGTTCAAGTGAATTATGCATAATTTCAAGTTTGAAATCCACGCCTTCTTAATGTACCTTGATACTCTACAAGAGACTTTAGCAATTAAAAAAATCAATTGTATGTGCAAATTTTTATTGCCATCAATATATGCTAAGAATATAATTCCAAAACATTATATATGTGTATGCAGAACTTACAAAAGTTTCAAATTTGCCAAGTTTGCAAGTTGTGCAGGAATTCCTCCCGTAAGATAATTATTATTTAGATACATGCACATTTGAGTTGAAGGCGAACCATAAATAACTATATGGGCAAAGTGAATATCATTTGAAGTAGTTCAAATTTCATTGACTTACAGGTTGCGCAGAACTGGAAAGCACCCCTCAATACGAATGAGTTCCCTAATAAATAGTTGAACCAACACCTAATAAATTCAAGAATAAGCTACATATTATAAAGATGATAGAGCAAGTGCAAAAAACTAAAGACCATATCAAAAGATAAACAGGAAACCAAAATTAGTAAACATGATAGAATATAAGCATCCACAAAAGCCATAAAGTGAACCAAAAGAAAACAATTAGACTTATTGGAAAAAGAAAACAATTAATTAATCACCTTACAAACAACAAACATTAGAAAGAAGAAAAAATTGGGAAAAACTAAGTTGAAATCATGTAACGAAACAAAATATATGACCAATTCAATCAATAACAGAAACCCAAGAAAAAAGTTAGTTTATATATAATAATAATAATAATAATAATAATTATTATTATTATTATTATTATTATTATTATTATAATAAAAGAAAATAATGAGATTTACCTGTGGCAATAAGGTGAGAAATTGATAACTCCTTACTTAAAACGATACAGTAATCCACCTATCCTCAGGGCCTTTCTCTTGAACCTATTCATTAATGAAAACTGCTTGAGTCTTGACTAAACAACATCTCCAAAAGGGACATTTGAAGCCTTTTTAGAATTTAGGAGCAAGGAATGCTCTGTGAGCAGAGGAAATTAAATTTTTAGCTGAATATGGTAAAAAAAATTGTTAGATAAGTAAAACAATATTATTCAGAACGACACAAAAGGGGGTGCCATTCCAAGTACACAAATAGCATGTGAATCCAAAAAGAAAAACAACATGCAAATCAAATAAACCCAAAATTCCTATACATCCGAATTTACCCCTCTAATCTCGAGGAGTCCTCAAACTAAACTCTCCCAAAAAGTCAGTAAAGGAAACAACATAATTTGGATAACTGACTCCAGAGGGCATCTGCCTCGATAAAAATTTCTACCAAATAATTAATGCATATTTTTACTTTATCAACAAAGTTTTTCTTTTCTTTTCCCTTTCATTTTTCTTATATGGATAAGTTCTTGGGAACCATGTGTTATTTATTTATAACTTCTTTTTCCCTCTTTCTTAATCCCACTAAAAATGTTCAATCTTTTAAATTCTTCAACAATCTTTTGACTCAAACCAATAAAATTGAGCCACGTCAACTAATAATGAAGGGTTGGCTCCGTATTTGGTTTATGCCAAATAAGAAATATGTTACTAGTGATTATCATGGAGTTTGATTAATTCCAAAGGAACTAATCTAGAAGTATGCAAGAAATATTATCTTCCACAATTACATTATAATTATGTAATAATAGATATCCAAATATTAAAATTAAGCTAGATTTTAGTACATCAACCACGGTCGACGGTGCGGTGGGTTGGTCAGTCAAGAATTATCGTCTCATTCCCTAAGGATTTATGATGATTTATATTTTTTATAGTGTTTGACTTAATTATCTAATGATTATGTGTGAAACACGAACTTTATTTTGTTATAATATTATTGTATTATTTATACCTTTTTATAATATACTATTATGATATATTAATTCTATTGATAATAGATTAATATTGTGTACATTGATTTTTATATAAAGAATTTTTTTTTGAAATATCATATTTAACTAATAATGTGAAACTAATGTGTCTGAAGTATTTATTTATTTATTTTCTAAAATAATGTGCATATAAAGGATTTTTTTTTCTTTATCCAACACTCTATTGTTGTTATTGCTTTTTACAAACTAATGCTACTAACTCTTCGTACAACTGTTGTTGAATTAATGTATCTCATTGCCTTCATTAACTACTCTCTATTTGAGGCAGCTTGGATGGTGTCCTTCCATCAATCTTTGTCCATATTCAACACTAAAAGCTTACTTGAGGGGTTACTAAGACACTCGGGTAACATTCCTTCCAAATTGTTTATACCGAGAGCCAACAATTCTATATCGATTGAACAGGAATTTTCACTAAGGCTTAGCCAAGAAAGCTTATGTAAACGATTCCAGAAAGTAGAATGTAAACGATACTCTTTAACTTACTAATCCCTTCCCCCATCACAAAATTAAATTTATAAGTCTACATATAACCCCATGATTATAGTAAAATACTTGAATAAAAGTAAAAAGGAGTCATGTCACAAAATTGAAATATCCAAATGTATAGAGTCACTCTCACTCACATGAACTTGCAACCACTTAGCATACTCTCAAAAACTCCTACCCATGTTGTGATGACAAAAGTAAAAAAATAAGTCCCCATCAATTTATTTCAAGTGGGCTTAGAAGAATTTAACTATAAACTAAAACTCATAGCCAAAATGCCCAAAGTTTATACCAAAATAAAAGCTTGTTCAGTACAATCGTTCTCGGGGGGAGAAAACGTACATACTTGAGTATTTAGACATGACATAGAATAGTAAAATAAGTTAGAAGATTAATGTACAAAATTAAATATCTCAAATTAACAATCGATGTAAAATGCTAACAATTAAAGCTGGGTGGATGTTACAATGAAAACGATTGTCGTCTAGAGTGAGCAAGTTTAAAAGGCTTAAATTGCCTAGAGATGATGGAATGGTACCTAGGAAATGGTTTTGTAAAAAGATTTCAATTGATTGTGAAGGACCGCACCACCATCAACTATAACATTCACAATTTCCTCTGCCAATTCAAATTTTAAGCACAATTATGCTAACATATATAAATATACGTATTTATAAAGAGCAATTATGCTAACATAGTGGTTAAAATTGAAAACCCTAGAAAGGGAAAATAATTGAGATGCTATGCAAGGAAAACATCACATAATAAAAAGATATCGTTCTTCGCGAGCTCAGCTAGAACATGAGTGGCGTGCTTAGCCGCAACTCGATCAACTTCGTTCCAAGAGAAGGTGGAGTTCAGTATATTAACCTACGCAGCCACCTCGCACAATAACGACCGGTGGGAGTCGCTGGAGAAAGAAGTTGACGGTATAGAGATCTGTCGGTCTCCGTCGAACTCTTCGTGCAGTAGTTTCCTTTTTTGCCCTTTCCTCTCCGATTTATTTACCTTATCGTGGCGCTTCTGAAAATCCATTCAAGCCCTTCCAATTGATTGTTCCAATTTCAGTGGCCAAAAGACCTTCCAATTTCAGTGGCCAACAGCCCTTCCAATTAATTGTTCCACATTTCAAAATCAGCCAAGTTGACAATGAGCCAGACCAGGTACATACTAACAAGACCTGACCTAGGGTTAACGATGAAGAGGAAAAGGATTGAAAAGAGTATAAAGTTATTTAGTGAATGATTTTGGCCTCTCTTTTTCCCTTTTTCCAGCGGACTCTCTTTCTCTTCCATTGTGTATGCTAGGGTTTTTGAAACTAATATTATTAGTGAAGATTTCAATCAATGGTTAGATTTATCCCAATTTTTTGACGGTCCTGATCTTGTAATAGGTTTATGCGGGAAATTAAAATTTTTCAAATTCAGTTCTATTTTGTATAGATAGATAAATATATATATATATATATATATAAATATGTAAAAGCAAGAAAAAACCACGGATCAATGATCCGAGCATACCCACTCGAAGAGACTCTCAATGTCAGTATATATATAGATATAAAAGTAATAAAAAGCTTAAAAATCTGAAATATCTTACAGTGGACTGCCAAGAAGACTTTAGATAGCTTTTGAGGCTTGAAAACTCGGTTTCTACTGGTTAAAATTTAGTATGTTACAAAACACGAGCTTACAAGTGTTTAGAAAGAAGAATCACTCAATTTGGAGCACTTTAGCAGGGGTTACAGGCTGAAATGGACATAGTTTTCTCTCTTTTCTTTTTTCTTTTTTTTAAATGAGCTGCTAAAAGCTCATATTTAAAGACCAGATGGCCGCAGGTCTACCTGCAGCTGCCCGGGCTTCCTCGGGTCTTGCGGGTCCTGTCATCTCAAAGTACGTGCACTTGGGCTACACGTTGTCTACTCAAACCTTCATAACTTTCAATCCGGGCATCCGATAAAGGAGTGTTGTACCTTTTTAGAAAGTCTTTGTTGAGAGCTACACAATGACATAGGATTAGAGGTTGTAAGAAGCCGGGAAGATGGGTCCATGACCAGATCTTCAAGTCTTCATTGTATATCCGTTGTGCTGTCTTGTGCAGCTATTACTCGAGATTTGAGCTATGGTTCTTGTGGGACATCTTGATATATAGTTTGAGTTGAATTGTGTTGAGATGACGTTGATGTGATGTTGAGGTGCCAAAATGATGCTTTTGCCCCTCCCGGGGTTATCTCCGATTTTGACGCAGTTGTAGCAGACGTTTCTTAGGGTTATCTCCGAGATTGGGCTGCTGTTGACTCTGACTGTCCTCAGGGTTATCTCTGAGGTTGGTTTGACCTCCTGGGGTTATCTCCAAGGTGTGTACTATATCTCCCGGGGCTATCTCCAGTGTTGGAACTGACTTTTTCGGGGTTATCTCTGGAACTTGAACTGGATCCCTCGGAGTTATCTCTGAGGTTAGAAATTGGATCTCCTAGGGTTATCTCCAGGGTTGGAGATGATGTGACTTCCAGGGTTATCTCTATGACTGGAACTGCATCTCCTGGAGTTATCTCCAAGGTTGGAACTGATTTCACTCCCAAGATTATCTTTGGAAGATGATTATGTCCTCCTGCAGGGTTAGTAACAGAAATACAAAATTTTGAGTGTTTACATATATAAACATGGAGCATCAAGTGAAAGGATATAGTTACTTAAAAACCAAATTTTAGCATGCAAGAGTTAAAAATAGTTGGTTTGAAACTTATGTGCAATTAATAATTAATTAATTTTGTAGTTTGTACTTGGTATATATATATAGAGCAAGGATCAAGAGCATTCCCCTTATCTAGCATTCTTCCTTAAATAACACTCACTCGGGACCCCATTTTGAGCTACGCTCTGCTCATCATGATGCTCCATGATACTCATATTAGCCTTTTCCAGTGGCTTCTATATTATGAGTCACAAGTTTCTAATAAATCTCCACCTTGACGAATAACCTCTTCCATTCTGAAGATAAGTCACTTGTCCTATCTGATCTTGGGGGGGGGGGGGGGAATCCTCCAAACTAACATTCAGAGATATTGATCAAGTCCAAGCAATGCTTGAACTTGTCCGCAGTTACAGTCTTTGTCAACATGTCAGCTGCATTTTCAGAAGTGTGCACTTCATCCACTATCACATCCCCAGTAGCTATCAGCTCCCTCACCTTGTGAAACCTTACGCTAATATGCTTGGTCCTTGCATGATACACTTGATGCTTTGCCAAGTAAAGGCGCTTTGACTATCACAATATAGTTGTACTCCACCTTGATCTATGCCTAGCTCATTCACAAAACCCTTCAACCACAATGCTTCCTTGCCGACTTTCACGATGCCGTATACTCTCGATTCAAAGAGTAGATAGAGCTACTAGAGATTGAACCATGGATCTCCAACAAATCGGTCCACCTGCAAGTGTAAACACATACCCTGTTGTAGATCTCAAATCATCCAACCTTCCAGCATAATCTACATCCACATACCCTACAACTGACATCTGAGCTTGTTGCTTCACAAATATAATCCCATGATTTGCCGTTCCTCTCAGATATCTGAACACCCACTTAACAGTTTTCCAGTGCTCTCTACCTGGATTGGCCATGTATTTGCTCACTATGCTGACTGCATATGCCAAATCGGGTCTTGTACACACCATCGCATACATCAAAAAACCAATTGCACTCGCATAGGGCACGTTCGACATATCTTGAATCTTTTCAGCCGACTTTGGACATTGTGCTGTAGATAACCTGAAGTGACTCGCCAATGAAGTGCTGACCTATTTAGCATTAGCCATACTAAACCTCTCCAACACTTTCTCCACATAATTCTTTTGTGTCAACCACAGCTTTCCAGCTATTCTATCCTTGCGAATCTCCATCCAAAGTATTTTCTTAGCGGCACCCAAGTCCTTCATGTCAAACTCCTTTCCCAATAAGTTCTTCAACCTGTTGACTTCAACCATGCTCTTTGCAGCAATAAGCATGTCATCCACATACAGTAACAAAAAAATATAGGAACCATCCTTAAGACTTTTCACATAAAAACAGTAATCATACTCACATCGAGTAAACCCAATCCGAATCATGAAAGAATCAAACTTCTTGTACCATTGTCTTGGAGATTGTTTCAGCCCATACAGTGACTTCTTCAACCTGCATACCATGTGCTCAGTCTCTGGCTGCTTGAACCCCTCAGGCTGCTCCATGAATATTACTTCCTGCAAATCACCATGAAGAAAGGCTATCTTCACATCTAGCTGCTCTAACTCCAGGTCATAGCTAGCCACCGATGCCAAAATAATCCTGATTGAGGTATGTCTCACCACCGGAGAAAACACCTCATCATAGGCAATCCCCTTCCTCTGCGAGTATCCCTTTGCTACCAATCGAGCCTTAAACCATTCCTTTTCCTTTTCTGATACAGCTTCCTTTTTCTTGTACACCCATTTACACCCCACTGGTTTCTTTTCCTCAGGCAATTCTAATAATTCCCAAGTTTTATTTTTCTTCAATGACTTCATCTCCTCTACCATGGCCTCCATCCAAATGTCCCTTTTAGAATTGGTAATAGCTTCCTGAAACATAGACAGATCCCCACTAGTAGTAGATAAAGCATATGCAACCATATCATCAAACCTGTACCTCTCTGGTGGTTTGATAGTGCGTCTGGGTCTTCTTGCGGCTATGATTTCGTCTTGCTGCTGCTGATTTTCTTGTTCCACTGGTGGTGAATTTCCAGTGTTATAACTCTCCAGTTCGATTTGAACTTCCTGCTGCTGTTTGTCGGTCACTCCACTAGCCTCAATTTTCTGACCTTCCTGTTGCATCTTAACCATGGAAGCCTCGTCAAAAACCACATTCCTACTGATCACTGCCTTCTTTGCTTTCAGATTCCAAAGCTTGTACCCCTTCACACCTTTCTTATACCCAAGAAAGATAAACTATTTGGACTTGGCATCAAGCTTAGATCTTTCATCACCTGGAACGTGTATATAGGCTGGACATCTGAAGATCCTCATACCCGAGTAATCCACTTCTTTGTCTGTCCACTTTATTACCCAAAGCAATACTCGACGACCTGTTTATTATGTAAACTACCATGCTTACTGGTTCTGCCCAGAAATCCTTCGAAAGCCCTGCATTTAGCCTCATGCACCGTGCCTGCTCTACTATAGTTCTGTTCATTCTTTCTGCCACCCCATTCTGCTATGGAGTCTTCCTAACAGTCCAGTGACGTTGTATCTCGTACTCCTCATAAAACTTCACAAATGGCTCGTACTTGTACTCAGTCCCATTATCTGACATGAGGCACTTAATTTTTCTCCCTGTTTGATTTTCCACTTCAGCTTTCCACACCCTGAATTTTTCGAAGACCTCAGACTTGTGTCGCATGAAGTACACCCAAACCTTTCTTGAAAAGTCATCGATGAAAGTTAAAAAATACAGTGATCCCGCTTTTGAAGCTACTCTCACTGGACCCCATACATCAGAATGCACATAGTCAAGTTTTCCATTCGTTTTATTCACCGCACTCTTAAACTGCACCTTACACTGTGTTCCCAAGACACAAAACTTGCAGAAATCTAACTTGCACGACTTTATCCCTTTCAACAGATTTCTCCTATGTAATTCCAGCATCCCACGTTCTCCCATATGCCCCAACCGCATATGTCATAATGTAGTATCATCAATATCCTTCGCTGTAGTGGTAGCAACTCCACCTACAACTGTACTCCCTATCATCCGATAGAAATTTTTGTTAACCTTAGAACCCTTCATTATTACCAGAGCAACCTTCATCACTCTTATGGCTCCACCACCAGTTTTGAACTCACAGCCATTAGAGTCCAGGGTTCCTAATGAAATCAGATTCTTCCTTAAACCTGGGATATGTCTTACCTCAGCCAGAGTTCTCACAACACCATCGAACATCCTTATTTTCATTGTGCCTATTCCAATGACGTTGCACGAAGCATCGTTACCCATTAGAACTATCCCACAGTTCACCGATTTATAGGTGTCAAACCACTCCCTGTTAGGTGTTATGTGAAACGAACATGCTGAATCCAAAATCCACGAGTCTGTCACGTCCGTGTTTGTAGAAACTGATAACATATCCCCATCATTCGATGATTCCTCCACGATGTTTGTCGATTTCGTAGATTCTGATTGCTTCCATGTTCCTTCACCCTTATTCTTGTATGGACAGTCCTTTTTGAAGTGTCCTGTCTTGCGACATCTGTAACACTTGTACTCCTTGGGCTTAGGAGTCCTGCCCCTCGACTTTAATTTCCCTTGCGTTCCTGGTTTACCTCTATCCGATTTTCTGCCACGTTGCTCTCCACCTTTTACCACTAGCCCTTCACCCAAAATACCCTCGGATTGTTGCTTCCGCTGGTTAAACATTAGTAAAGCAGAAGTGACTTCTTCCAACTTCAGAGTTTCTTTTCCCCATAGGAGAGTTGTCACAAGATTCTCCATGGAACCCGATAGAGAGCACAGTAACATCAACGCCTGGTCTTCTTCCTCGAATTTCACTTCAATCCTTAGCAAGTCATTAATTATTTGATTGAACGTGTGAATGTGTTAAATAAGTTTGGAACCTTCAATCATTTTTAACCCAAATAGTTTTTGCTTCAGAAATAGTTTATTTGTCAATGACTTTGACATATACCTGGATTCCAATTTACTCCATACACCCGATGGCGATTCATCTCTGATCACGTGATACATAACCTCGTCTACTAGGCACAAACGAATTATACTCACCTTCGCTTGGATTTCATCCCAGTCATCAATTGTCATGGACTCTAGTTTCTTCTTTAACGCCTTCACCAATCCCTGCTGCACCAACAGATCTTTTACCCTCTGTTTTCATAGCCCAAAATTCCCAGTCCCATCAAACTTCATCACATCAAACTTTATCACCGATGAATTTGATGTCATCGTTCTTCACGTGTTAAACCCGAGCTTTGATACCAATTTGTTAGAGTATAAGATCACACACACGCACACAAACGATAGAGAATTAAGAATAACACAAGAGATTTATGTGGTTCCCCAATTTGGGTACTCCACATGCGGCTTGTTGTTTATTTATGATTCCTTGGTTACATAGGGCTTTACAATAGATAATATTTATACCTACTAATCCTATTCCAACCCTACTTCGCTCTGCTCCGCTCAGGACCTACGGCCCGAGCTACATTCCGCTCCGCTCCGCTAAACTCTGCACTAGCCTTTTCCAGTTGCTTCTATATTATGAGTCACAAGTTCCCAACACATATTTTTATTTTTATTTTGATTGCTTATGTTGAAGAATGACATAGTAATATTGTGATGTGGTGTGATAATTTCCTCCTAGCCAAATCCCCACGTCACATATCTAGTCTCTAAATAAAGTAAAACAGTCCTTCTACGGCGACAGAGATAGTGATCGGGCAATTTTTTTTAAATTTTTTTTATGACTCCCAAATAATTTAATTATAAGATTTATTGGAATTAGAATTTTTATAGAATCCAGTGATTTGAGTGTTATTTGGATATATGTAAAAAAATCCAAATCTTACATTTATCCAAATGACACCCAAATCACTAGATTCTGTAAAAATTTTGATTCCAATAAATCTTATAAATTATTTGGGAGTCATTAAAAAATAAAATAAAATAAAAATTGGAGAGTAACTCGTATGCACGAAGTTAACTCGGATTGTATTTGTACGTAAGTGAATTTAGACCAAAGCCAATTTAGTTTACTTTTTTTTTAAATTGGACCGAACTCGATAAAATAACTCAATACAAATGGATTTGACTCATAATTAATTAAGAGTCGACACGAATTGGGATTATCTTACCCTTTTTTATATATTAAAAATTAATGAGCTATTTTGTAAATTCTCAATTATTTATTATTTTTAATATTTCATCTCAAGCATTTTTCATGTACGCAATAATTAGATTTTGTTATGAAATTGATAGAAGTAACCATTTTAAAGAAAATATGGTACTTAATTTTTAGTTTAAGATACTATATGTTAGAAACTGTATGTTTAATTTGATGATAATGTGATTAATGTATATTTGTATAAGTAGTTTCTGTAAAGTCCTTAATAAGAATATGATGTACAAGGACTTAGCATACAAATATCAAACTTATTAGGTTGATCTTATGAGAGGAACTGATGTATAGATGATATGATTAAATAAATCGTTTAGTTAAGTTGATCTATCATAAAGCTACTGTGTCAAATCGTAGAGTATATTGAAGTCCACAGAG
This sequence comes from Panax quinquefolius, assembly GCA_020205615.1. Classification (NCBI taxonomy): domain Eukaryota; kingdom Viridiplantae; phylum Streptophyta; class Magnoliopsida; order Apiales; family Araliaceae; genus Panax; species Panax quinquefolius. The sequence continues at coordinate 26,358,160 of CM035157.1, forward strand.
TTAGCCTTCCTTTAGTAGAATATTTAGTGGCCAATCGCAGAGTCTGCCAAAAGTTCGCAGAGTTATCTCAAGATCGCATAGTCTGCTAAAGGATCGTTGAGTGCAGATTGATTTGTAGAGCACATCAAGATTCGTAAAGTAGTTTGTAAAGTAAGATTTATCGTGGAGTATGTTTTATCAAACACTCTATGATCTTTATTTAAGTCTACGATTAGCACTGGAGTCAACAATCAAGCAATTTGTAGAGCATGTCAGGTCTGACATTAAGAAGACTTGTAGAATAAGGATTCCAAGAAGTTGTCGGTGATCCTAAAGTTTGAAATAAAGATTAGATAACATTGTGTCTAACTACTAGTGTGACGATATGACAAACACTCAAGTAATTAGTGGTGCAGAAGTTTGATGTGACATCTTAGAACCGAAAGTATGCTGACACAATAACCCCTGAAAGTCAACATCATAGATCTTCTAGGATCGGAGTATTTAATAAAGGAGAGAAAACTTTCCAACGGGAACATTTCGATTAAGTTTTTAAAAAATTACAAGGATTCAAATTCAAGTACAAATCAATAACAGTAAAAAGTTGAACATTTGCCAAAGTCAAAAGAGCTACACTCTACAACGAGAGAACAACTATTTTTGCTACTGAGTTTTTAAGAAGTCAAGTTCAACGTAACTTAAGCAGCACCTCATCAAACAATCATTCAACGTTGATTCGCTATTCTAAGTGACCATCATACCAAGTGTAAGTGACTTAAAGAGTTCTTAGTGAATTGGATTGAGCACTACAAGAAAAAGGCTCTTCTACAATCGCATATCAGCGACTGTGTTCAGTCGCCAATCGACATCAGCGACCAAAAACGGTCGCTACTATAGTTCGCACGTATTATGGTCGCTAAGCGGACGTTAGCGACCGCATTGTCAGCGACCGATCGCGTTGCTGAGCTGAGTCACCGTGAGTCAGGTGTCAAAGGTGACGTGATAAAGTATTAGTGACGAACAATAGCGACTAACGTGGTCGCTGACACCCTCGATTCATATGCGGTCGCTAAAAACTATTGATGACTGCATGTGGTCGCTGATGAGTAATTTAAAAAAAAAATTATTTGTTTTGTTGATTTCCCAATTTTTTTGTGCCTTTTTATATCCCAACACACAACAATATATATAAATAAACCAACATCCATACAAATCCATCAATATCCGTATATATATATACAATCTAATAAACCTAACACAGTAATATAAACATCCATGCATATTGTGCTCATATATATAATTAAACAAGTACCGTCTGAGTAAAATTTATATACAAAAGTCATAATGTACATTATAAACATGAATTTAATTATTTAGTGGGTAAAAATTATACTCAAATGTCAATTACCAAGACAAAGAAAGAATATAAATGCCTTCACGCATCAATATCATCCAGATGAGGCTATAACAAAAGAATAAAACATGTATTATTGAATGTAAAGTTAAACATGCAAAGTAGTACATATATAAAGCTAAAGAACATAAAGTTAAACATATACAAGATTACCTCCTTCTCATTCTCACGCTCATTTGTTGCTCGCCATCAAGATCTCATTAACTCCTCAGGAGGAAGAGACTTCAGATGCACGCCAAGTGTGAGCAGAAGAGTCTGATCCTAACATATTGCTCTCACACAGTCAGCAGTAGTGTGCATCGTTGGATGGAAGGAGGAATGCGTAGACTGACTAGCAGAGCTGCCAATGCCAGTGATAGTTGGTCGTCGTTGTTGTCCTTGGACTTTGACATATTTCTTCTTCACAACCGATGCCTTCTCTCATAGTTCTTGATCAATCGGCAGTCACGGAGTGCCTTCTGGATAGCGCTCATTCAGTAGGTTCTTATAAGTGTCCTGTCAGTAGGTTAGATATTAAATAGTTAACAATAAATATAAAATGCTTAAAAATGATGTAAAAATTTATAAACATATCAAAGTATACCGCTATCTTGATAGCATTAGGAAAACCATCGCGGGTGACCACATATACATCCGGCCAATGGATGGGCTGACCTTGAGACGATGCCTTCTATAAAATTAATATGCTTATATATATTAATAAGTAAACATGTGTGATGTAGTAAAACTAAAAGTAAAACTTTATACTCAATATGTACCCTGGCAGTAATGTGATGCACCAGTGATATACTGTCGCTTTTATAAGTCCCTTTTGCCTCTCTTTTTTCTGTAGGTACCCTTGAGGCTCTATTCGCGGAGGTAGTCTTCCGTCTCCTTACCTATCCCTCAACTCTCCACTGGGCACACATATTAGCCCATATGCTCTATGTGCACCACCAAGGGCTATGCTCATGCATGTAGTCCTCACATTGTCCTGGATGGTCAATCCCTGCATTATGAATGACTTTTTATCTTTCCTTATTTAGATTATCTTTGGTTCGAACGACGCACTTCTGCCATAATAGTGTCTGAATAACTGATGCATGTGCATCGTCCCATCTATATCTCTCCTGCAAATAAAACAAGCAATAATAATATTAGAAAATGTATTAATTATATTGTGATGAGCATTAACAAAAAATATACCTGAAATTCAATCCAAACAACATCCTTGTGGGCGCTAGGCGTAGGCCAGTTCTGTAAGCATAATTGTGAAATGCACATCACAATTTTGTCATCACAAAAATCACTACAATATACAACAATTTACATTAAATACGGGCATTTGATTATTATATTTTAAGCAAGTTATATTAGTATAGATCTTAAACAATTGAAATATAAATGTTGATATATAAAAGTTTAACATACATGTTGTCCGGAGTAGGACGGATATGTATAAGAATTAGCTCATCCGGATTTGTCGGGGCCTTTGACACGTCATTAGGACCCCTACCCAAGCCGCACTTTCTTTCAGCTAGTTCATCCATCATCTGTAAAAGCATATTTCATGATGTTAATACGCTGATATATTTGAGTACATATACAAATAAAATGACAATAATTACATGTAATGGTATGAAATAGTTAACTGTAAAACAGTAATAAATGAAAGATACATAAACACGACAATGATATATATAAAGAACATGTATATATATAATTGGAAGTAATACAAGTAATACTAAACATACATCCTATTTTTTATTCAGAATCACCTTATATATAGTTTGGAGATTCATAACCATCATCTTCTTCAGATTCAGTGTCGGTGTCAATCAGTAACTCTTCTTCCTTAGTATCAATGTCATTTGGCACACGTACTGACTCATGACTCAATTCAATAGGTTCATTTCCACCCACTAACTGTATTAATTCAGTGTCGTTCTTCACATTTATTGGTGTAGGTCTATAAAGCATCTCCTCTTGGTAGAACTCCCCGTCTACTAATTATACATGACTGCGCACGGGAGTATGAATTAAAACTTGCCAATCTGCAGGCGGTCTATCCCTTTTCCTAATAGGACTAGGAGTGTAGTATACTTGTACTGTTTGAGTTGGCAACATAAATGGTTCATTGGCGTACACATACCTATAGATATCAATATCGACGATTCCATGTCGATTGACACGTATCCCTTTTTCTGTATCAAACCAAATACACTTAAACAAGTAAATCTGACCCCCGTAAGTGCCCTTGTACGAAAACTCTATGATTTCCTCCAACTCCTCATAAAAGGCACGAACAAGATCATTGTAACAATCTTTTTGGACACACAATCCAGTGTTCGTTGTTCTTTTACCGCGAGCATATGCCTTTGTATGAAATTCACAACCATTGATCTTGTAATCATTGCGAATGACTTGGTCCTTGTTTGGGCCCATAGCTAGGACTTGTACATTATCCAGAATCGTTTCCTCAGTAAAAGCCTACAAAACTCTATTACATTAAATGAAGTCATAAATTAATGGAGTATATATTAATCCTTAATATATGTATCATAATTTTTCCCTTAGCCACCTTGCAAAGTTTTTATCACGACCAATTTGAACATCTTTATCAGTTATACGGGGCTGATTCGCTTTAAACTCGTCATCGTATGATTTATAAAATTTTATAAACATTAATATATTGGAATGTCTGTTATTGTCATTGCAGGTTAAGATATAGCTACCCCTAAAATAATTAATTTTACATTTTTACCTCACAAATTCGTCAATCTCCTCACAATTGAGAAGAATGTAAGTATGTGCAGTATGTAAATCTGGTTCGGAGAGGACTATGTGCTTTCTTTTTCCATAAGCACGACCCGATAGACCAAATACAGAAAGCCGACCATTTAGTTCAACATTACCTCCATCATCATGTCTCAGGACTCGATTGGCCTTTGTCAAGCCTTCGTCAGGAAAATAGTCTAAGACAAACGTAGATATCTTATTGAAACTGTATGCCTCACATATCGACCCCTCGACATAAGCTATATTTTTCACCTTCCTCTTCCCATCACCCTCTCGAAAGGGTAAATCCATCTATATTAAACTAGACCCCCAACACGAGCTTCATAGGGAAGATGGATTTGAAAATACTCCATAGAGTCAAAAAAAATAGGCGGGAATATTTTTTTAAGCTTACATGTGATCTCAATGATGTTCTTCTCAAGTACTAACATGTCCTTCTCATTTAATGTTTTGGAACACAAGTCTCTGAAAAAATAACTAAGATCAGTCAAAGCATCCCATATTAGTTTATCAAGCATATCCTGAAATGCTATAGGCATGAGTCTCTCCATGAACACATGATAATCATAACTCTTCATCCCATGCAATTTCCCACCCGTAACACACCTTGCAATGTTTGACGCATATCCATCTGGTAGTTTAAGAGACTTAATCCATGTGCACACATCTTCAACCTGCTTTTTGGATAATGTGTACCTTGCATGTGGTTTAAACATCTTACCAATTACAGATTCATAAAGTTCTAATCCAAGACGCTTACAATATTTTTCATGTCCAACCGTTATTTATCATTATTTTTTGTCTTTCCCGTAACACTCATCACGGTGTTCAACATAATTTTAAACACCTTCTTCTCAATATGCATCACATCTAGATTATGTCGAATCAAATTTTTAGACCAATAAGGCAATTCCCAAAAAATGCTTTTACGAACCCAATTATGAGACTCGCCAAACCTATGATTGTGTTTGAGGAAAAAATATTTCCAAATGGGATAACCAGTAATCTCATCACACAGTCACGCATCTCTATCCCCGACAATCGCGGTGCAAGCATATCATGGGTGATCTACCAGCAAGAAATGACGATGACAGTCAAACCAACAAGGCTTTCTACCTTTTGATAGATTGAAAGACTTTGTATGATCCATACAATACGAACAAGCCAACTTACAGTGTGTACTCCATCCAGCTAACATACCATAAGCAGGGAAGTCACTTATAATCCACATAACAGCAACCCTAAGGTTGAAATTTATTTTTGAGTAAACATCCCAAGTCTGTACTCCATCCTCCCACAATACCTTCAACTCGTCTATCAGAGGTCTTAAGTAAACATCTAGGTTCTTTCCAGGACTCTTGGGATTAGGAATCACAAGTGAAAAAAACAAGTATGGTTGTTTCATACACATCCAAGGAGGAAAGTTGTACGGAGTAACAAACATAGGCCAGCAGGAGTACGGAACAACAAAGTTGCCGAACGGGTTGAAACCATCAGTGGACAATCCAAGCCTCACATTCCTAGGTTCCAATGCAAACCCAGGATGTGCTAATTTGAAATCTTTCCAAGCCTGCCCATCCGCGGGATGGTTTAGTTCCCCATTTTTAGTTTGAGATTCCGCATGCCAAGTCATATGTTCAACTATTCTAGAAGACATGTACAATCTTTTTAGCCGATGTGTAATTGGAAAATACCTTAAAATATTAAAAGTTATATTTGTTTTTTTTTGATGCCACACCCTCTTTATTAGGCCTAAATTGATAATGACTGCAAAAGTTGCACCTTGTCCCATATTCATCTTCCTTCTAAAATTACATGCAATCGCTCGGACATGCATCGATCTTTTAGTATCCAAGACCCAACTTCTTCACCATTTTCTTAAAATAGTAGTATTTTCGGGCAATTTTTCACCCTCAGGCAACAAACTCTTAATGGCCTTCAAAAATGACTCAAAACACTCATGGCTCATGATGTGATCAGCCTTGATGTTAAGTAATGTCGCAATTGCAAACAATATAATGTTCTTGATGCAACCATGCCACAACAGCTCGCTACCCTCGTCTAACAACTTAAAGAATGCTTTGGCATGAGAATTCATAGGTTGCTTTCTACCTTGTTCCTAATCAAAATCCTGCCCTGCAATATCATGAACCATTTCATTCATACAATGGGTACTGCTGCCCGGATTGTGTACGTGTGATGTACCACTATCTCTTCTCTGACTATGTGCCCACCAACATTATTCGTAATTTTTTATAAACCCAGAAACAAGTAAATGATAGTTGACAATGTCTTTGTCTATGTAATTTACATTCTTACACTTTAAATAAGGGCATCTTATCTTGTTTTTGACCATTCACACATTTCAGGTTACTATACGCATAATCCAAAAACAGTTGGCAACCAGCTCTAAATTCAACTGAAGCACTTATCTGGGCACCTAAATTTTGTCGACTCATCCACCTACGGTCTGAATAGAGGTCCATGATACCACGATACCTACTGTAGACAAGAATTATTGCATTCCCCTAGTTAGAGATTTATAATTCAGCCCAATGCCATTTATGATGTTTATAAATACATATAAATGTATATGTACATATATAACATGAGTGTGAATCATAAATGTTGCTTCGGGAATGGAATGAGGAAATATATATACCAAAAAAATTTGCACATCATGATATATTGTTGTGGATCTCAAATTAGAATGAAGTATAGTCCTATGTCATCCTACATATTTTAACTGAAACATCTATACCAGTATAAAGACAATAGATTCCTAGGTATATAATATGAATCATTGCATCATGCATGGTCTACATATGCATTGGCACAAGTCTGCATCATTTGTTTTTGCATATATGTATGTATTATATAAATATACCTCTCTTTTCAGTTATCCGACCAACGAAATTTTTTTGCCAGAGTCTCCCCTATAATATGGACTATCCACATGCACGAATGCATGCATATATGGTCATTTGTAGGCACCCAAGACACAACCCAAGAGAAATATACAAATTTAAACTATAATAAGACCAAAAAAATAACGAATGGATGCAAAAGTAGCAAAAAGTTAATCCTACAAAACACAACATAAAAAAAAGGTAAGACTATTCAATTATTGCTTGTGCCAACTTAGAATTCTAAAGAGCAACTCAAGTAAGCTTTTTTGTATAAGTACCACACCATAAAATTACGATGACTATGGTACGGTGGGATAGCGATTATTAATTAATTTGGTATCGTACTTATTTACAAAAAATTGCACAAATAATTTCCTCTACTCATCTCAATTTATGAAATGTTATACTAGAATGCATTAGAGGGTTCATTCTTTTAAATCGCATTGCACCAATAAATAATTATAAGCATTATACTGTATTATAATGTATAAATGATATTATATATACTTTCTAAGATGAAGGTTAATATTAATACATTGATTCAAAAATGGTACAATTCATGTATTTAGAATATATCAATGCACCACTGATATAATTAGATTGTACTTGCTAATACCTAAGAAGAAGAACAACAAAACGTTATAGGACCCATATAAAATTTCCAAGTTTGGTAAATTGAAGATTTATTTTGCAAAGCTTTTACACACGAGTTGAAATTACTACTCACCATTAAAGTGTACATAAGAAAATTTTACATATGTTTAGTTAAATGATTATACATTTATACACATTACATTACTAAGAAACCATATCTGATGGGGCGGTGTGGGGTGGACCGACCGGGGTGGGGGCTGTGAAGCCTCCAAAATAGGTATACATCACCAATCTTAGGTCGCCAAATACATGGTACAAAATACAACTATGTAAAACTTAATTATACAACTCCCGTGCAAAATATGACAAAACATAGCTGAGAGTTTAAACAAGAATATTGTCTTCTAGACAGTATCTAAACTCAAATGGAGTCCTCATTACAATTATTATCACACTATTTAACAATATAGTGAGGACTACTAAGAACCATCTTGGACCATCATTCCGTTCCCCGACTAGTCCCGACTACGTTCTCATTTCCTAAAGAGAACAATGAAAGCAAAGGGTGAGCTCAACTAGCCCAGTAAATAATATTATGACTAAGATAATTCATTTATTAATAGCCTTCATCAGAATAAATCATAGATTTAGAACATATGGTAGATAATACAAGTTTTCAACCATAATTGCAGCGGAAACAACAATCCATTAGAAGAGTCAAGTATAACATAATGTCTACTATCTCCTCCAAATTAAAAGTCCATCGTTAATATTTCATTCTTGTAATACTTATCAACAGTTCTTTATTGTACCCAAGACAAAGAGAACTTTCATCACCTGTCTTCACCTAAACCACTAAAGATTTTAGTTAAATTCACAATTCATATTTATAATCATGTAAATCAACAGTTTCTCCTTGCCACAAAGGCTTAATATAACGTTTAATCAATATCCTTACCCCAAAAGATAAAGATATTCAAATGTAATTACAATGATCATACCAATTAGTTGTCTATCTTTGCATTACGGGCCAAAGATATTAAACTATAAAACCAATGGTCATGATCATACCAATTAATTGTCTGTCAGTGCACTACGACCAAAGACATTCAACTATGTTCATTATTCTACCAAACACATCATCGAATTATCCATGCACTACGGGCCAAGGATATTCGTTAGTATCACCAGTGGTCATGATCATGCCAGACACCTGTCCATCTTTGCTCTACGGGCCAAAGCTATCAATCAACAGTTCATCTTTGTACTACGGCCAAAGATATCAACTGTAAAATCAATAATTAATAGTACATCTTTGCACTACTGACCAAAGACATACAATCAGAAAACAAATAATCAATACCCATCTTTTACTTTCTAAAGCAAAGATGACTTTCAACACAATATAAGCATGCGAATGATGACAATGATATAAAGATTCAATCAAGTAAGATCAATGATAAATATTAAAGACTTTAAATTTACCCAGAGTTTAAAAATATCCAAATTTTCAACATGATACTGCTTTATGGAGTAAAATTCAAGAATAATATTCATGTATTAAAAATAATTTTGCACAGAAAAGAAATTAATTTTTGTCATGAATAATACCCCGGGTGAGTAGTACCCGAATGAATAGTAATGTGACGCCCCCAAAATAGGTATACATCACCCATTCTGAGTTGCCAAATACATGGTACAAAATATAAATACAAACTTAAATATACAACATGAGCTGTGAGTTTTAATACAAATATTTTCTTCTAGACAGTATTCAAACTCAAAATAAGTCCTCAATACATTTATTATCACACTATCTCACAAAATAGTGAGGACTACTAATGCAAACATCTGGACCGTCACTCTATTCCCCGACTAGTCCCAGCTAAATTCTCATTTCCTGAAGAGAACAATGAAAGCTAAGGGGTGAGCTCAACTAGCCCAGTAAGAAATATTATGACTAAGATAATCCAGAATAAATTATCGTTAGCCTTCAACAGTGTTAAACTGATAAAAAATAATAAACATCAAGTTTAACTGCAGCGGAACACGCAATCCATTAGAAGAGTCAAGTAGAGCATGATATCTACTATCTTCTATGATTTAAAAGGTTAATCATCAACTTTATCGCTGAGACTCAACTTAATAAATAATCCACATCACTGAATTATCCATGCATTACGGGCCAAGGATATTCATTATTATCACCAATGGTCATGTTCATCTCAACAACTGTCCATCAATGCACTACGGGCCAATGAGGATTTTTAGCACACCATTTGTAATATTACAGGTCATGATTATACCAAATGATTCCTGGTCGTAATCATACCAATCAACAATCCATCTATGCACTACGGGCCAAAGATGACTTTCATAACAATATAAACATGAGGATGATGACAATGATATAAGAATTCAATTAAATGAAAGCAAAGGATAAATTTTAAAGATTTATAATTTAATTTATCCAGAATTCAATACAGTCCAAATTGTCAACATGATACTGCTTTGTGGAGTAAATTCAAGAATAATATTGTATCAAAAATTATTTGGACCGAAAAAAGTTTAATTTTTGTCATGAATAGTATCCCGGGTGAATAGTACTTGAGTGAATAGTACCCCATGAATAGTACTTCGGGAATAGTACCCCATGAATAGTACTCTGGCATGAAAAGGTTAAAACTTATCAAGAATGCTCAGAATAATATTTTCATGAAAAGATACTGGATGAAGCGCAAATATCAAGGATATTTTACTAATTTCAGGAATTATAGAAGCAATACTTACCATAATAAGTTTAAATTTAGGAATCTGAAATGAACAATATATTAAACTGAAAATGGATTTTCAACTGTCATGCGGTAGTCCGCGTAGAAAGATCATTTTCATAATTTAATAACAAATGAATACGAAGGGTTACTCACCAGGCATGCGGTAGTCCGCATAGACAGGTTATTCTCACAAAATAATAAAGAATGGAATAACAAAAGGATTTCACCATGCATGCGGTAGTCCGCATAGACAGGTTATTCTAACATAATAATAAAAAATGGAATAACAACCCTTATGAGTATTGAAAGAAATAACTCTCTTCATGAATACGAAAGAAATAATACCCCTTACCTTAGTAGGAGATTGGATACTGCAATAGTGTAGTAATAGAATACTCTTCTTCTTTCTCTCTTATTCTCTCTATACTTTCTCTCTCTATAGCTTAGATGAATTCGTGAAAAATAATGAAGAAATGAGCTTCTATTTATAGGCTTGGCAGAGTAAGGGTAAAAATAGTCTTTTTGCCATAATTTATGACATCATCGCTTACATCATCGATCATATGACATCATTGCTTACCCCATCATTCCGATGACATCATTGCTTACCTCATCGTTCCGATGACATCATTGCTTACATCATCAAAATTCAAATTCAATGTGTTCTCTTCCACCTCCTTTTACTTTTATACCATGAATTTACTATAATAATGCTACCATTCAAATTAAAAATCATACTATTATATAATCACATCGTACTACTATAATGTAATATTATAAAAATATACTTGAATGAATTATTTTATCGAAAAAGATAAAATACCAACTTTCAACAAATGTCACATGCTAAACATTCATCCGTTTAAATCCATATTAAATAAATATTTCCTTATCATATATATCAATAATTTATTATTCATAAATAATATTATAGAACTACAATATTGACAACCAGGTCATTCCCAGGAAAGAGGGGGCTTTCCGATAAGGATTTCTCCCTATTGACGCGCAATTAGGTGACCAAACCCATTTCCTCGATATAACTTTCTAGACATTGTCAATAATGCTATCTAATAATATTATTCAAATAATATGAATTATTGATTTGATAATTTGAAATATTGTGCAATGACAATTATTGAATCAATAATATAAAATATCAACATAACAATTATTGAATCAATAAAATAAAATATTAAATAGTAACTACTGTAGCAATAATTGAGTATAACTGAGTGACTTCTCACATAAGCATCAATAATCAATACTGTGTGCTACTATGCAACCACGCGTATTACTGTACTTTTATTACCGGGTATTTCAACAGTTAACGGTAAAACTTTCACCGTTATTTTTATAAAAAGATAATTTTGTCGTTTTCTACCTCCGACAATAATTCTGTTGTGGGGTCCACCAATGATTGTGCCGTTGTACGAATATTCCCCGACAAAAAGAATATTCTCTGAACAAACAAATATTTTATAACAACTTGTTTTACTTTGCAAAATTTTCACATATCACCCTTAGTTTTAATCCTTTTATCAATTTAACCATTTACTAAATAAAATAATAATTATAAGAAAATTTAATACTTTCATTTCATAAAATTCGGGGTCTTACAAATAACCCATGAATAGTACTTCGGGAATAGTACCCCGTGAATAGTACCCCGACAAGAAAAATTCCCCGAATACCCAAGTGAATAATATTTGAGTTAATAGTAATCGGGTGAATAGTAACCTGTGAATAGTACCCCAGTATGAAAAGTACCCTGAATACCAGAGTGAATAATATTCAAGTGAATAGTAACCGGGTGAATAGTAACCCATGAATAATATCCGGGGTGACAATATTGATATTTAATAAGAAAGTTCATATCAATATTCCAATAAAACGATACTGGATGAAGCAAAAAACTCAAGGATATTCCACTAATTTCAGGAGTTATAAAAGCAATACTTACCATAGTAAGTTTAGATTTAAGAATATCAAAAGAAATAATACCCCTTACGAATACAACAAATAATATCCCTTACGAATACAACAAATAATATCCCTTACCTTAGTAGAAGACCAGATACTACAATAGTGAAGTAGCAGAATACTCTTCTTCTTGCTCTCTATAGTTTCTCTTGTGAATCTCAGTGAACTGGTGAGAATGAAAGAAGAATTAAGCTTCTATTTATAGGAGAATGGAATAAATAGTAACTGATTCACGAACGGTCCAGATTGATTTACTATTAGAATGGACGGTCTATATTAATTACTATTAAAACCACAATCGACGATCCGGATTGATTTACTTCTAAAACCACCATCGACGGTCCAAATTGATTTACTTTTAAAACCACCACCGACGGTCCAGATTGATTTACTTTTAAAACCACCATCGACGGCCCTGATTGATTTACTATTAAAACTACCATCGATGGTCCATATTGATTTACTATTAAAACCACCACCGACGGTCCAGATCGGTTTACTATTAAAACCACCACCGACGGTTCATAAAATTAGTAAATCTTCCCATCGAATACTAAGTCAAACTTACAACAAACGCCTCATAACAAATCCTTATATTTATATCAAAAATTGAATAAATATTTACCAAAAATCATTTATATTTAATAAACACATTTTTAATCTATTAACAATTATTCATCATTAATATTATAACTCACAATATTTAACAATCAGATCATTCCCAAGAAAGAGGGGGCTTTCTGATAAGGATTTTTCCCTATTGGCGCGCAATTAGGTGACCAAACCCCTTTCTTCGACGGAACCTTCTAGACATCGTCAATATTGCAAATAATAATATGAATAACTTTCTCCTCTTAATTATTGATTTAATAATATAAAATATTATGAAGATTATACTGTGATAATAATTGAATCAATAATATGAGATACTATGCAGCAATTACTGTTGTAATAATTGAATAAACTGAGTAGCTTCTTACGTAAGCATCAATAATCAATACCGTGTGCTACTATGCAACCATGCATATTACTGTACTTTTACCACCAGGTATTTCAACAGTTAACGGTAAAACTTTTGCCGTTATTTTTATAAAAAGTTATTTCTGTCATTTTCTAACTCCAACAGTTATTCCGTTGTGGGGTTCACCGATGATGGTGTTGTCGAACGAATATTCCCCGACAAAAGAATATTCCTCGACCAAACGAATATTCCCCGACACAACGAATATTTATATCAACTTGTTTACTTGCAAAATTTTCAAATATCACCCTTAACTTTAACCTTTTATCAATTTAACCATTTACTAAATAAAATAATAATTATAAAAAAATTGAATACTTTCATTTCATAAAATTCGGGGTCTTACAGGGGCACTCCTCTATTCTCTCTTCTCCCTCTTCTATATTCTTTATTCTTTTTCATTTCTGTTTGACTATCTGGTTCTTGATAGATTAAATAGGATCAACGACCACTTTTTGTGACCGCCTACGGTCGCTAATTTTTAACTACATGGTAGAATTAGCGACCGTCTGGTTGGTATTACGATCCGATCGCAAAAAGGCTTCCCGCCCTACTTTCACGCCAAATTTTTTGTGGGAAATTCTTTTAGCGACCGAACATTCACATATCAGCGACCGATTGCATGACAAGTCATGATAAGAAAAAGGAATGCATATTTACATACTCATTTACATTTTCCATTACATTAACGTTAGCATGGAATTTGAAATTACATATAATTGAAAGGGGAAGGTATGAAGAGACTTCCCTTCGCGTTTGGTTTATCAGAGGCTGACCTATCTTAGGCTTCTCTCTCGGCTTTTCGGCATGAAGGTCCCCAGATCATTGTAATTTACTGGACATGAAGTTAATCCGATCTTTCAACTGGAGTGAATATGGGTGGTGCCTTTCCTGAGCCTCGCGAGATTAGTCTCCCTTGAGTCCCATAATCAAACACCGACGGGTTTGCCTCCTGGTGGAGGAATCACACAACATACATTCACATACATCGCGTCTCACCGTATGGAAATGATGACATGTGTGAAGCACTAATATCACAGGCAGATATGGTGCGAAGCACTAAAGTGCAGTAAATAAAGCATTAGTACACATCCATCCAATGTAAATGTAGTATTCACACATAAGCAGATAAAATTTTTGTTTTGAAAAAGTTTGAATAGCAGCTTAAACCCTCTTACTGGAATCCCCAGCAAAGTCGCCACCTGTCGACGTTGGGAAAATTCGTGTCCCTTTCTGTGCTTGTCTTTTGGTGTTTTCATTTTGGGTGAGTTTTGTCTGAAAAGACAAGTTTGAAAAGGTCCTACATGTAAATGTCGACGATTTGACTTTTAGAGTCGCGAGTTAGTAGATTTGAAATGGTTGTACCAACTCAATCGATCTTGAAAATGTTTGCACAAAGACCCAATGGTTGGAAAACTTTTAACTGGTCTTGGACACCGATATTCATTAGGTTTGGGGACTTGATTAAGAGGGGGGGGGGGAAGTTGTAAGACCCCAACTTTTTATAAATAAAATTGAATTTTCTCTATACATTATTTTGAAATAGTAAGGTGTAATTTTATATATTGTGGTTAGTTATGGATGAAATATGCAAATTTTGCAAAATAAGCAAGTGGTAATATAAAATATTCATTGTTATCGGGGAATATTCATACGAAGGCGCAATCATTTGTGGGCCCCATAACGAAAAACGGTCGGATGAAGAAAATGACAATTTTGAGTTTTTATAAATAACGACGTAGTTATTACTGCTTAACACTTGTTGAATACACAGTGGTTAAAATACGATGTCTGCGTGGTTTCACAAAGAGCACACGATATTGCACAGTATTTTTGGATTATTGATTCTTACGTAAGAAGACACTGCTCAATAATTGTTACAGTAATTACTGTTTAATATTTTATTTTATAGATTCAATAATTGCTACGTTGATATTTTATATTATTGTTGTATCAATAATTGTCACTACACAGTATTTCCTATTATCAGACCAATAATTCATATTATTTGAATAATATTATTAGATAGCATTATTGGCAATGTCTAAGGAATTTTTGTCTAGGAAAGGGTTTTGGTCACCTAATTGCGCGCCGGTAAGGAGAAATCCTTATCGGAAAGCCCCCTCTTTCCTAAGAACGACCTGGTTGTCATTATTGTGATTCTGTAATATTATTTATGAATAATTAATTATTGAATTATATGATAAGAAAATATTTATTTTATGTGGTTATAAATAAAGAAATTATTATTGAGGTGTTTTATCAGTATTTTGTCGGAATGGAGGTATTAACAACCATCCGTATATGGATTTCGGTCATTTTCTGTTTGGAATTTGGAAAAACTTTCTTCTATAAAGTTTTAGAGAATTAAATTTCCTATGGAATGAACATAAAATTCGTATTTTTTTGATAAAAGAACGATTTATTGTGAATTAAATGGAGTGAAGATGATCAAATTGAATTAGTTTTCAAATTGAATTTAAATTCTTTTATTTTAAAAACATGTGATAAAGGTGGAGTGGGCAAGTTGGACTTGTGGTCATGTTTTCCAAGTGAGGTGTGCTGGAAGTTTCAAAATAATCATCCGTATGTAAATTTTGTCAGCAATGGTGGGCTAACATTACCCTATAAATAGGGTGCTTAGTTAGACATGAAATCACACTAGAATCTAAAGTTTTCTCTCTCTATAATATCGAGCGTATTTTTGTGAGTATTTAAATACTTTCAGAGTTGCTATTCAGTACAAGTTTTTTTCAGCATAATATCCGATATTTCAGCCAGAAGTACTATTCTTTTTAGGTAAGGGATGTTATTATCTTCGTAAATGATATTATTTCTTTCAATATTATTTTACCAAAATATTGGTATGAGTTTTATTGTGAAGTTTTTACCTTTTCATGTCGAGGTTACTATTTACGTATACGATACTATTCACGTATAAAATACTATTCATTCAATACACAAGATCTTTCATTTAGCAATCTTCACTTCAAGTATGATTTTTCTTGTGGAATTTCTACCTATTCGTGTCGGGGTTACTATTTATGTATATGACACTATTCATGTATACGACACTATTCATAAATACGACACTATTCACCGAAAAATAAAATTTTCTTTTTTTTTGTCCAATTTGTCTATTATGGTTACTATCTTTGATTGTATCCATGTTTTGATCTTCATTTTTGAATTTTGCTCCACAATTAATTATTATGGAGTATTTTTGAACTAGGATAAACTAAACTACGAATCCTTAATCTTTGATCTTTTATCTCACTGGATTCATTTTCTTTAAGATATTTTTCATCATCCTCGGTCCTAAATGATGATATAACTGAATATCTTTGGCCTGTAATGCAAAGATGAATGATTACCTGATGAATATCTTTGGCCCGTAGTGCAAAGATGAACCGGTGTTGAGATGAACATGACCAATTGGTGATACAAATGAATATTTTTGGCCCATAGTGCAAAGATGAATATTTTATTCAAGATGTATATGGATTGATTTTACAGGGATAAAATATTGATGATGGACTTTTAAATTCATAGATGATAGTAGTTTTCATTCTCTACTTAACTCTTCTAATGAATTGTTATTTTCGCTATAGTTGTTGATCTAAAACTTGTTGTCTATTATATTCTATCATATTTTTCCCTATTGAGGACTAATGATAATTTGTTCTACATTATCTTAGTTATAATATTCTTTACTAGGCTAGTTGAGCTCACCCTTTTCCTTTTTGTTCCATTTTTCTTCTTAGGAAGCGAGAATATAACGGGAACTAGTCGGGGTGTAGAGTGATGTTTCAAGGCTGTTGTTTTAGTAATCCTCACTATTTTGTAAAATAGTGTATCAATAATTGTAAAGATAACTTATTTGAGGGTGGATATTGTCTAGAAGACAATATTTGTATTTAAACTCACATTATATGTGTTGTCGTATTTTGCACGACAATTATAATAATGAAGTTGTAGTTGTTTTCTGTACCATGTATTTGGTGACTCAGAATGGGTTGTGTATACCTGTGTTAGGGGCGTCACAGTTGGTATCAGAGCTTAGGGATATGGTCTCTAGTGAAGATAGGGGAATAGAACTAGGAGGGGAGAGACAAGTAAATCCTTCGCTAGTGTGTCCTACCTAAGCTTATTTGTTGGTCAATCAGAATATAGGGGTATTATGTGGTATGTCAATTTCTTTAATTAACTCTTGTTTTATGGTTGTATTATAGAATGGCAGCTGAAAATGTTAACAATGGAGTGAATGAGACCATGGAGACACCTCTAATCACAAACCAGGATAATGTGATGTCAGGCGAAGAAGAAATTAGAGATATCCATGTGTTGAATGAAGAATTAATAGTTGCACCCGAGCTAGTAGCAGAGGTAGCAGCTGAGAGTGAGGAAGAAAAGGAACCTGAGGAGGATTTATTAAGAGAACTTTATGATCGAAATGTAGAATTGCAAAATCGTATTCATGAGTTAGAAGAGCAAGCTGAAGAACGATAGGTGGTCGTGGAGAAAAAGGATGCAACAATTCAAACTTGTGTTACCTGATATGTGATGCTTGAACAGAAGCACTCTTTGACAGAGTATAAGATGATAAAGCTGGAATCTGAGAATTCAAATATCAAGGATCAGCTGAAAGAAGAAACTACTGAACGACTGAGAATGAAGGATGCATGGGTAAAAGCCGCATGACACGTTGATATTATGGAAAGAGAAGTCTGATCTAAGAAGGCTAAAATAGTTGATATGTATTTCTCTTTTTGGACAGGAATTGGGAAAACCCAACATCTAGTTTTGAATTACCCTGTACATTGTGGTTAACCCAAATTCGATATGGATCGAAGATTAATGATTCAAATCATGAAACAGGAATACGATGAAGCAGTTGAGGGTGGAATATTCCCTATTGCGAAAGTCAATTCTAGCGGTAATGATGACACCAAAGGCTGACCCAGACAAGGCAAAATTGGTGGTTCAAGTGAGAGCATTTTTTGTAACTTCCCAAAAAGCGAGGAACCGAACGAAGTGATCATGGGTTAGTTAATCATAAATTCTTGCGAAGTTTATAACTTGTTAGATACCGGTTCTACCCATTCATTTATCTCTCCTGCTTGTGCTCAACGTTTGAACTTGACCCCTGAGTAATTAGACTTTGACATATCTGTTGAAACTCTGTTGGGTGAAACCTTTGTTACATCCGCTGTTTATAAATCTTGTTTGATCCAAGTTGACATCATCACATTACCTGTTGATCTTATCTCTTTAAAAATACTTGCATTTGATGTGATTTTAGGGATTGATTGGTTAACCACTCATCATGCTAAAATTGATTGTTTTCGTAAGGTTGTTAGTTTTTGTGACGCCCCCAAAATAGGTCCATTCCACCCAACCTATTCTGAGTCGCCAAATACATGGTACAGAAACAACTACAACTTCATTATTACAATTGTCATGCAAAATATAACAACACATACTGTGAGTTTAAATACAAATATTGTCTTCTAGACAATATCAACACTCAAATGAAGTCCTCATTACAATTATTGATACACTATTTTACAGAATAGTGAGGACTACTAAAACAACTATCTTGAACCATCACTCCATACCCCGACTAGTTCCCGCTATATTCTCGCCTCCTGAGAAGAAAAATGGAACAAAAAGGAAAAGGGTGAGCTCAACTAGCCCAATAAAGAATATTATGACTAAGATAATGTACAACAAATTATCCTTGGTCTTCAACAGGGAAAAATCTGATAGAATACAATAGACAATAAGTTTTAGATCAACAACTGCAGCTGAAACAACAATTCATTAGAAGATTTAAGTAGAGAATGAAATCTAGTATCATCTATGAATTTAAAAGCCCATCATCGAATTTTGTCCCTATAACATCAATCAATATTCATCTTGAATCAAATAGTCATCTTTGCACTACAGGCCAAAGATATTAATCAGTCGGTCATGTTCATCTCAACACCTGTTCATCTTTGCACTACGGGCCAAAGATATTCATCAGAAAATTATTCATCTTTGCACTATAGGCCAAAGATATTCAGATATATCATCATTTAGGACTGAGGATGATGAAAAATATTTTTAAAGAAAATGAATCCAATGAGACAAAAGAACAAATATTAGGGATTCGTACTTTAGACAATCCAAGTTCAAAAATACTCCATAATAAACTATTGTGGAGCAGAATTCAAAAAATGAAGATCAAAACATAGATCCAATCAAAGATAGGAACCATAATAGACAATCTTGGACACAGAAAAGAAAATTAATTTTTTCTGTGAATAGTGCCGTATTTGTAAATAGTGACGTATACATGAATAGTAACGTATACGTGAATAGTAACTTCGACACTAAAAGGTAGAAATTCCACAAGAAAAATCATCATGCTTCGTGAATAGTACTCGTGAATAGTAACTCATGAATAGTAACTCATGAATAGTAACCCCGACATAAAAAGATAAGAATTTCACAAGAAAAATCTTACCAATATTCCGGCATAATGGTATTGAAAGAAATAATATCATTTATAAAAAATAACATCCCTTACCTCAAAAGAATAAGTATTTACGGGGAATATCGAGATATAATTATTTGAAAAAACTTGTACTGTATAGCAACACTCAAGATATCAAAATACTCACAAGAATACGCTTCGATAATATAGAGAGAAAACTTCAGCTTACGGTGTGATTTTTAATTCTAACCTAAGCACCCTATTTATAGGAAAATGCTTAGAACACCAAAGCAGAAAATTTAATATAATAATATTATTTATTAAATTTTCAAGCCCACCACAAAAGAATCTGATTTCAGCCATTTAACACATGCCCACAAATGAAAAAAATGTTTTTCTTTTAAAAAAAATATTTAAAACTTCAAAAATCAAATATTCTAGAACTTCAGAACTTCAAAAATTCATAATAAATAGCCCTTTTATCAGAAAAATTCGAACCTTATGTCTTTTCCATAGGAAATTCCATTCTCTACAACTTTGCAGAAGATAGTTTTTCCAAATTCCAAACAGAAATTGACCGAAATTCACAAACAGGCGATTTTATAGGCGATTTATAATAATGTGAATTAACAATTCCTCCTTGCCACAAAGGCTTAATAGAAAATTTACTCAATATCTTTACCCCAAAGGCTAAAGATATTCAAATATAATAACAATGATCATACCAATCAGTTGTCTATCTTTGCACTACTGGCCAAAGATATTCAACTATAAAACCAATGGTCATGATCATACCAATCAATTGTTCACAAAGAAGACTACTACCAAAGACATACAATCGTTAACTAATGGCCATGATCCTGCCAATCACATCATTGAATTATCCATGCACTACGGCCAAGGATATTCGTTAGTATCACTAGTGGTCATGATCACGTCATACACCTATCCATCTTCACACTACTGGTCAAAGCTATCAAACAACATATCATCTTTGCACTACAGGCCAAAGATATTCAACAACATATCATCTTTGAACTACAGGCCAAAGACATACAACTGTAAAACCAATAACCAACAAAGATAATAAAGAATGGAATAATAAAAGAATTTCACCATGTATGTAGTACTTGGCATGATGCATTATTCCAACATAATAATAAAGAATGGAATAATAAAAGAATTTCACCACGCGTGTAATCCGCACAGACATGAGTTATTCCAATAGAATAATAAATAATGGAACCAGTCATGTGTAATCGCACGCATGTGATATTCCAACATAATAATAAATAATGGAACCGTGTCAAAGGCGTATACGCACCGGACGGGATATTCCAAATGAAATAATAAAGAATGGAATAACAATGTAAATCACCATGCATGTGATAGACCGCATGCATACGGTTATTCCAATGTAATAATAAATAATGGAACCCGTGTCGGCGTATCATGACCGGCGGTGATATTCCAAATGAATAATAAAGAATGGAATAACAATGAAATCACCATGCATGCGATAGATCACATGCAGACGAAAGTTATTCCAATGAATAATAAATAATGAAATAATAGAAGAATTTCACCATGTATGCAATACTTCGCATAAACAGGTTATTCCAACATAATAATAAAGAATGGAATAATAGAAGAATTTCACCATGTATGCGATACTTCGCATAAACAGGTTATTCCAACATAATAATAAAGAATGGAATAATAGAAGAATTTCACCATGTATGCGATGATTTTGGATAAACAAAGTTATTCCAACATAATAATAAAGAATGGAATAATAGTAGAATTTCACCATATATGCGGTACTTCGCATAAACAGGTTATTCTAACATAATAACAAAGAATGGAATAACAACTCTTACGAGTATTGAAAGAAAATAATTCTCATCATTAATACAAAAAAAATAATACCCCTTACGAGTATAACAAACAATATCCCTTACCTTTAGAAGAAATTGGATATTGAAAAAGTGAAGTAGCAGGAAACTTTTCTTCTTTCTCTCTATAGTTTCTCTCTCTAGAGTTTCAGTGAATTCGTAAGAAATAATGAAGGAATGAGCTTCTATTTATAGGAGAATGGATCTAATAATAACTAATCCATGAACTAGTCGAGATCGATTTACTTTTAAACGAGACTCGGTCCGTATTGATTTACTATAAAATATTCTAATAAAACAAAATCTTTTAAATAAAATATAATATATTCTATTTATAATATAATAAAACGAATAACTTTATAAAAGTATTCTGCTTTTATATAAAAAAAAATTACTATATACAAAATACTATGCAGCAATTATACAACACTATGCTTAATAAAATATAATATATTCTAATTATTGTCTAATAAAACAAATAACTTTATAAAAGTATTCTATTTTATATAAAAATATTTTACTATGCAAAACACTATGCATAATAGAATATAATATATTCTAATTATTGTCTAATAAAACAAACAACTTTATAAAAGTATTCATTTTATATAAAAAGATTTTACTATGCAAAACACTATGCATAATAGAATATAATATATTCTAATTATTGTCTAATAAAACAAACAACTTTATAAAAGTATTCATTTTATATAAAAAAATTTACTATGCAAAAAACACTATGCATAATAGAATATAATATATTCTAATTATTGTCTAATAAAACAAATAACTTTATTAAAGTATTCTGCTTTATATAAAAAGCTTTTCTATTTTAATACCTTAATAAAACAAAATTTATATATATATAAACTTCCGTGACTTCATAAGCATCAATAATCAATACCGTGTGCTACTATGCAACCACGCGTATTACTATACTTTTATCACAAATTATTTTATAACAACTTGTTTACTTTGAAAAATTTTTTAAATATCACTCTTAACTTTAACCTTTTATCAATTTAACCATTTACCAAAATAGAAAAATTGAATACTTTTATTTCATAAAATTCGGGGTCTCACAGATAGCCTTTTAAGTCACCACCCCCACTGGACTTGGTTTCGCTACCGTACAATCTCGAGCGATATGTCCTTCCTTTCCATAATTATAGCATACCTTGAACTGTTGTGAATAGTTTGGACTGATATGTCCCTCTTTTCCGCATTTATAGCATACGACCGGTGGTCATTCTCCTCCCTTAGAACCAGTTGTTGTTGGTGCTGACATCTTTACATTATCATCGTTGAATCTCCTCTTTTTAAAATCTCCCCCCAACTCGCTTCTTCTATTTTCATGGCCATGATTACCACCTTTGTCCGTATTTTTCTTTCACCGCTGGTTATCGTTGTTTTGATGACTGCTATCACCAGTATGATCCTGGTTGTGGTCCCTCGGTTGAACGTACTCGTTATCTCGCTCTAATAATTGAGCCCTGTTGACAACATCTGAATAGAGAGAAAATTTATAAGAAATGAGATATCGACGTATCTTAGGGTTTCAAACCTCTCGTAAACATCCGCGTCATCGCTTTCTCATTCTCCACCAAATGAGGTGCAAACCACGGATAACTCTGCAAACTTCTCCTCGTCTTTGGGAAACCGTGTTTTTTTTTGTTCGAGTCTAATAAACTCCACTTCCTTCATATGACGAATACTTTCAGGAAAGTACTTGTCATTGAACAGTTTTTGAAACGTCTCCAAAGACATGCTGAGTGCGGCTGAATGGGTACGCTTCACAGATTCCCACCAGTAATCTGCCTCATTACGGAACATAAAAGTGGTGAATGGAACCTTCTGTTCCTCTGTGCATCCCAACACATTAAAAATCTTGGTAATTCGCTTGACCCACGTCTCCGCCTTAATCGGATCCGGCTTTCCCTAGAATTCTAGTGGTCCCAACTGTTAGGTTTGTAATATTCAAGAACGCAATCAAATTGCATAAAAGTGCGGAAACGTGTAAAAATCAGAGTTTAAAATTTTACAAACCATATACCCGGATCACCCTTTATGCACAATTATTAATTAAACGAAAAGATAAAGAATAAAATCATACCCTTGAAGATCGGGCTTCCTCAGGTACAAATTCACCTCCAAATCCTTTCGCGTTCAACTTGAATCCACCGGGTATGGTTCCTTCCTTTGATCAACGTTAGCCACCCATATGTTTGGCCTCTAGAGGTGATCCACCAAGGAAAAATAAAGATTCAAGAAGATGGGTATTTGGCTCAAACCCTAGTTTTCTATCTTTATAGAAAAGAACGTACTCTCCAACAAATTGGAATTATGTATCATTGATATCTGATATAAGACTTCTCTTATAAAGATATCAAGTAACCCTATTAAAATAAGGTATTTTTAATTAAACTCTTTTAATTAAACGGGCTCCCTAATCTTATTAGGGATAATTAATTAAACTCCTTTAATTAATTTTCCTCTCTAATCCTATTAGGAATAAATGAGAGTATTTATTTTAAATTAATTCCTAAACTCTTTTAGAAATTAAAATAATAATAATTGTAATAATATTAATAAGACTCCTCTTATTAATTTATATTTAATATTTCTAAAATATTAAATAATAAATATTAAGCTATTTAATTTATTCTATCACCATAGATTAAATTAAATATACATAACATATTATTACGATTATGCCATTAACTTCTTAAATAATTACTCTTCCTTTTATGGTGTGACCTTTTAGGTTCTCTATATTAAACCTAGGTTGTGAATAAATCAATTAGAACAATTAAATCTAATTTAAATAAATAAATTAAATAATTTATTTATTTAAATAAATAATATTTATTCTACAATAGGGATAAGCCTCCCTAGCGATCAACGACTTTCCGGATAATATAGATTTCAACATTAATCATTAAAAACCTTTGAGTAAATAGTTACCGTACAATTCAATCCTTCCACCATACTGATGTCCCAATTAAATATAAGACATGGAATTACTATCGTCTCTTATTTTATTTAATTATATGTATTTCGATCCTTAAATGCACAACTCCAAATAATGCAAATTAGAAACTCCTTTATAATTTTATTACGCCTTGGCCAAGGACTACTTTGGGTTGTCATTTATCGAATCACATAGGACATTTCTCTTCTTTTATTAGAAGTGGTAGATTCTTTATTGATCATACATTATCTCCATGTACAACTTATTATACCCAAGCATACCTTTGATATACCCTAAGGGTCTTAAGGAATAAGTCAAAGTATAACTCATCATACACAAGATACTATGATGATCTCAAGTCCAAGGATTACTTGTACTACTATCACTACAGAAATTCTATTGACAGTGAAGTAAAACTCCATTAGGTAATCCTTAGCGAGCCACGTTCGGTGAACTTATTCTCTAATAAGCACCTACATACTTGCTTTAGTGTCTCCACACAAATGATCATGAGATCAATCATCCTCATCCAATGAGCAAGCAACGTATGTACCAATCTATCTGGATTCACTAATCCCCAATTTAGTAATCCAACGATTGGGAACTATTTTAGTTTTTAAGCTTTCTAAGAATTTAGATCTCATTAATGATCATCATCATTATTCTAAAAGCATTGCTTAAAACTATGGGTTTATCACATATTATAAAATAGCATCATGTAGATAATTAAAAAGCCTTTAATAAATTAATAATTTTTATTAATAAATGAATAAGATTGTTACAAAGTATATGCTTTCTCATCAAACATGATTGGCTTGTGTGCATACTACTTTCAATCTCCCACTTGCACTAAAGTCAATCGTCATGGTATCTCATACTCTTCTTCTCTAAGTGACGATTATCCTGCTATTGGATAAGCTTTAGTTAATGGATATGTAATGTTGTTCATGAGAGTCCACTATCTCTATAGTGATTTCCCATCTTTCAATGATTCTAATAATCAAATGAAAGTGCCACAACACATGTTTAGATCCAAGATGAGACTTAGGAACTATTCCTAGTTACGTAATAAACTTTTAATCCAAACAATCAACTTGCGACTTCATTTATAGCTATATACTTTGTCTTTATCACTAAACCAAAGAACTCTTTCTTTGTTTGGAACCTTTCTAATTCATCGCACCAATTGTTCAAGGTAACCTTTTACCTTAAAGTGGATTTTTCTGTCGTCTTGATGCATCTGAAAAACTTGAGTCTGCATTAAGCCCTCTAGTTTTAATTTAGATCCACCATGAATATGATCACATCCTTAGTGCTTGGGTTAAGCACTTTAAGATGTTTTTCAGCGACTCATAGTGAACTTCTCCATAATATAACCGATCAACATCGTGTCTCGTACATTTCATTGCATACATGATTGTCACTCATGCGACCTCTCTTTTCAGGAGTCTGTGGGGACTATTAAGAGAGATACACTCCATAGCTCATCGACATGAGACATCTCTTGGAGTTTGCCATGCTAAACGACTTTAGCATCAAATGAATATCGTTCCTTGGGTTAAGTCGAGCATCCTCTTAAATCTATCTATATAGATTTATATCCCCAATTAAGATACTCTTCCAAATCATTCATGGGAAATGTTTGAGACAACTTTATCTTTCTTGATTGTAGCATTGGTATGTCATTCCTTATCCGTAGTATATCAACATATAGTACTAGGAATGTCACGATGCTCCCAATCGACCTTTTTTATACACACTAGGTTCATTCTTATTTTTGATAAAATCAAACTCTTTTGATTGCCTCATCAAAACGAATGTTCCATATTTGAGAAACTTGCTTCAATCCATTTCTCTGAGTGTCTACAACACTTACCTCATCGTATGTAACTGGATCATCATCTTCTATGATGTGTACCTCATCATCATCATCCATGATGAATCCATACCTCCTAGGTATCTTTGGTACTATTCTAGATTTACGATTCAGTTGTGGTATAATAGGTTTATCTACAGGTTCCTCTTATTTGACTTATAGTATTTTGTGGTTCTTGAACTCTTCAAGATCTATTATCCTCCCACTAGCCCCTTTTAATGATAAACACCTTTATCTTAGAAGGCAGCGTGTTTTGTAACAAACACCTTTTGCTAAGTAGAATTATAGAACATATACCCTAAACTTACTTTAGGATGTCCCACAAATCTGTACATGTCAAATCTTGTCCTAAGCTTATCCTTTGAAACCATTTCAAATAAGTTGGACAACCCCTTATCTTAACATACTTAATATTAGGAATCCTCCCTGTCCATAACTTTTATGGAGTCTTGGGGCCGGATTTTGAGGTTACCTTTTCGTAGATATGCAGCCATTTCTAGGACATGACCACTGAAGGATATTTGGAATGTCGGTAAAATCATTATGGACCGTACCATGTCCAACAAGGTATGATTTTTCCATTCAAATACATCAATCAATTATTACGTGTCGGGGCGGCGTCCATTATGAGAAAACCATTTAAGATAATCTAGAAACTTATTTCACAAGTATTTATTCCTTGATCTAATCAAAGAATCTTAATACATTGTCAATTTGTTTCACTTACAATTCTCTTTGAACCTTTCAAATAATTCATACTTGTATTTCAACAAATACACACATTCAACTCTTTGAATGATCATCTCCTTTTCTTATACTAATTTGTTCAATATGCAAAATTATTTTCATGTAAGTCAAGTATACAAAATTTATTAAGTAATATTCCGATTCTATACAAAACATTATTATTATAAATAGAACAACAATTGTTCTTAATTATAATACCAAAGATTTCATTGTCCAATAATAAAATGGAAATAATATTTTTAACAAGAACCTGAATACAATAACAACTTATTGACTTAATAGATTTGCTTCGTAGGCATTGCTAAACAATAAGTTTCTATGGCTAATGTCAAATGACCTTTGCTTCATTTCCCACACATAGGATTACTTATATTTGTTTAGCTTTCTACTCTGCTTGGTCCTTCATAAATCTATATTTATGATAACCAAAGTCGGTATCCAATACCCAAGTAGAACCTTGACTTAAAGAAAATTTATTTCAATCATGAACAAAAAGCGTATTATGTAATCAAACTTCACTAAGCTTCTTTGGTTAGCCTCTGCAAGATGCTTCTTGCGCTTTTCTTTCCGATGTCGGGCTTATAGCAGTGGAAGCAAACTCCTTTGCTATCCGTATTAGTTTTTGTTCTTATTATCCTTTGTTTATGCCTTTCTATTTACCTTCTTTGAATCGTTCTTCTTTTCAGAAGATCCTTTGGCCCCTACCAGTAAGACTTGATCTTTCTTGGTTGGAAAGTGACTCTCAACATTTTTCAACATGTTAAGCAAATCGGGAGGGCGATATCTAGCTTGTTCATATGAAAAATTCACAACAATTGTGAAAAGAGTCCGGGAGTGAGTGCAAGATCAAATCTTGGCTCAACTCTCCATCCATGACAAAACCAGTTGTCTAATTGATTAATCAAATTGATTATGTTAAGAACTTTTTGTCTGCATTTATAGTGCCATTGGCCATTCTAGATCGGAAGAGCTCCTTAGATATCTCGATATTTATCACCCTACTTTCCTCACCATCAACTACTTGATGTGCGGAATATAGTAGGAGCATCCATAGTTTCATCTTGACGCTGAAGCTCGTTACTCATGGATGCGAGCATGATGCATTGAGCCAATCACAGCATCATCTTGCCACTTTCTAAAAGTAGCAATCTCTTCCTCGTAGGTATTATGCTGCAACCATTGCGAGGATAGGCGATTAAGGACATAAGATAGCTTTTTCACTATGAGAACTATTCTCAAATTCCTTAACCAATCAGTTTAATTCTATTACGATTAATTTAGCATCTAATATGCTTCGATGATAGTAATTTTAGACATTGTAAAATTCTCAGAAATGAATTTGTAATTAACAACATTTTAACATATATTCTTTTATTAATTACCAAAATAATTTAGGTCTTGTTTTAAATTGGTATCTCCCACTATTTTCTTCAAACTATATTACCCTCTCTTATATAGTTCGGCAAAAATCTAATTAAAGATTTGCTAGTGAGAATAAGGATCCCATTTCAAATGTATATAGCCTTGTGGTGACACAACAAACTATATATATAAATAAATAGGTAGACAACTTTTGTCAATTACATCAACTATGCAACTTCTTTTCTTTTGCCTCTTAGATTATTTTGATCAAGTGGTGGCACATCCGAATCAAAATTATCCAAGTTAAGTCCGACCTAAGCACTCCATATATTCAAAAAGAAAAATATCATCCTTGTGGTGACACAACAAAACAATATTGTTCAATTTTTTTATAAGCATCAAATGTGATAAATTAACATCTTAAATACTTAATACTTGCCTTGTGGTGACACAACAAACTCATATTAAATATTTAATACTCTATTAATTTTATCATGCTAGAGAAAGCTTACGCTCGATATTCCAAATATCTTTGAACGTTTAGGACTTAATATAAAAATTGAGGGGTTTGTTATTAATTTGTCTCATCTTGTTTAGCGGCATGCATTACATATATATATAAAATACGCGTCGTATTAATAAACATGCGAAGCATGTTTGCATAATATATAATATATATAGTATAAGCATGCACATATAGAATACTATATTCTACCTGGATTGATTATGGACTTTTATTCTAGTTTGGTTCACTAGAGCCACTAAGTGAACCAAAAGGTCAAACCCTAGGGGTGCAAGAAAATATATTTAAATATAACTATTACATTTAAACCCGGGCTCCATTACAAACGGGTCTTCAAGCGCTCCTTGCTCCTTGATCTCCAATTTTTCAAAATTAATTCTAACTATTCCTATTACAAAACTATTTAAAATAAATAGAAACCTTGAACAATGATAATCAAGGGAAGTACATAGGGGAGTTAGAAATTACATTAAGAAAAATTAGAGAAGACAAGGTACAGAACCCCATTTAATAAAACCCATACATTCATGCATCCAACTAAAATAAAATCCAATCATATCGTCAATAGTCCATAATCAATCCCATTTATTATCATACACATCATCATATGCATCAATAAATAACATTCATCTTATGAATAATAAACATTTAATATATATATTGATATCATTTAATGGGCAAATTTAGTTAGTATAAAATCTAATTTTGAATCAAAATAAACTCCTTTATTTTAATCCAAATTTAAATCAAAATAAAACTATTTTATTTTAATTTATCCAATTTTGAATAAAATAAACTATTTTATTTTAATCAAAATCTTTAATCAAAATAAACTCCTTTATTTTAATTAATTATGGAATCCAATTCCATGTAATAAAAAAATATTAAAGGAAACACGGATTATCTTTCCTATTCACAAATAAACTCCTTTATTTTGAATAATATGAAATCTTATTTCATATCTAAATAAACTCTTTTATTTAAGGAAAGATCGATTCTTTTTCCTATTCCAAATAAACCTTTTATTTTTGAATAATATGAAATCTAATTTCATATCAAAATAAACTCCTTTATTTAAGGAAAAATAGAATCCAATTTCAACTCAAATTAGTTATCATGGAATCCAATTCCAACTCTAATTAGTTAGCATGAAATTTTAATTTTAAAATTAAAATAAACTTTTATTTTAATTATAAAATTATTAAAATATTATATATATATTATATATATAATATTACGGTAATATAATATATATTATATATATAATATTATATAGTTAACGACATGATATGTTTCCTGTTAAAAAAAAATTTCACGTAGATGTTAATTAGGTTATGACATCCCTTGAATCACGTGAAGATATATTAGGTGACCATCACCATAATCATGCCATCATTAGCAATCATTAACAATCATTAGCCAATCATGCCAATCATACATTTTTTCGGCCCTTTATTTTCGTGCACGCTATATAATCATGATTCAAATGAATTCCTTGATTTCCGTTAATATATAAACTTCTGCCGAATTAGCAGCTTCGCGATTTATTTTTATTTTTTTTTTAAATTTTATACAATTAAATTATGCCCAATTAAATTGTTCTAAACACATATCAATATACATATCAAATTAAAACAATTAATAATTTGCATAAAGGTTTGGCTCTGATGCCACTGTTAGGTTTGTAATATTCAAGAACGCAATCAAATTGCATAAAAGTGCGGAAACATGTAAAAATCAGAGTTTAAAATTTTACAAACCATATACCCGGATCACCCTTTATGCACAATTATTAATTAAACGAAAAGATAAAGAATAAAATCATACCCTTGAAGATCGAGCTTCCTTAGGTACAAGTTCACCTCCAAATCCTTTCGCGTTCAACTTGAATCCACCGGGTATGGTTCCTTCCTTTGATCAACGTTAGCCACCCATATGTTTGGCCTCTAGAGGTGATCCACCAAGAAAAAATAAAGATTCAAGAAGATGGGTATTTGGCTCAAACCCTAGTTTTCTATCTCTATAGAAAAGAACGTCTTCTCAACAAATTGGAATTATGTATCATTGATATCCGATATAAGACTTCTCTTATAAAGATATCAAGTAACCCTATTAAAATAAGGTATTTTAATTAAACTCTTTTAATTAAACGGGCTCTCCCTAATCTTATTAGGGATAATTAATTAAACTCCTTTAATTAATTTTCCTCCTAATCCTATTAGGAATAAATGAGAGTATTTATTTTAAATTAATTCCTAAACTCTTTTAGAAATTAAAATAATAATAATTGTAATAATATTAATAAGACTCCTCTTATTAATTTATATTTAATATTTCTAAAATATTAAATAATAAATATTAAGCTATTTAATTTATTCTATCACCATAGATTAAATTAAATATACATAACATATTATTACGATTATGCCATTAACTTCTTAAATAATTACTCTTCCTTTTATGGTGTGACCTTTTTAGGTTCTCTATATTAAACCTAGGTTGTGAATAAATCAATTAGAACAATTCTAATCTTATTTAAATAAATAAATTAAATAATTAATTTATTTAAATAAATAATATTTATTCTACAATAGGGATAAGCCTCCTAGCGATCAACGACTTTCCCGTATAATATAGATTTCAACATTAATCATTAAAGAACCTTTGAGTAAATAGTTACTGCATAATTCAATCCTTCCACCATACAATGTCCCAATTAAATATAAGACATGGAATTACTATCAAGTCTTATTTTATTTAATTATATGTATTTCGATCCTTAAATGCACAACTCCAAATAATGCAAATTAGAAACTCCTTTCTAATTTCATTCTGCCTTGGCCAAGGACTACTGGGTTGTCATTTATCGAATCACATAGGACATTTCTCTTCTTTATTAGAAGTGGTAGATTCTTTATCGATCATACATTATCTCCATGTATGACTTATTATACCCAAGCATACCCTTTGATATACCCTAAGGGTCTTAAGGAATAAGTCAAAGTATAACTCATCATACACAAGATACTATGATGATCTCAAGTCCAAGGATTACTTGTACTACTATCACTACAAGAATTCCTATTGACAGGCAAGTAAAACTCCATTAGGTATTCCTTAGCGAGCCACGTCAAATTGAACTTATTCTCTAATAAGCACCTACATACTTGCTTTAGTGTCTCCACACAAATGATCATGAGATCAATCATCCTCATCCAATGAGCAAGCAACGTATGTACCAATCTATCCGGATTCACTAATCCCCAATTTAGTAATCCAACGATTGGGAACTATTTTAGTTTTTAAGCTTTCTAAGAATTTAGATCTCATTAGAATGATCATCATCATTATTCTAAAAGCATTGCTTAAAACTATGGGTTTATCACATATTATAAAACAGCATCATGCAGATAATTAAAAAACCTTTAATAAATTAATACTTTTTATTAATAAATGAATAAGATTGTTACAAAGTATATGCTTTATCATCAAACATGATTGGCTTGTGTGCATACTACTTTCACCAACTCCTTGAACTACTTGGTTGTGACAAACCGTGAATTGCTATCATTTCCTCCTGTATTTTGAACACGAGTCTCCCTCGTCTGATTTTTCATGAACTGCAAAAAGCTTCTAAACATTCCATCGTTCATCGTCTGATCAGTGGTGTTGTTTACAGGAGGAACATTGTTGGCCTGTTGCTTGTTTTCCTCATTGGTGAGAAAAGGAGTCTCCACGGTCTCATTTACTCCACTGTTAACATTCTCATTTGCCATTCTCAAATACTGCCATAAAACAAGGGTTAATTAAACAAATTAACATACCACATAATATCCCTATATTATAACCGACCAACAAATAAGCTTAGGTAGGATATACTAGTGAAGGATTTACTCGTCTCTCCCCTCCTAGTTCTAATCCCCGATCTCCGCCAGAGATCATATCTCTAAGCTCTGATACCAACTGTGATGCCCCCAAAATAAGTATACATCACCTATTCTGAGTTGTCAAATACATGGTACAGAAACAACTACAACTTTATTAATACAATTGTCGTACAAAATACGACAACACTTAAACTGTGAGTTTAAATACAAATATTGTCTTCTAGACAATATCCACACCCAAATAAGTCCTCATTACAATTATTGATACTTTATTTTACAAAAATGGTGAGGACTAATAAAACAACTTCTAGAACCATCATTCCATACCCCGACTAGTACTCACTACATTCTCGCCTCCTGAGAAGAAAAATGGAACAAAAAGGAAAAGGGTGAGCTCAACTAGCCCAGTAAAGAATATTATGACTAAGATAATATAGACAAAATTATCGTTAGTCTTCAACAGGGAAAAATCTGAGAGAATATAATAGACAACAAGTTTTAGATCAATATTCGTAGCGAAAATAATAATTCATAGAAGAGTTACATAGAGAATGAAATCTACTATTATCAATGAATTTAAAAGTTCATCATTAATACTTTATCCCTGTAACATCAATCAATATACATCTTGCATCAAATATTCATCTTTGCACTACAGGCCAAAGATATTCATCAGTTGGTCATGTTCATATCAACACTTGTACATCTTTGCACTACGGGCCAAAGATATTCATAAGAAAATTAACCATCTTTGCACTACAGGCCAAAGATATTCATTAATATCATCATTTAGGACTGAGGATGATGAAAAATATTTTAAAGAAAACGAATCCAGTGAAACAATAGAATAAATATTAAGGATTCGTATTTCGATTTATCCATGTCCAAAAATACCTCATAAATAACCATAGTGGAGTAAAATTCAAGAATGATCAAAACATGGATACAATCAAAGCTAGTATCTATAATAGATATAATGTTGAAGGGAACTTGCACCGTATAGCAACACTCAAAGTATCAAAATACTCACAAGAATACACTCGATAATATAGAGAGAAAAAGAGAGAGAAAACTTTAGTTTCTGGTGTGATTTTCAATTCTAACCTAAGCACCCGATTTATAAAAAAATGCTTAGAACACCAAAGCAGAAAAATTAATAAAATATTATTATTTTTAATAAAAATTCTACGCACACCTTAGACCAACTGAATTCAGCATGCTATCAACATTTGTGGGGTCCACCAAAACAATAAAAACATTTTTCTTTAAAAAAATAACTAAAACTTCCAAAAATCAATTATTCCGGAACTTCAAAACTTCAATAATTCATGATAAATAGCCCTTTTATCAGAAAAATTCAAATCTTATGTCCATTCCATAGGAAATTTAATTATCTACAACTTTTTAGAAGAAAGTTTTTCTAAATTCCAAATAAAAATTGACCGAAATCCACATACGAACGATTTTACAGGCTATAATCAAATTTCAGTCAAGAAATGGGGTCCACCAACATAAAAAATATTTTTTTAACATTTATTGTAACAAAAATACTCTTCCTCCTCATATACTCATATATCCCACATTCATTGTAAAAATATCACCATTATTATATTATAATAATATAATAATATATTAAATGAATTATTTTATTAGAAAAGATAAAATTTTAATTTTCAACAATTGTCACATTAAAAAATTTCTCCATCTATATCCACATAAAATGAATATTTTCCTCATCATATAAATCAATAATTAATTATTCACAAATAATATTACGAATCACAATATTGACAACTGGCGCCTCCCGAAAAATGAGGGCTTTTCCAATAAGGATTTCTCCTTACTGGGCGCGTAATTAGGTAACCAAACCGCTCCTTAGACAGAACTTTCTAGACATTACCAATAATGTTATCTAATAATATTATTCAAATAATATGAATTATTGATCTGATAATGAAAATACTATGTAGTGACAATTATTGAAACAACAATAATATAAAATATCAACGGAATAATTATTGAATCAATAAAATAAAATATTGAAAAGTAACTACTGTAACAATTATTGAGTAGTGCCTTCTTACGTAAGAATCAATAATTGGTGCAATACCGTGTGCTACTGTGTTTTAACCACCGGGTATTCCAACAGTATTAACGGTAACAACTACGACGTTATTTATAAACAACTTATAATTGTCGTTTCCTTCATCCAATCGCTTTCCGTTATGGGGCCCACACAAGACTGCGTCGTCATACGAATATTTCCCAACAGCAAGAATATTCCACGACAAAATGAATATTCTCCGATAACAATGAATATTTTATAACCACTTGCTTATTTAAAATATTTGCGCATTTTACCCACAACTAACCACATTAATCAAAAAAAACCCTTACTATTTTAAAATAATAAATAAAGAAAATTCCATTTTATTTATATAAAAAAATTCGGGGTCTTACAGTTTTCATATTCTTAACTAACCTGTTATGCAAATTCAATCAACCAAACCACTAAAATCAATCAATGTCATATCAAGCCATAAAGTCATTCGTTTATTGGAAAAACGGATGTCAAGCTTTCTTAACTTGAACAAAAATACGTCAGATTTGAATAATATTTTTGTTGTTAGTGAATTTCCTAACGTATTTTGTTGACTTGTTAATTTTTTAACCTTTTTTTTTATGATGACTTGATATTATGGACTAATTTGTTTATTATGGAATTTCAGGAAATTGATGAAAGGATTATTGTCAAGGACTTTAAAGATTTGAGTCTTAAGAAAAATATGTAAGGTCATTGCAAATACTTACTTTTTTAGTACAAGGCTCTAAGACATTTTATGTGCATTAAAATGTAATTAAATATTTTGTGCAT
The DNA here is from genome assembly GCA_020205615.1 of Panax quinquefolius. NCBI lineage: Eukaryota > Viridiplantae > Streptophyta > Magnoliopsida > Apiales > Araliaceae > Panax > Panax quinquefolius. Next base: position 26,394,229 of record CM035157.1, read on the forward strand.
GCCTAAGTATTTTATATTGCTAACTGTTATTACATGATGTATTCTAGATGGTTAGAATTTATATTTGCATGCGTAAAATTATTGTCTGGATTAATTAATTAAATTATATTGGCATATGTTATGAGAGATTTCTGATTCTATATAATCTTTAAAACACATGTGTAAGAAAAATTTATATGATTTAGATTTGTTAGAAACATAAAAGCTTGTGGCAGTAGAGATGTGATCATTATCTGTTGGAAGAATTAATTACTTAAGTCTTGGAAATATAAGATAATGATTATCCTGGAGAGTTGGGTGATGTTACACTTTCTTATATTTACAAAGCTAACACTCCATTATCTTTTGAAAGGCAGTATGATATCTCTTAAACACTTGTTTTTATGAGGCGGAAATTGTTATAGATTATGAGATTTTCACGGAAATTCCTATCTTAGTGGGTTATCTTTGAAATAGTCTATATCTGTTATTCTGAAGATTATTTTTCAACGGAAAAGGATTTGGAGCGTTTCTTATCTTCTTAAATCTGTTGGCAACGTAAATAATTTTCAACGTATACATTTATGAAGCAACGGTAATATATTTTTCCGGGCTATAAAATAAATCTGATATCAGTGAAATACTTATAACACTTGAATTAATATTTTGCACTTATATACTTGAAGAGCTATAAAATTATTCTTGGTGCAAAATTCCCAGCTGCTGTGCGATTATATCCAAATTATTTATCAGCTATTTTCATGAGCTTAATATTGGTGATATCTCTTTCTTTTACTACTTGATCATTGCATTCATTAGTTGAGCCTTGCATTGTTAAATTGCTTATTTGCTTTAAATATTAGACCTCTATATTTGTAATCTTAAATTTTTAGACTAAGTGTTGTCTAAGGAATTTAATCCAGGTGGATTAAGGTTTATTTAAAAACAGGTTCAAGGAAGTAAATGTGCTTAAGGGGTGCATTGGTGCACAAGGAGCGAGTGTGCTCAAGTGAATTATTGTAATTCAAATTTGATAGAATCTGTTTTGTAACAAAGGTCATTTTTAAAGAAATAAAAGTGAATCTCCAATACTAGTTGGTATTGGACGTGGACTAGGCTATTATTATAGAGGGTAATAGCTGAACCACGTAAAAAATCTTGGTGTTGATTTTATTACTTGCTATACTTTAATTTCTCTCAAAAACTTGTTAATTGATTTGATAATTAAAATTTAAACACCAAGTATTTTTCTTTGAATTATAACTTTAGCAAGATATTTTCTTAAAATCAAATAATCAATTTGGTAGGCTATATTCATTCAGCAAGCTGCATTCATCAATATAGTAGGCTGTATTTAATAGTTTGGTTTAAAGTTTAAAAATTGGTCATAGTTTATAACCACACTTATTCAACCCCCCTTCTAAGTGTGCCTTATCTGAATTTCATATTTCCTGAAGAATTCCTGGCCTAACCCCAGAGCATGAAATCGAATTTTGTATTTAAACCCGATACAAACCCATTTCTAAAATCTCATATCGAATGGCTCCTATTGAACTTCAGGAGTTAAAACCCAACTACAAGAGTTGGTACCCGAGCCTCTATCTGATGACTTCCTTTGTGGAATGCACCAAAGCCAGACTCTCCATAGGGGACGCTATATTTGTGTGGTGGTAAAACGATAGGTGCCATTGTGACGTGCAATCCAAGGTTGGGACATGAGTCACAGTTGAGAGTAACCTATGTTAGTAATCGAAATACGTAGCTTTCTAGGCTTATCTAGTTATTATCGGAGATTCGTGGAAGGATTTTTTTTCCGAATTACCACTCCATTAACTCAGCTAACTCGTAAAATTACAAAATTCAGATGGAATGAGGAATGCGAGAAGAGCTTCAAAGAACTCAAGAGGAAACTCATTTCAGCACCTTTTTTGGCAATACCATCGTGGAAAAGCGAACGTAGTAGCTGACACGTTGACTAGAAGATCGTATGCAGTTACGAGTGCGATGTTGTTAACAAAAAGACCCATTTTGTATGACTTACAAAGGATGGAGATAGAGTTCTAAGTACCCACGTGATGATATCAAACATACGAGTAGAACCGACTTTAATCGATAAAGTTAAAGTTGCTCAAGCCACAGACCCAGAGCTGATGCGTATGAAAAAAAAAAGTACAAGAATGTGTTATTCTAGAAGCAAGAATCGATGAAGAAGGAATACTTCGAGTCAACTCCAAACTTTGCATTCCTAACGATTCTAACTTGAAGCATAGAATCATGATGGAGGCACACAACACACCATTTGCAATCCATCCTGGGAGTACCAAAATGTATCATGATCTTCGACATACATTTTAGTGGAACAATATGAAGAGAGAGATTGCAGAGTTTATCTCGAGGTGTTTAACTTGTCAACGTGTAAAGGCGGAGCATCAAGTTCCAAAAGGTCCATTACAACCACTTGAGATTCCGAAATGGAAGTGGGAACACATTACCATAGATTTCATTACGGGTCTTCCCAAGGTTTCTCAAGGCATAGATGCGATTTGGGTTATTATTAATAGATTAACCAAATCTGCTCATTTCTTGCCGATATGGGAGACTTATTACCTTGAACGTCTTGTTGTATGTACGTAAATGAGATTATGAAATTGCATAGCATGCTAGTATCCATAGTTTCGGATCGTGACCCAAGATTCACTTCAAGATTTTGGGTTAGTTTGCAGAAAGCTATGGGCACGGATTTATGATTCAGTTCGGCATACCATCCTCAAACGGACGGGCAATCGGAAAGGACTATTCAAACTCTTGAAGATCTATTAAGACTCTGTGTCCTAGATTTCAAAGGAAGTTGGGATAAGTACTTGTCATTGGAGAAATTCTCCTACAATAACAGTTATCAAGCAAGTATAGGCTTGGCTCCATTCGAGGAGTTCTATGGACGAAAGTGTCGTTCTCTAGTATGCTGGGGCGAGATGGGTGAAGAAACATTTTTGGGACTAGAATTGGTACGCATGACTATAGAAAAGATCCAAACGATTCAACAACATATACAAACGGCACAGGATCGACAAAAGAGTTATGCAGATCTTCATCGAAATGATGTGGAATTTAATATTGGGGATCATGTATTGTTACGTATTGCTCCATGGAAGGGTATTACAAGATTTGGAAAGAAAGAAAAGCTCAATCCAAGATTTGTTGGTCCATTTAAGATTCTTGATCGAATAGGAAATGTGGCCTATAGACTCGCATTACCTCCAAGCATGTCTCGTGTTCATAATACTTCATAATTATGCGAAAGACCCAAACCACATTATTGAGTTAGAACTAGACGAGATAGCCGAAGATTTAACGTACGAGGAGGTACCTGTCAAGATCTTGGATAGGAAGGAGCATGTCCTACGCATAAAGGCTATACCACAAGTCAAAGTTTTGTGGAGGAACCATGCTATTGAGGAAATGACTTGGGAGTTGGAATCAGAAATGAAAGCGAGGTACCCTCACCTTTTAGAAACACCAGGTACGTACATCAATTTCGAGGATGAAATTTCATAAGGAGGGGAGGTTGTAAGACCCCAATTTTTTATAAATAAAATTGAATTTCCTCTTTTCATTATTTTGAAATAGTAAGGTGTAATTTGATATAATGTGGTTAGTTATGGGTGAAATATGTAAATTTTGCAAAATAAGTGAGTGGTTATAAAATATTCATTATTGTCGGGGAATATTCATATGACAGCGCAATCATTTATGGGCCCAATAATGAAAAACGGTCGGATGAAAAAAACAAAAAGTTTGAGTATTTATAAATAACGGCATAGTTATTACTGTTAACACTATTGGAATACCTGATAGTTAAAATATAGTAATACGCGTGGTTGCACAGTAGCACGCGGTATTGCACAATATTTTTGGATTATTGATTCTTACGTAAGAAGGCATTATTCAATAATTGTTACAGTAATTACTGTTCAATATTTTCTTTTATTCATTCAATAATTTCTACGTTGATATTTTATATTATTGTTATATCAATAATTGTTACTGCACAGTATGTCCCATTATCAGATCAATAATTCATATTATTTGAATAATATTATTAGATAGCATTATTGGCAATGTCTAAGGAAGTTCTGTCTAGGAAAGGGGTTTGGTCACCTAAATGCGCGCCAGTAAGGAGAAATCCTTATCAAAAAGCCCCTTCTTTCCTAGGAATGACCTGGTTGTTATTATTGTGATTCTGTAATATTATTTGCGAATAATTAATTATTGATTTATATGATAAGAAAATATTTATTTTATGTGGTTATAAATGAAGGAATTAATGCTGAGGTGTTTTATCAGTATTTTGTCATAATGGAGGTATTAACAACCATCCGTATGTGGATTTCGGTCATTTTCTGTTTGGAATTTGGAAAAACTTTATTCTACAAAGTTGTAGAGAATTAAATTTCTATGGAATGAACATAAAATTCATATTTTTCTGATAAAAGGAATAGTTATTATGAATTAAATGGAGTGAAGATGATCAAATTAAATTAGTTTTCAAATTGAATTTGAATTCTTTTATTTTAAAAACATGTGATAAAGGTGGAGTGTGTAAGTTGGACTTATGGGCATGTTTTCCAAGTGAGGTGCACTGCAAGTTTCTAAATAATCATCCGTATGTAAATTTTGTCAGCAATGGTGGGCTGGCATTTCCCTATAAATAGGGTGCTTAGTTAGAAATGAACTCACACCAGAATCTGAAGTTTTCTCTCTCTATAATATCGAGCGTATTTTTGTGAGTATTTAGATACTTTGAGAGTTGCTATTTAGTGCAAATTTCCTTTAGCATTATATCCGATATTTCAGCCTGAAGTACTATTCTTTTGAGGTAAGGGATGTTATTATCTTCGTAAATGATATTATTTCTTTCAATATCATTATACCGAAATATTGGTATAAATTTTATTGTGAAATTTTTACATTTTCATGTCGAGGTTACTATTCATGTATACGACACTATTCATGAATATGGTACTATTCACGAATATGGTACTATTCACGAGTACTATTCACGAAGTATGATTTTTCTTGTGGAATTTCTACCTATTCGTGTCGGGGTTACTATTCACATATACGGCACTATTCATGTATATGACACTATTCACAAATACGACACACTTCACCGAAAAATAAAATTTTCTTTTCTTTGTCCAAGTTGTCTATTATGGTTACTATCTTTGATTGTATCCATGTTTTGATCTTCATTTTTGAATTTTGCTCCATAATTTATTATTATGAAGTATTTTTGAACTTGGATAAACTAAAGTACGAATCCCTAATCTTTGATCTTTTATCTCACTGAATTCGTTTTCTTTAAGATATTTTTCATCATCCGCAGTCCTAAATGATGATATAACTGAATATCTTTGGCCTGTAGTGCAAAGATGAATGATTACCTAATGAATATATTTGGCCCGTAGTGCAAAGATGAAAATTTGATTCAAGACGTATATTGATTGATGTTACAGGGATAAAATATTGATGATGCACTTTTAAATTCATAGATAATAGTAGATTTCATTCTCTACTTAACTCTTCTAATGAATTGTTGTTTCCGTTGTTGTTGTTGATCTAAAACTTGTTGTCTATTATATTCTATCAGATTTTTCCCTGTTGAGGACTAAGGATAATTTGTTCTACATTATCTTAGTCATAATATTCTTTACTGGGCTAGTTGAGCTCATCCTTTTCCTTTTTGTTCCATTTTTCTTCTTAGGAGACGAGAATATAACGGGAACTAGTCGAGGCGAGAATAAACCATTCTTGCTTCAACAGTTCTAGTTTAATTACTTTTGAACCAGTCAAAGTTAAAAGTAGCCAGATTTAGGCAAATCTAATCCACAGACTGGAAATTTAAATATCTACATTATGAAAGCAGTTAAAGAAGATATATATAAAAGCAGTAAATATATATATATATATAGACGATCAAATGCTACGAAGTATACTCCAGGAAGGACTTTAAAATGTATATATATATATGCGGTAAACGCACCAGATATTCTATCCAGGCTCAATCGAGTTTCAATTTTGATGATATATATATATATATATATATATATATGTATGTAAAAGCAAGAAAAAGCCACGGATCAACGATCCGAGTGTACCCACTCGAAGAGACTATCAATGTCAGTATATATATAGATATAAAAGTAATAGAAAGCTTAAAGATCTGAAATATCTTACAGTGGGCTACCAGGAAGACTTTAAATAGCTTTTAAGGCTTGAAAACTCGGTTTCTACCGATTAAAATTTAGTATGTTACAAAACACGAGCTTACAAGTGTTTAGAAAGAAGAATCACTCAATTTGGAGCATTCTAGCAGGGGTTACAGGTTGAAATGGACATAGTTTTCTCTCTTTTCTTTTTTCTTTTTTTTTAAATGAGCTGCTAAGAGCTCATATTTAAAGACCAGATGGTCTCGGGTCTATCTGCGGCTGCCCGGGCTTCCCCGGGTCTTGCGGGTCCTATCATCTCGAAGTACGTACACTTGGGCTACGCGTTGTCCCCTCAAACCTTCATAACTTTCAATTCGGGCATCCAATAAAGGAGTGTTGTACCTTTTTAGAAAGCCGTTGTCGAGAGCTACACAATGACATGGGATTAGAGGTTGTAAGAAGCCACGAAGATGGGTCCATGACTAGATCTTCAAGTCTTCATTCTGTATCCGTTGTGCTGTCTTGTGCAGCTGTCACTCGAGATTTGAGCTATGGTTCTTGTGGGACATCTTGATATGCAGTTTGAGTTGAATTGTGTTGAGATGACGTTGATGTGTGTTGAGGTGCCAAAATGACGCTTTTGCCCCTCCCGGGGTTATCTTCAATTTTGACGCAGTTGTAGCAGACGTTTCTTAGGGTTATCTCCGAGATTGGGCTACTGTTGACTCTGACTGTTTTCAGGGTTATCTCTGAGGTTTGTTTGACCTCCCGAGGTTATCTCCCGGGTGTGTACTGTATCTCCCGAGGTTATCTCTAGGGTTGGAACTGATTTTTTCGGGGTTATCTCTTAAACTTGAACTAGATCCCTCGGAGTTATCTCTGAGGTTAGAAATTGGATCTCCCAGGGTTATCTCTGGGGTTGGAACTGATGTGACTCCCAGGGTTATCTCTAGGACTGGAACTGCATCTCCCGGAGTTATCTCCAAGGTTGGAACTGATTTCACTCCCAATATTATCTTTGGAAGATGATTCTGTCCTCCTGCAGGGTTAATAATAGAAATACAAAATTTTGAGTGTTTACATATATAAACATGGAGCATCAAGTGAAAGGATATAGTTACTTAAAAACCAATTTTTAGCATGCAAGAGATGCAAATAGTTGGTTTGAAACTTATGTGCAATTAATAATTAATTGATGTTGTAGTTTGTACTTGGTATATATATATATACATATATATAAATATATATAGAGAGATAGAGAGAGCAAGGATCAAGAGCATTCCCCTTATTTAGCATTCTTCCTTAAATAGCACTCCACTCGGGACCTACGGCTCGAGCTACGCTCCGCTCCGCCATGCTCCGCACTAGCCTTTTCCAGTGGCTTCTATATTATTAGTCACAAGTTTCCAACAAATCTCCACCTTGACGAATAACCTCGTCCATTCCAAAGATAAGTCACTTGTCCTATCCGATCTTGAGGGGAATCCTCCAAATTAACATTCAGAGATATTGATCAAGTCCAAGCAATGCTTGAACTTGTCCGCGGTCATAGTCTTTGTCAACATGTCAGCTGCATTTTCAGAAGTGTGCACCTTCTCCAATATCACATCCCCAGTAGCTATCAGCTCCCTCACCTTGTGAAACCTTACACTAATATGCTAGGTCCTTGCGTGATACACTTGATGCTTTGCCAAGTAAATGGCGTTCTGACTATCACAATACAGTTGTACTCCACCTTGATCTACGCCCAGCTCATTCACAAAATCCTTCAACCACAATGCTTCCTTGCCAACTTCAGCCAATGCCATATACTCAGATTCAGTAGTAGATAGAGCTACTAGAGATTGAACCATGGATCTCCAACAAATCGGTCCACCTGCAAGAATAAACACATACCTTGTTGTAGATCTCAAATCATCCAACCTTCCAGCATAATTCGCATCCACATACCCTACAACTGATATCTGAGCTTGTTGCTTTGCAAACATAATCCCATGATTTGTCGTTCCTCTCAGATATCTTAACACCCACTTAATAGCTTTCTAGTGCTCTTTACCTGGATTGGCCATGTATTTGCTCACTGTGCTGACTGCATGTGCCAAATTGGGTCTTGTACACACCATCGCATACATCAAACAACCAACTGCACTCGCATAGGGCACGTTTGACATATCCTGAATCTCTTCAGCTGACTTTGGACACTGTGCTGTAGATAACCTAAAGTGACTCGCCAATGAAGTGCTGACCTATTTAGCATTAGCCATACTAAACCTCTCCAACACTTTCTCCACATAATTCTTTTGTGTCAACCATAGCTTTCCAGCTGTTCTATCCCTGTGAATCTCCATCCCAAGTATTTTCCTAGCGCCACCCAAGTCCTTCATGTCAAACTCCTTTCCCAATAAGTTCTTCAACCTGTTGACTTCAACCATGCTCTTTGCAGCAATAAGCATGCCATCCACATACAGTAACAGAAAAATATAGGAACCATCCTCAAGACTTTTCACATAAAAAAAGCAATCATACTCACATCGAGTAAACCCAATCCGAATCATGAAGGAATCAAACTTCTTGTACCATTATCTTGGAGACTGCTTTCAAATTTACATACGGTGACTTCTTCAACTCAGATACCATGTGCTCGGTCTTTCATTCGCTTGAACCCCTCAGGCTGCTCCATGAATATTACTTCCTCCAAATCACCATAAAGAAAGGCTGTCTTCACATCCAGTTGCTCTAACTCCAGGTCATAGCTAGCCACCAAAGCCAAAATAATCCTGATTGAGGTATGTCTCACCACCGGAGAAAACACCTCATCATAGTCAATCCCCTTCCTCTGTGAGTATCCCTTTGCTACCAATCGAGCCTTAAACCATTCCTTTTCCTTTTCTGATACAGATTCCTTTTTCTTGTACACCCATTTACACCCCACTGGTTTCTTTTCCTCAGGCAATTCTGACAATTTCCAAGTTTTATTTTTCTTTAATGACTCCATCTCCTCCACCATGGCCTCCATCTAACTATCCCTTTCAGAACTGGGAATAGCTTCTTGAAACGTAGACGGATCCCCACTAGTAGTAGATAAAGCATATGCAACCATATCATCAAACCTGAACCTCTCCGGTGGTTTGATAGTGCGTCTGGGTCTCTTTGCGGCTATGCTTTCGTCCCGCTGTTGCAAATTTTGTGACACCCCCAAATCTAGGTACTTCATTCCCACAAGATTTGGTGTTTACTATCCATACATTCATACTATCTACCCAAATAAATAATATTTAAACCATAATCCTCCCTTTAAATAGGATTACATCATTAAATTCAAAAACATCCCAGGTTGTCTAACCTTTAAACATCATTCAAGTGCAAAAATAAAATTATTACATTACATCATTATTAAAAAAATCTATAACCGTCACAATAAAAAAAATTACAAGTCTGCATCACTTGTACATTTTTCCGTTTCCTTTGCTAGTTGAAGGCTCGTCTACTTTCTCAACTTTAGCTGCAATGAGTATATAAATATGCAAGAGTGAGCAAAACAATTGCTCGCTTGATATAACAATGCATCAACAGAAGAATAATAATAATAATAACTGCCAATAATAGGCTCATCAAACTGAATGGTACTCTAACGATGATAATCAGAAACTGGAATCCAAAATATGGAATATATCTAACTGAGGGTCATAAGACCATGAACTATGTCCACAGTTGCGAGTAATCTTTCAACTCCATCTTTAACAGTCATAAGACTATAAGGACTCCTCGTACTTAGCGGGATTAGCCCTTCGTACAATGTATTGTATACAAACATTTCAACGCTAAGCGTAAATTATCCCCTATTAATAGTAGGGTTGTTCATCTCAGTATTCAGAGTACAAGTCCGCACCAAAGAAAGTTTGGTTTGGATAAGCTTTCAAAGGTAATTTGAAGTTTAACGAACATCAACTAGAGGACTAGTTGAATCAATAGTGTGAAATAACACAACAGTTGATCAATAATAACATAATATGGAACAATGAATAAATGTAAACGAACTATCTATATTCTGAACTCATGCTTGGAAATAACTACAAAGCATAAGTATTGAATGACAATAAACCTTGTTTGAATAATATTAAACTAGGTCTATGAATTATTGAATATACATTAAGTAATAGCAAGCTGAAAATAAAGATTGCTTATGAGAATAGCTTGTGTCAAATAATTGAACTAAGATAATTCAACATTAGAAATTAGAATTCAAGAAAATTGCATTCTTTTTACATGAAGGACAATAAAGAAACTTGTCTAACAATAAACAAGTTAGAATACATCAATAAAGATTGGAATTCAAACTTGTTCGAGTAAAATAAGGTCATAACTAGCTTGTTCAAATAATGACTAGGAATACAAAAGTTCGCTTAATGAAAGTTTAAAGTAAGAAACTTGCTCAATCAAAAGAATAAAGTTACACAATGTAACAATAGCACTAGCTCAACGAAAGTGTAGAGTTAGAAAAACTTGCCTCGAGCGTAAGCTATAATATTACAACTCACGTTCACCTATACACAGTATTAAAACCACAACATAAAACGCATTACTAGCTAAACTTGTTATTTTAGCACAAGTCCTATGCTACCATATATATTTCAGAATTCCCAAATGTTAACATCACAACACTTATCTAACGTTCATTGTATAAACTAAGTTATCACATAATGCGTTCGTAACCTACTAATCACTTTTACAACTTTGAATTTATACTCAACATAACATGACTCGGTTTAACCTTGTTGTTACATGATTCTCACATTAACCTAACATTAAGCTAAGTTAAATTGAATGCCCAAAGTCTGCTTAATTAGTAAACTTCACTATCTCATGACGAATCTTGGCACGGTGGTGCCGCCAGATTTTATCTTCAGGTGGCGGCCACGCCGCCTTACGCCATGTATTCCAATTTTGCGTAATGTAGCTACGACACTTTTCTCGAAGCCAACTAACACGAATTTCACCCACCAAACAGTGATAATAACATGTAAAAATGGTATAGAACTATCACAAACATATTTGTGAACATATTCCACCAATTAAAATAATTTAACAACAATTTAAGCTAGGTTAATTTCTCAAATTCCATGTTTTTCATATAAAACTCATTTTTTGATATTCATCCCAGAAATCATCACTGTGAATTCAATACTTGGCCAAATCACCTCGTTCAAATTATACTATGCTCGTCTCTTAATGAACTACCATATACAAGCGTCAATTTACAGTTTCACATACGAATTGGCCACTAAAATTGACAATTACTCAAGCCATATGAAGAACACAAACACTGTCATTATTCTTCCTACTGTCAAACGAATTTAGCATGCAATTTCCTTGTTTGAACATAAACTCTAACATTATAAAAATGTATAACCACAATTACCAACTATATATGTCCATAATTCATAAATTTGATTTCACAGTACACAAACAACTATGTCGTGAATTCATATATGCATATATATATATATATATATAAAAATATCAAGGTTAGATAAATTACCTTAAAATGGCCTGAAATCCTTGCTAACTCTTGTAATCTTTGCTAAAATCTCTGGAAATTGCTTAAGTTTCCTCACAATTTTCTCAACTCTCTGTAATCTATAGGCTAGCAAATAGAATGCGTAAAACCAACTGATAAACAACGTAAGATATAAAACTGATAACCCTTAATAATACTAATTGCTATTTCAGTTACTAACGTATACAACATAAATATATTATATTTATTATTTTAATTTAATTTGTTTATTTTATTTAATTTCAAAAATTAGCTATACCAAAAGCCATAAGGCTTGTTTGGCAAAACCATTTAAATTTTAAACAATTAAAATACTTAAGCCTTGTTTGGCAAAAACTAAATTAAACCCTTTTTATTTTATTTTAATAAACATTTTAGTTTATAATTTATAATCACATATTATTTATTTAGATTTCCATATCCAACATTAACCCATTAAATTAATCACATACTATATTTTAATTAAATATAGCATTTTAGCAAAATCACAAAATTATAATTTTCATTATAACTTTATTTAATAATCTAATATCCCATTTAAATTATAAATCATCACAACAATATATATAATTTAATTTAATAATTTAATATACCATTTAAATTATTAAATCTTCACAAATAACAATATAACCTATCATGTTATATTATACTCTCTAAATAATAAATTAATTTAATTTAGAATATTATCTAATAAATTTAGATTCATAAATATTTACTAACAACCATCACATCAATAAAATATTTATTTCATCACTTTAACAATAGACACATCAAATAAATATTTATTTTATTCGATAAATATTTAATATTACAATTTAAAATTTTGAATCGTTACAGATTTTACTGTTCCACTGGTGGTGAATTTCTAGTGTCATAACTCTCCAGTTCGATTTGAACTTCCTGCTACTGTTTGTCGGTCTCTCCACCAGCCTTGGTTTTCTGACCTTCCTATTGCATCTTTAACCATGGAAGCCTCGTCAAAAACCACATCCCTACATCGATCATCGCTTCTTTCTTTCTTTGATCCCAAAGCTTGTACCCCTTCACACCTTTCTCATACCCAAGAAAGATACACTGTTTGGACTTGGCATCAAGCTTAGATCTCTCATCACCTGGAACGTCCGAAGATCCTCATACCCGAGTAATCCACTTATTTGCCTGTCCACACCTCTTGTGCAACTTTATTACCCAAAGCAGTACTCGGCGACCTGTTTATTATGTAAACTTCCATGCTCATTGGTTCTGCCTAGAAATCCTTCAAAAGCCCTGCATTTAGCCTCATGCACCGTGCCCGCTCTACTATAGTTCTGTTCATTCTTTTGTTAGGTTTGTAATATTCATCAACGCAATCAAATTGCAAAATTAGCGGAAGCGTGTAAAAATCAGAGTTTAAAAAAAATTTACAAACCATATACCCGGATCACCCTTTATGCATAATTATTAATTAAACGAAAAGATAAAGAATAAAATCATACCCTCAAGATCGAGCTTCCTCGTACAAGTTCACCTCCAAATCCTTTCGCTCAATCTTGAATCCACCGGGTTTGGTTCCTTCCTTTGATCAACGTTAGCCACCCAAATGTTTGGCCTCTGGAGGTGATCCACCAAGGAAGAAAGAAAATTCAAGAAGAATGGTGGTTGGCTAAACCCTAGTTTTTCTATCTCTATAGAAAAGGTGTACTCTCCCAACAATTGAATTATGTCGTATGTTGAAAAGTCAACAACTCCCCACCACCCATAATAAGACTCCTCTTATTTATAGATGTGGGCAACCCACCTTAACAATTAAGGAATTGGGATTTATTTATTTAATTAAATTCTTTTAATTAATTAAGCTCCCTAATCTAATTAGGGATAATTAATTAAACTCTTTTAACTAATTTTCCTTCCTAATCCAATTAGGAATAAATGAGAGTACTTATATTAAATTAATTCCTAAACTCTTTTAGAAATTAAAATAATAATAATTGTAATAATATTAATAAGACTCCTCTTATTAATTTATATTTAATATTTCTAAAATATTAAATAATAAATATTAAGCTATTTAATTTATTCTATCACCATAGATTAAATTAAATATACTTAACATATTATTACGATTATGCCATTAACTTCTTAAATAATTATTCTTCCTTTTATGGTGTGACCTTTAGGTTCTCCATATTAAACCTATTGTGAATAAATCAATTAGAATAATTCTAATCTTATTTAAATAAATAAATTAAACAATTAATTTATTTAAATAAATAATATATATTCTACAATAGGGATAAGCCTCCCTAATGATCAACAACGACTTTCCCAGGATAATATAGATTTCAACATTAATCATTAAAGAACCTTTGAGTAAATAGTTACTGCATAATTCAATCCTTCCACCATACAATGTCCCAATTAAATATAAGACATGGAATTCTTCACAAGTCTTATTTTATTTAATTATATGTATTTCGATCCTTAAATGCATGAACTCCAAATAATGCAAATTAGAAACTTCTTTCTAATTTCATTCTCCTTAACCAAGGACTACCGAGTTGTCATTTATCGAATCACATAGGACATTTCTCTTCTTTTTATTAGAGGTGGTAGATTCTTTATCGATCATACATTATCTCCATGTACAACTTATTATACCCAAGCATACCCTTTGATATACCCTAAGGGTCTTAAGGAATAAGTCAAAGTATAACTCATCATACACAAGATACTATGATGATCTCAAGTCCAAGGATTACTTGTACTACTATCACTACAGAATTCCTATTGACAGCAAATAAAACTCCATTAGGTATTCCTTAGCGAGCTACGTTCGATGAACTTATTCTCTAATAAGCACCTACATACTTGCTTTAGTGTCTCCACACAAAATGATCATGAGATCAATCATCCTCATCCAATGAGTAAGCAACGTATGTACCAATCTATCCTGGATTCACTAATCCCCAATTTAGTAATCCAACGATTGGGAACTATTTTAGTTTTAAGCTTTCTAAGAATTTAGATCTCATTAGAATGATCATCATCATTATTCTAAAAGCATTGCTTAAAACTATGGGTTTATCACATATTATAAAACAGCATCATGTAGATAATTAAAAGCCTTTAATAAATTAATACTTTTTATTAATAAATGAATAAGATTGTTATAAAGTATATGCTTTATCATCAAACATGATTGGCTTGTGTGCATACTACTTTCAATCTCCCACTTGCACTAAAGCCAATCGTCATGGTATCTTATACTCTTCTTCTCTAAGTGTCGATTATCCTGCTGTTGGATAAGCTTTAGTTAATGGATATGTAATGTTGTTCTTGAGAGTCCACTATCTCTATAGTGATTTCCCATCTTTCAATGATTCTAATAATCAAATGAAAATGCCACAACACATGTTTAGATCCAAGATGAGACTTGGGAACTATTCCTAGTTCTCAGAATGAACTTTTAATCCAAACAATCAACTTGCGCCTTCATTTATAGCTATATACTTTGTCTTTATCACTAAACCAAAGAACTCTTTTTCATTTTTGAATCTTTCCAATTCATCGCACTCACTGCTCAAGATAACGCTTTACCTTAAAGTGGATTTTCATCATCTTGATCATCTCGAAAAACTTGAGTCTGTTAAGCCCTCTAGTTTTAATTCGGACCCACCATCAATATGATCACATCCTTAGTGCTTGGTTAAGCACTTTAAGATGTTTTCAGCGACTCATAGTGAACTTCTCCGTGATATGACCGATCAACATCGGTCTCGTATATTTCATTGCATTCATGATAGCACACTCATGCGACCTCTCTTTTCAGGAGTCTGTGGGGACTATTAAGAGAGATACACTCCATAGCTCATCGACATGAGACAATCTCTTGGAGTTTGCCATGCTAAACGACTTTAGCATCAAATGAATATACGTTCCTTAGGTTAAGTTGAGCATCCTCTTAAATCTATCTATATAGATTTATATCCCCAATTAAGATACTCTTCCAAATCATTCATGGAGGAATGATTAGACAACTTTATCTTTACTGATTGTAGCATTGGTATGTCATTCCTTATCCGTAGTATATTAACATATAGTACTAGGAATGTCACGATGCTCCCAATTTAACCCTTTTGTACACACTAGGTTCATTCTTATTTTTGATAAAATCAAACTCTTTTGATTGCCTCATCAAAACGAATGTTCCATATTTGAGAAACTTGCTTCAATCCATTTCTCTGAGTGTTTACAACACTTACCTCATCGTATGTAACTGGATCATCATCTTCTATGATGTGTACCTCATCATCATCATCTATGATGAATCCATACCTCCTGTGTATCTTCTGACTACTATTCCGAAATTACGATTCATTTTGTGGTATAATAGGTCTATCTACGTGTTCATCTTATTTGATTTATAGTGTTTTGTGGTTCTTGAACTCTTCAAGATCTATTATTCTCCCACTAGCCCTTCAATGATAAACACCTTTATCTTAGAAGGCGTGTTTCGTAACAAACACCTTTTGCTAAGTAGAATTATAGAACATATACCCTAAACTTACTTTAGGATGTCCCAAAAATCAGACATGTCAAATTTTGTCCCAAGCTTATCCTTTGAAACCTTTTCACATAAGTTGGACAACCCTTTATCTTAACATACTTAAGATTAGGAATCCTCCCCGTCCATAACTTTTATGGAGTCTTGGGGCTGGATTTTGAGGTTACCTTTTGTAGATATGCAACCATTTCTAGGACATGACCACTGAAGGATACCGGAATGTCGGTAAAAATCATTATGGACCGCACCATGTCCAACAAGGTACGATTTTTCATTCGGATACATCAATCAATTATTGCGTGTCGTGGATGTGTCCATTATGAGAAAACCATTTGAGATGATCTAGAAACTTATTGCACAAGTATTTATTCCTTGATCTAATCAAAGAATCTTAATACTTTGCCAATTTGTTTCATTTCTGAATTCTTTGAACCTTTCAAATAATTCACAATTGTATTTCAGCAAATACACACATTCAACTCTTTGAATGATCATCTCCTTTTTCTTATACTAGTTTGTTCAATTTGTAAAATATATTTTAAATCATGAACAAATTTGTATTTATAACCGAAACTTCACTAAGCTTCTTTGGTTAGCCTCTGCAAGATACTTCTCGCAGTTTCTTTCCAGTGTCCAGGCTTATAGCAGTGGAAGCAAACTCCTTTGCTATTCATATCAGTTTTGTTCTTATT
Source organism: Panax quinquefolius (assembly GCA_020205615.1). Classification (NCBI taxonomy): domain Eukaryota; kingdom Viridiplantae; phylum Streptophyta; class Magnoliopsida; order Apiales; family Araliaceae; genus Panax; species Panax quinquefolius. The sequence goes on from CM035157.1 coordinate 26,411,209, forward strand.
ATCCTTTGTTTATGCCTTTCTATTTACCTTCTTTGAATCGTTCTTCTTTTCAGAAGATCCTTTGGCCCCTACCAGTAAGACTTGATCTTTCTTGGTTGGAAAGTGACTCTCAACATTTTTCAACATGTTAAGCAAATCAAATGAAGGCGATATCTAGCTTGTTTATATGAAAAATTCACAACAATTGTGAAAGGAGTCCGGAGTGAGTGCAAGATCAAATCTTGGCTCAACTCTCCATCCATGACAAAACCAGTTGTCCTAATTGATCAATCAAATTGATTATGTTAAGAACTTTTTATCGTACTTATAGTGCCATCAGCCATTCTAGATCGGAAGAGCTCCTTAGATATCCGATATCTATCGGTCCACTTTCCTCACCATCAACTACTTGATGTGCGGGAATATAGTAAGAGCATCCATAGTTTCATGTTGACATCAAGCTCGTTACTCATAGATGCTTGCAGCATGATGCATTGAGCCAATCAGTGCATCATCTTGCCACTTTCTAAAAGTAGCAATGTCTTCCTCAGAGGTATTGTCTGCAACCATTGCAGGGATAGGCATATTAAGGACATAAGATAGCTTTTTCAGCTATGGGAACTATTCTCATATTCCTTAACCAATCCATTTAATACGGTCCAGTTAAATAACATTTAATATGTTTCGTAGTGATAGTAATTAAGACATTGTAAAATTTAGTAAATGAATTTGTAATTAACAACATTTTAACATACATTCTTTTATTAATTACCAAAATAATTTAGGTCTTGTTTTAAATTGGTATCTCCCACTATTTTCTTCAAACTATATTACCCTCACTTATATAGTTCGGCAAAATCTAATCAAAGATTTGCTAGTGAGAATAAGGATCCCATTTCAAATGTATATAGCCTTGTGGTGACACAACAAACTATATATAAATAAATAGGTAGACAACTTTTGTCAATTACATCAACTATGCAACTCCTTTTCTTTTGCCTCTTAGATTATTTTGATCAAGTGGTGGCACATCCGAATCAAAATTATCCAAGTTAAGTCCCACCTAGCACTCCATATATTCAAAAAGAAAAATATCATCCTTGTGGTGACACAACAAAACAATATTGTTCAATTTTCTTTATAAGCATCAAATGTGATAAATTAACATCTTAAATACTTAATACTTGCCTTGTGGTGACACAACAAACTCATATTAAATATTTAATACTCTATTAATTTTATCATGCTAGAAAGGCGACGCTCGATATTCCAAATATCTTTGAACGCTTAGGACTTAATATAAAAATTTGAGGGTTTTGTTATTAATTTGTCTCATCTTGTTTAGCGGCATGCACATATATATATAAAATATAATAATTCGTATTAATGAACATGCTGAGCATGTTTGCATAATATATAATATATATAGTATAAGCATGCACATATAGAATACTATATTCTACCCGGATTGATTATGGACTTTTATTCTAGTTTGGTTCACTAGAGCCACCAAGTGAACCAAAAGGTCAAACCCTAGGGGGTGCAAGAAAATATTTAAATATAACTATTACATTTAAACCCTGCTCCATTACAAACGGGTCTTCACGCTTCTTTGTCCCTTGATCTCCAATTTTTCAAAATTAATTCTAACTATTCCTATTACAAAACTATTTAAAATAAATAGAAACCTTGATCGTGAATAAGGAGAAGTACATAGGAGGAGATAGAATTTACATTAAGAAAAATTAGAGAAGACGAGGTACGCAGAATTCCCATTTAATAAAACTCATACATTCATGCATCCAACTAAAATAAAATCCAATCGCATTGGTCAATAGTCCTTAATCAATCCCATTTATTATCATACACATCATCATATGCATCAATAAATAACATTCATCTTATGAATAATAAACATTTAATATATATATTGATATCATTTAATGGGCAAATTTAGTTAGTATAAAATCTAATTTTGAATTAAAATAAACTCCTTTATTTTAATCCAAATTTAAATCAAAATAAAACTATTTTATTTTAATTTATCCAATTTTGAATAAAATAAACTATTTTATTTTAATCAAAATCTTTAATCAAAATAAACTCCTTTATTTTAATTAATTATGGAATCCAATTCCATATATATATAAAATAAAAAAATCTTTAATTAAAATAAACTCTTTTATTTTAATTAATTATGGAATCCAATTCCATGTAAAAAAAAAATCTTTTATTAAAGGAAACACGGATATTCTTTCCTATTCACAAATAAACTCCTTTATTTTGAATAATATGAAATCTTATTCCATATTTAAATAAACTCTTTTATTTAAGGAAATTAGGATTCTTTTCCTATTCACAAATAAACTCTTTTATTTTGAATAATATGAAATCTTATTTCATATCTAAACAAACTCCTTTATTTAAGGAAAGATGGATTTACTTCCTATTCATAAATAAACTCCTTTATTTTAGAAAATGAAATCCAATTTCAACTCCAATTAGTTATCATGGAATCCAATTCCAACTCTAATTAGTTAGCATGAAATTCTAATTAAAATAAACTTTATATTTTAATATTAAAATAAACCTTTTTATTTTAAAATTAAAATAAATATTTTATTTTAATTATAAAATAATTAGGAATATATCATATATATATTATATATATATTCGGTATATATATATGTATATAATAACAGAACATATATATATATATATATATATATATATATAAACCGAAAGTTCCTAAAAATATATATCCGCATTTTTATTTTGTAAAACCGTTGGCCTTGTTCTGCTGCTTGAATTCTAAGCACCTGTAACCAAATTTATTTATTTTTTTTTTATGGTTTCCGTGCCATGTTTTGAAAAGAAAAAACAATCAGATTCCAACACAACAATATAATATGTAATTCCAACTTGAAATCCTGTAAAAACGTGGCAGGCTTACTTTTAAAAACAATTGGCCCTTGCATCCCTTTAAAAAAAAAAAAAAAGCAGAAGCACGGTTTGTTTTTTTTTTTTTTTTTTAATTTTATACAATTAAATTATGCCCAATTAAATTATTCTAAACACATATCAACATACATATTAAATCAAACAATTAATAATTCGCATAAAGATTTGGCTCTGATGCCACTGTTAGGTTTGTAATATTCATCAACGCAATCAAATTGCAAAATTAGCGGAAGCGTGTAAAAATCAGAGTTTAAAAAATATTTACAAACCATATACTCGGATCACCCTTTATGCATAATTATTAATTAAACAAAAAGATAAAGAATAAAATCATACCCTTGAAGATCGAGCTTCCTCGTGTACAAGTTCACCTCCAAATCCTTTCGCTCAATCTTGAATCCACCGGTTTGGTTCCTTCCTTTGATCAACGTTAGCCACCCAAATGTTTGGCCTCAGAGGTGATCCACCAAGAAGAAGAAAATTCAAGAAGAAGGGTGGTTGGCTAAACCCTAGTTTTTCTATCTCTATAGAAAAGGTGTACTCTCCCAACAATTGGAATTATGTCGTATGTTGAAAAGTCAACAACTCCCACCACCCATAATAAGACTCCTCTTATTTATAGATGTGGGCAACCCACCTTAACAATTAAGGAATTGGGTTTTAATTAATTAATTCTTTTAATTAATTAAGCTCCCTAATCTTATTAGGGATAATTAATTAAACTCTTTTAATTAATTTAACCTCCCAATCTTATTAGGAATAAATGAGAGTACTTATATTAAATTAATTCCTAAACTCTTTTAGAAATTAAAATAATAATAATTGTAATAATATTAATAAGACTCCTCTTATTAATTTATATTTAATATTTCTAAAATATTAAATAATAATATTAAGCTATTTAATTTATTCTATCACCATAGATTAAATTAAATATACTTAACATATTATTACGATTATGCCATTAACTTCTTAAATAATTATTCTTCCTTTTATGGTGTGACCCTTTAGGTTCTCCATATTAAACCTATTGTGAATAAATCAATTAGAACAATTCTAATCTTATTTAAATAAATAAATTAAACAATTAATTTATTTAAATAAATAATATTTATTCTACAATAGGGATAAGCCTCCCCAACGATCAACGACTTTCCGGATAATATAGATTTCAACATTAATCATTAAAGAACCTTTAAGTAAATTGTTACCGTATAATTCAATCCTTCCACCATACAATGTCCCAATTAAATATAAGACATGGAATTATCACAAGTCTTATTTTATTTAATTATATGTATTTCGATCCTTAAATGCACAACTCCAAATAATGCAAATTAGAAACTTCTTTCTAATTTCATTCTCGCCGCCAAGGACTACCGAGTTGTCATTTATCGAATCACATAGACATTTCTCTTCTTTATTAGAAGTGGTAGATTCTTTATCGATCATACATTATCTCCATGTATAACTTATTATACCCAAGCATACCCTTTGATATACCCTAAGGGTCTTAAGGAATAAGTCAAAGTATAACTCATCATACACAAGATACTATGATGATCTCAAGTCCAAGGATTACTTGTACTACTATCACTACAGAATTCCTATCGACAGCAAATAAAACTCCATTAGGTATTCCTTAGCGAGCCAATGCTCAAAGTGAACTTATTCTCTAATAAGCACCTACATACTTGCTTTAGTGTCTCCACACAAATGATCATGAGATCAATCATCCTCATCCAATGAGCAAAGCAACGTATGTACCAATCTATCCGGATTCACTAATCCCCAATTTAGTAATCCAACGATTGGGAACTATTTTAGTTTTAAGCTTTCTAAGAATTTAGATCTCATTAGAATGATCATCATCATTATTCTAAAAGCATTGCTTAAAACTATGGGTTTATCACATATTATAAAACAGCATCATGTAGATAATTAAAAGCCTTTAATAAATTAATACTTTTTATTAATAAATGAATAAGATTGTTATAAAGTATATGCTTTATCATCAAACATGATTGGCTTGTGTGCATACTGCTTTCATCTTTCTGCCACCCCATTCTACTGTGGAGTCTTCCTAAATGTCCAGTGACGTTATATTCCGTGTTCCTCACAAAACTTCACAAATGGCTCGTACTTGTACTCAGTCCCATTATCTGACCTGAGGCACTTAATTATTCTCCCTATTTGATTTTCCACTTCAACTTTCCACACCCTGAATTTTTTGAAGACCTCAGACTTGTGTCGCATGAAGTACACCCAAACCTTTCTCGAAAAGTCATCGATGAAAGTCAAGAAATATAGCGATCCCGCTTTTGAAGCTATTCTCACTGGCCCCCATACATCAGAATGCACATAGTCAAGTTTTCCATTCGTTTTGTTCACCGCACTCTTAAACTGCACCTTACACTGTTTTCCCAAGACACAGAACTTGCAGAAATCTAACTTGCACGACTTTATCCCTTTCAACAGATTTCTCCTATGTAATTCCAGCATCCCACGTTCTCCCATATGCCCCAACTGCATATGCCATAGTGTAGTATCATCAATATCCTCCGTTGTAGTGGCAGCAACTCCACCCACAACTGTGCTCCCTATCATCCGATAGATATTTCCGTTAACCTTAGAACCCTTCATTATTACAAGAGCACCCTTCGTCACTCTCATGGCTCCACCACCAATTTTGAACTCACAGCCATTAGAGTCCAGGGTTCCTAATGAAATAAGATTCTTCCTTAAAGCTGGGATATGTCTCACCTCAGCTAGAGTTTTCACAACACCATCGAACATCCTTATTTTCACTGTGCCTATTCCAATGACATTGCACGAAGCATCATTACCTATTAGAACTGTCCCACAGTTCATCGATTTATAGGTGTCAAACCACTCCCTGTTAGGTGTCATGTGAAACGAATATGCTGAATCCAAAATCCACGAGTCTGTCATGTCCGTGTTTGTAGAAACTAACAACATATCCCAATCATCCGATGATTCCTCCACGACGTTTGCCGATTTCATAGATTCTGATTGCTTCCCTGTTCCTTCACCCTTATTCTTGTATGGATAGTCCTTTTTGAAGTGTCCTGTCTCGCGACATCTGTAACACTTATACTCCTTAGGCTTAGGAGTCCTGCCCCTGGACTTCGATTTCCCCAGCGTTCCTGGTTTACCTCTATTCGATTTTCTGCCACGTTGCTCTCCACCTTTTACCACTAGCCCTTCACCCGAAATACCCTCAGATTGTTGCTTCCGCTGGTTAAACATTAGTAGAGCAGAAATGACTTCTTCCAACTTCAGAGTTTCTTTTCCCCATAGGAGAGTTGTCACAAGATTCTCCATGGAACCCGGTAGAGAACACAGTAACATCAACGCCTGGTCTTCTTCCTCGAATTTCACTTCAATCCTTAGCAAGTCACTAATTCTTTGATTGAAAGTGTGAATGTGTTGAATAAGTTCGGAACCTTCAATTATCTTTAACCCAAATAGTTTTTGCTTCAGAAACAGTTTATTTGTCAATAACTTTGACATATACCTGGATTCCAATTTACTCCATACACCTGATGGCGATTCATCTCCGATCACGTGATACATAACCTCGTCTGCCAGGCACAAACAAATTGTACTCACTGCCTTCGCTTGGATTTCATCTCAATCATCAATTGTCATGGACTCTAGTTTCTTCTTTAACGCCTTCACCAATCCCTGCTGCACCAACAGATCCTTTACCCTCTGTTGCCATAGCCCAAAATTCCTAGTCCCGTCAAACTTCATCACATCAAACTTTGTCACTGATGAATTTGATGTCATCGTTCTTCACGTGTTAAACCCGAGCTTTGATACCAATTTGTTAGAATATAAGATCACACACACGCACACAAATGATAGAGAATTAAGAATAACACAAGAGATTTACGTGGTTCCCCAATTTGGGTACTCCACAGGCGGCTTATTGTTTATTGATGATTCCTTGGTTACATAGGGCTTTACAATAGATAGTATTTATACCTACTAATCATATTCCAACCCTACTTCACTCCGCTCCGCTTGGGACCTACGGCCCGAACTACGCTCCGCTACGCTATGCTCCGCATTAGCCTTTTCCAGTGGCTTCTATATTATGATTCACAAGTTTCCAACACATATTTTTATTTTTATTTTCATTGCTTGTGTTGAAGAATTACATAGTAATATTGTGATGTGGTGTGATAATTTCCTCCTAGCCAAATCCCCACGCCACATATCTAGTCTCTAAATAAAGTAAAACAATTATGCTCTACTAAGAATGAGATAGTGATCCGCAATTTTTTGTGGGATTTTATGACTCCCAAATAATTTAATTATAAGATTTATTGGAATTAGAATTTTTATAGAATCCAGTGATTTGAGTGTTATTTGGATATATGTAAAAAAATTCAAATCTTACATTTATCCAAATAACACCCAAATCACTAGATTCTGTAAAAATTCTGATTCCAATAAATCTTATAAATTATTTGGGAGTCATTAAAAAATAAAATAAAATAAAATTTGTACGGTCACTACCCCTGTCAGCAAAACCCGATCCCCCTAGCAATTTTGAAAGTAAAAAACAAAATGGGATGTCCAACTTGTTCATTCTGCCAGTCCTTCCAAATTTGTTGTAGAAAAATTCCTAATTTACATGTCCTAGAAAAAAAGAAGAAAGAATAATCCCTCTTTGGATTAAAAAGCTGGTAATGCAAGGACAAAGCTCTGTTTATCATTTGAAACATATTCCTTCTTATTGGCAATCTTTCCGTATTAAGTAACCAATTTATTTAATTAGAAGTTTAAGTCATTAAAAAGAGACATTAACAATATATACCATGTTAATACTCTCCCACAAATGCAAATTAGCAATTTTATAGAGATCGAACAAATTAAAATAATTTACACTATTAAATTAATATATAGACAACATACGGTCGGGAGAATATTTGAATTCAAGATCTTGCACAACTTTGATACCATGTTAAGTAACCATTTCATCTAAAAATTTAAGTCATTAGATAGAGACATCAACAATATATAATGCTAATAATACAGAAACTCCGGCATTCAACTTATCGAAATACATAGTAAAATCCCACTTTAAATTTAGGGTGTAAACGAGTCGAGTCGAAGCGACCAGAGAATTGCTCAAATTCGACTCGAAATATTAAATTCATACTTGAATTTGAATTGTATTTGAAAAATTAACTCAGACTCGACTCGAATATTTATTACACGAATTCGATCCGACTCGAATTGAATTATATTCAAACTACTCGCGAGCTTTAAATTCAAGTTCGAATTTGAGTCTCCACATAATAACTAGCTTTATAATAAATATAATTATAAATTCAATTTTTTATTTTACTTAAAAATGAAAAATTATATTTACTATTACACTTACAAATATAAAATCACAATAAAAATTAAAAATAAAATAAAACAATAATAATTAATTATCCTAATTTAATTTAATTTTGTATATATTATAAGATAATGTATCGAGTATCTAATTGAATCTGTATCAATCGGGTATGTATTGAATCACAATCGAGAATTCGAGTAGTTTAAATCTTAAACGTTAAACGAGTCGAGTATAATATTGTTCGGATTTTACTCATATTTTTATTCGAACTATTTTTTATGCTCAGATTTGGATAATATTATTAACAAATCCAAGTCTCGCTCGCATTTTTTCATGTCGAGCCCGAACTGTTTGGTTCGTTTACAACCTTACTTTAAATGTGTGTCTTTGCAATAAGGTAATGCATCTCAAACAACATAATAATGGTACATTATTTAAGAAATTATTTGAAATGAAAAATTTAAGAGTACTAGTGTTAACGCCAAGATTCGTCCACGCGCTTCAATCACTAAAAGTGTGTCCAACCCTGCACAGAAACGGTAAGCACACCAAAAGCTTAACGATTTGTGCGTCGAGGGATAGCTCCGGAGTGAGAATAAGTACAGGCTGAATAAGGTTTAACAATGGAGGCAAAAAACTCTAGTGCAGAAAGTAATAATGAATTGTGTGTGTAACTTAGAATCAATGCAAAGCTTTGTATTTATAGTGAACTCACCACCTTTTTAGAGTCCTTCACCATATTGGATTAAGGTTCCTCATTAGGTATAATTCCTTAATGGGACCAAACACAATTCTCTTAAGGAAAGAAAATTGATTAGGAACATGACACTTTCCTTAGAGATAAATCGAATATAATTAGGAATCTTTAACTCCTTAAAATCCTCAACAACCCAAACAGAATCTCATATGGGTAATACAACTCCACACGCACCTTTGCCCACCATATAATTTGGGCCCAAATATTCATGGCCTAACACTGCCCCCAGTCTTTCGTTCAAATAAAGTATTTAATGGAAGAGTAGTCCAGACATATTCCATTGATAATGAACTAAACTAAGCCCAAGAATTTCTAAAGCTCATACGGCATCCAATAAACCAACCCTTCAACTAAGACCCACGTGCCCCATCATGACACTCATTAATGAGCTGCCCCTCGATGTTTGCGAACAACCAAAAAGTCATGTTACTTCAAATTCTAATCCCCCATCAAAACATCCCTTACCCCCAATACAGACAAACCCTCGCATCAATTGAATCTCAAAACTTTCTCTCTTCCCTTGCCAAAAACACTCTGTCCGACTGTCATTCCCTCAAGCACTAATAATGACTTCCTCTCAAACTCCATCCAACACTGTCCCCAACAATGAGATTCCCATCATGGCCACTCCTTTATCGTCCATCCCAGCTTCACCAGTCACCATCGTTCCCCCCACTTTTAACGCCCTAACCACCTATTCCACCATCACCATCACTGAAACCTCCTCTTAAAACCCATATTCAATCAAAATAGAGACGGATTTCTAGAAAATGTTACGAGAATTCCCAAACGAAACAAAATTTCCTCATGCCAATATGTCATCTCGTATCACCACCACAGACCTCCCCATCATTCGCCAACATTACCATATTCCAGACACCCACCAACTGAAAGCCCTTTCTACCACCGACCAAATGTACCTTTGTCCCGATGGCTGAACCGCTATGCCCCTCACCCTACTAGAGAAGGGCATTTGTCTGCCCCTACATCCCTTCCTCCTTACCCTTTTATGGTTTATCAACATCGAATTTGCCCAACTGGTGCCGAACTCCTATATCCATATCATTGCCTTCGTCGCCTTATGTCACGAGATCGGCACTACCCCTTCTATTGACTTCCTCTTTTCCTTATACCAACTGATCAACTCCCGAGAACCTAGATTCAAAGTTCTGAGCAAACAGCCTCCAAAACCCAACCCTAAGATTGAGAAGCGCCCCCTAATGGATATCCCCTTGAGCAATAAAAATTGACACAAAGACTGGTTCTATATCAAGGGACCAGAAACACACAAGCTTCCAGTCTGGGCCTCATACAGACAACCTAATGTCTCTTTTGGTGAGCGAGTACTAGAAATATCAAAACTGATTGAAAAACTGCCGACTCAGGAATGGAGCTTCGTTCTTCTGACCAAACAAATCTGGCTCTATGATCACAAACGTAAGTCACCGACCCCTATCTTCAAATGCTCTTCCTTTCCACCTTGTTACCCGACCTAATCCTATTTTCTAGTTGTAGTATCCCTCATCAAACCAACCTCTGCCAAAAGAAAAGACTTGGAAGAACTTCTTTATGGCAAATGCACCGAAGAACTTACTGATCCCCCAACTTCAGAAGCCACTACCGCCGAAGATACCGCTGAAGCCACAAACGAAGAACCATCCACCATCCGAATCAAAAAGAGAGCAGTCAAAAAAGCCACCATACTCATGACCACTCCGACCCCCACACCTACAGAAAGTATTCTAGACATGCCCGTCTAAGAAAGGACAAAGATACTTCGGATAAAGAAAAAGTGTGCCAAAATTATGCCTCTGTCTGCAGAAGAGCTAAAGGTTCCTTCCACCGAAACCTCAGTCCCTCATCCTACGAATGCCACCACAACCTCCTACTCAACAAATCCCCCCCCCCAAAAAAAATGCAAAGAAACCGACAACTCCATTCCCGAACCGCCAAACAAAAAGACACATATCGAAAAACCTTTCGAACTCCCACCTCAACTTACCCTTCGTACCCACGAAGAGCCTACCTCCTCAAATCCAACAAACCACTCAAAGGAAGTCGGACCTTCGAAAACCCTATGGCCTGACGCCTTTGCAAAATATCCCATGCATCTTTTCGAACACTTCGTTCTCCTAGCAGACGAACCACGCTTTGAAGATATATCAATGACCAAACTTGTCTTCGCCGGATTCATGTATAAGGGGATGGTAAGTTATTCTGAACCCCTCTTAATAAACACTCTTCCAATTATAATTGCATTCAAACCTAACCAATAACACCTTTCAGGCCAATGCAATATCCGGACGCTTTATTCAACGATACAAAACCATCGAAGCTGATGAAAAAGCCACCCGAACAGAAAACGAACAATTAAAAGCTGCCCTGGACAAAGAGAAAGATCTCCACGACAATACCTCCTTTTACTGTGAAGGGCTCAAATCAGATATTGCTAAATTAAATGAGGAAATAGTGATGATGGAAGCCCAACGAAAGAAGACTGTTAACAAATGCTACGATTTATCGAAGGAAAACGAGACTCTGAAATAAAACAAAGAAACCCTCACTCGCCATGCTTTAGACCTGATGAAAAGGGAGAAAATACACCTCCAAGCTCGAGCCAATCTAGAAAAAGAATTCACCAACTACAAAGCCCTCGGCTCGACTTTAACCGAAGAACTACGAAACCATATCCGAAGCGACTATAAAAAGTCTTCAGAACTTACCAACGAAATTATATAGATGTATTTTAAAGGATATGAAGCTGCTCGACGGAAAGATAAAGCCAAACTTACTGCCGTTGCATTGAACACATACCTCTTAGACTCCTCGGAAGATGAAGACGAAGACAATCCCGAAGACGACCCTCCCTTGTCATAATTTAATATTTTAACATGTTCTGTAAATTCCATTTTGTATTTAGCTTTATGAATGAACACAATGATCTTTCCGAAAGGATTTTCACAGATTTTCATAAATAACAATGAATCCATTCAAAAGGAACAAATATGCAAAATAACTAAGAGATTCATCCAAAGATCCATACACCTATATAAAGTGAATTAATAGAACCGAATACTAATAATATATTAATAAGCATTAAACCATTAAAAACACCAAAAAACACATTCACCCAAAGGGATGAACATATCCACCAATAAAATATGTTCGCCAGAAGGCTGAACAAACGTCTGCACGCAAGCTGAATGTACCACCGAACTCCATTAAAATAAATGTTCGCCCAAATGCTGAATAAACGTTCGAACACAGGCTGATGTACCACTGAACTCCATTAATAAAGGTTCACCCATAGGCTGATCAAACGTTCACACGCAGGCTGAACATACCACCGAACTCCATTAAAATAATTGTTCACCCAAGGCTGAACAAAAGTTCGCACGCAGGCTGAACGTATCATAGAACTCCATTAAAATAATTGTTCGCCCAAAGGCTAAACAAACTCCACCGAACCTCCGATAACACCAAAGTTCGCACAAAGGCTAAACATATAATCACAAGCCAAGAACACATAAGATTTGAAAAATATAGTAACCATTTTATTGATAAATTCTGAAAAGTTCTGAAAAGAAATTACAGAGTTTACTTATATATTTTGCCATACTGATAATATTTGTTAAGCCTCCCAACATGCCAGGTATTTCTGATCTCTGTACCATCCATTATCCGAAGCCAATATGTTCCTGGCTTTGGTACCTCAACTACCTCATAAGGACCGTCCCAACTCGGCATCAACTTCCCCTCATCTTGAGGCATTGAAGCTTCAACCTATAGAAGAACAAGGTCACCAACCTCAAATCTCCTGGGCATAACTCCTTTATTATAGTACCTAGCAACCCTCTTTTGATAAGCTGCTAACTTCACCAAGGTCGCTTCCCTGACTTCTTCTGATAAATCTAAGTTAGCCCGAAGGCCCTCCTTATTATAAAGCTCTTGAAACCGACTCACCCGGAGAGAAGAAGAACTAATTTTAACTGGGACGAGTGCATCAAAACTGTAGGCCAACCTGAAGGGCAAGTCTCTGGTAGTAGTTCTTGGAGTGGTCTTGTAATCCCACAACAAACTAAGCAACTCCTTTGTCCATCTCCCCTTCGCCTCATCAAGCCTTCGTTTTATTCCATTTAACAATGTTCTATTGGTAACCTCCACCTGGACATTAGATGGAGGATGATCAACAGAGGCCTTCCGATGTTGAATGTTCAGTTCCTTCAAGAATCCCTCAAATTTAGAGCCTACAAACTTCGTCCATTATTCAAAATTACCACAATTGGTATTCCAAACCGAAACACCACAAATTCCTTTAAAAACTTAAGACACTCCTGTTCTGTGATCTGCCGAAGGGGTTTCGCCTCAACCCACTTTGTCATATAATCAATTGCTACGATCAAAAAATTGACCTGCCCTTTAACCTTTGGTAATGGACCCAATATATCAATCCCCCACACAACAAAAGGAATTCGAGACAGGACCGAGCACAACTCTTCAGGAAGTTGGTGAACAATAGGTGTATTTATCTGGCACTTGGGACATTTTTTCACATACTCCATAGCCTTGTTGAAAATAGTGGGCCAGTAATAGCCTTACCGAAGTACCTTATAGGCCAATGCCTTAGCTTCCATGTGATCACCACAAATCCTCTCATAGACCTCGCGGAGAACATATTCAGCTTCGGACGACACTAAACATTTGAGCAGGGGAGAGGAATATTGTAACACCCCCTTCCTGAAAAGGAAAGGAAGGTCACGTACAAAGCACAACAAACCTCAAAATAAGTAAACAGAGCACTAATGACTTCAAATATGTAATAATGATATCCATCAATAAAATATTAAATACAATTCTCCAAATAGAGTCAAAATAATCAAAACCTAAAATTGAATCAAACTAGATGGTCAAAGGAAACTCTCTCATCACACTAGCCCTGAATCACCCTTCCAAACCTGTCGGAAGAAAAATACAGCATGAGCCAATTTTCCAGTACAGATATAAAGATACAAAAGATATAAAATTGAAATACAAAATCAACAGAGATAAAATATTGCCTCTGATGAAAAATAAAATCTCTAAAGATCTGAATAGAATATATCTGAACCAACAGAATTAACGAAACAAACTGAAGAGTAAAGAAATATTAAACCGAAATAACTAACTCAATTAACTGAATTGAACATAACAGAACAAAACTAATACAATGAAATAATAGGCTGAATCAAATGGCTAGGTGTCATTTCATACCGAGTGAGCTCAGAAATATACATTGCCACATAGGCAAGTAAAAACAATGTCACACAGGCAAGTCAAAATAATGCCACACGGGAAAGTTAAATGATGCAACACAGGTAACCAAAATAATGCCACACAGACAAATCATACATTGGACCGCGAATCCAAATGTATGCAAATCGGATGTGTGTTTGGCACAACATCACAAATCCGCAGAACAAAAAACTAGGGTCGACCCATACGCCTCCCACAACAAAACACCAAATGGCCCACTTCCTCTGGAGCCCAAAACGGAGACGCCGTGGACTAATCACACCACCACGAAAAGTGTCATACCTCTCGTGCCAAGACGACATGCATGTGGTATCCCCACAGGTGATTATAGCTCAGGTATAACCTACGGTATATTCTAACAAAAATACCATATCACAACACATGCGATATAATACCAACAAAAGGGTTCTATATGTACATGTTGAACCAAATCAAATTATAGTCACAAGGTCTCAAAAAGAAGGTAGCAACATGTACCGCTCTACAATTTTTAAAAATAAGTAGTACTAAACAAGATAACCTAATTCAAAGAGTACAAATACGAGTCATATGTATCAACTCCAAAATGAAACTAATATATTTATTTCACAGGAAAAAATTATGTGAAATAATAACGAATTTTGAACAAGCGACAAAATGAACAAATCAAATTTAACAAGAGTATAGCTGAAAGAGTACAGAATCCGTACCTGGAATAAGAAACATAATACCCAAAGTATATTCCAAAAACTCGTTTGGACTCTTTCCGTTCAATCTAAATAATTTAATAAGATTTTATTATAATCCAATCATTAATAACATATTACTATTAAATTATTATTAAGAACTTTTATAACTATGTCAGGAAAATTAATTAATTTAAATTAATATACATAACTTTCAATTTGATTTACTAATTCCGTTTATAAGTTTCATGACCAAATATTATTAAAATATAACATATATATATATATACGATTCGGATCAAGTCGTACCCTTATATCTTATTACATGCTCACCCACCTTTAGCGACGGACGTGACGGTTGACGGATCAGTTTCAATATATAATGCCGTCGTCATACTTTTAGCGACACTATATGTTGTCCGTCGCTAAAAGTATAGATAACGATTATAGATGATCAAAACCTTCACGCCGAGTCCGTCATCAAAGGGGGTGAGAGTGACGGTGAGTAAGATAAGGTATGACTTGATCCTCTCTCTCTCTCTCTATATATATATATATATATATATATATATATATATATAATTGCATGATAGCGTTAACTTTTGTTTTTGTCAAAACCGTAATTTAATTATACATGACTATCATAAGCATTAATATATATACACATATATTACCCAAAAGGAATCTAACTAGGAACACTAATAGAATTAAAGTTTGGTGGAAGAATTGGTACTCGGAATTCAAACTTCAACTACTTCATCTCCCAAAATCTATTAGGCTTATATTATAGTTATTATTAAAATAATGGTTTACAATAAATTCCATGATGCAATCATACCTTTATTCCGCCGATTGGAAGTCCCGAGCACCTCCTATTCAAATTTCTGTCCACAGTCGACTCCTGCTTCTTATTTCTTTTTCCCTCAGTCATGTATAAAGCATATGAGAGTCTAATTAGGTTTTACTTGTTTATTTATATATCTTATTGTGTCTCCTAATTTTAATAGGATTTTAATATTACTCAAATACAAAATAGACCCAATTAGTATAAAAGCCCAAATTAATGTAATCACATACTTATTATAGTTCACACAAATTAAATACAATTTGACCCAAACATAAGAAAAGCCCAATTAAAATAAGGATTTAAATATTATTTATTTATTTTATTTCTTTATTATTATTTTTTTGGGTATTACATTACCTCCCCCTTAAAAGAATTCCGTCTTCGGAATTCAAAAGAATGGAACATATCTAATTTTCAAAAAAATGCGGATACTCCGCTTGAATAGACTCCTCAAGTCCCCTAGTAGCTCCACGCTCCAGATGATTTTCTTTTTTCCGAGTATTACATTACATTCCCCACAAAAGGATTTTGTCCCCAGAATCAAAAGACTAACAAAGATTTACTTGACATTAAAGAGGTGAGGTTACTCTTGCCGAATAGTCTCTTACGCCTCCCAAGTAGCTTCGCGCTCCGGATAATTTTAGGAAAAATAAAATTAATATTTAATTATTTACAAAAATTCGTATTATTACATTTTTCCCTCTTTAAAAATAATTCTGTCCTTAGAATTCAAATAAGTTACATAAATTTTTATTTTGGTTTTTATTTAAATTACATAATTATTCATTAACTTTAATTAAGATGTAGCCCCGCCATTTGTAACGATCAAGCCTAGTAAGTCCAACGATCCACACAATTATCCATGTACTCGTAAAAGATCCGTCAGCTATCGTGTCAAGCCTTGGTAAGGTTATTTGTGTTAAATCACATAATCCACTGTTGGTGCGGGCCCCCCGTTAATATCTTTGAGTTTCATTCTTGCAAACGTACGTACTCTTCGGAACATAATTCGAAATCACAAAAATTTCTCTTCATCTAAATATGATTCGAATACCCAAAATATTTAAAATTATTTTTAATTCGTAAAACGTTTATATTCCACACATGACAAAGATTTAACAAATTGTTTTTATTAATTTTTACATAAATTCATGCAAAGCTCTAAGGGCATCAGATAAATAAAACAACTTAAATTATATCACCAACTCTCATTAAGTCCTCAAGAGTTTCAAAATATCATAACATCAAATCAAATTAGTTCTCAAATATTATAATACCAAAAATATACTACTAAGATCTCTTTATCACCATATCAAACTCTAAGTCACATATTCTACCATCTGTATAAGCGAACTACAACCATTCAAGATCTCTCATAATCAATTGAATTTCATCACTTACTATCTAATCATATAATAAATCAATTATCTCTTATTGCAAACCTTAATCCAATAAATTTCAATGTCTCCCCATACTATCACAAAGAAACTTGATAGAACATAACTTCAATATCCTACTAGAAAATAGCCACAAAATTGATCATTAACTCCAAATGATTAATCTAATTACCTCGAATATCAACAACTCAAATTTAAAAAAAAATCCTCTATAAATTATAATTTTCAATTTATCATAGTATGCCATCAATACACAAACCTCAAATTATCCACAAGCTTAACATAAATCAAAACCTAACTCAAATCAAATCCTTAATTCAATGATCATAATAATTGTCACAAAAAAAATAACTCTAACAATAAATTTTCCAAAATCAAATACTCGTCGATTCAAATACTCACATCATAATCACATCTCATATAAGATCACTTCTTATCTGTACAAAGTATAACTTTATTCACCTCAATGATTAAATCGTAATTCTTAACTAATATCATTACTCAATCACCTTAACAAATTATTCCACTTTCCTCAAATTAACTACAAATCGAAAAGAAATCGACAATTGGACAAAATAGAGACCAACCAAACAAAGAACAAAATTGAATCAAACTCCTACGTCTACCCAATGGTTTACCCACAACTCATATGTCAAACCTAAATAGGTTTTCTATAAGAAAGAATCTAAGCTCTGATACCATCTCTGTAACACCCTCTTCCCGAAAAAGAAAGGAGGGTCACGTGCAAAGCACAACAAACCTCAAAATAAGTAAACAGAGTACTAATGACTTCAAATATGTAATAGTGATATCCATCAATAAAATATTAAATGCAATCTCCAAATAGAGTCAAAATAATCAAAACATAAAATTAAATCAAACTAGATGGTCAAAGGCAACTCTCTCATCACACTAGCCCTGAATCACCCCTGCAAACCTGCCAGAAGAAAAACACAGCATGAGCCAATTTCCCAGTATGGATATAAAGATAAAAAAGATATACAACTGAAATACGAAATCAACAGAGATAAAATATTGCCTCTGATGAAAAATAAAATCTCTAAAGATCTGAATAGAATATATTTGAACCAACATAATTAACGAAACAAATAGAAGAGTAACGAAATATTGAACCGAAATAACTAACTCAATTAATTGAATTGAACATTACAGAACAAAACTAATATAATGAAATAATAGGCTGAATCAAATGGCTGGGTGTCATTTCATACCGAGTGAGCTCAGAAATAAACATTGCCACATAGACAAGTCAAAACAATGCCACACAGGCAAGTCAAAATAATGCCACACAGGCAAGTCAAATGATGTCACACAGGCAACCAAAATAATGCCACACAGACAAATCACACATTGGACTGCGAATCCAAATGTATGCAAATCGGATAGGTGTGTTTGGAACAACATCACGAATCCGTAAAACAGAAAACTAGGGTCAACCCATACGCCTCCCACAACAAAATACCAAATGGCCCACTTCCTCCGGAGCCCAAAACGGAGACGTAGTGGACTAATTACACCATCACGAAAAGTGTCATGTCTCTCGTGCCAAGACGACATGCCTGTGGTACCCCCACAGGTGGTTATAGCTCAACTATACCCTACGGTATATTCTAACAAAAATACCATGTCACAACACATGCGACATAATACCAACAAAAGGGTTCTATAAGTACATGTTGAAACAAATCAAATTATAGTCACAATATCTCAAAAAGAAGGTAGCAACATGTACCGCTCTACAATTTTCAAAAATAAATAGTACTAAACATGATAACCTAATTCAAAGAGTACAAATACGAGTCATGTGTATCAACTCCAAAATGAAACTAATATATTTATTTCACAAGAAACA
Source organism: Panax quinquefolius (assembly GCA_020205615.1). NCBI lineage: Eukaryota > Viridiplantae > Streptophyta > Magnoliopsida > Apiales > Araliaceae > Panax > Panax quinquefolius. The sequence goes on from CM035157.1 coordinate 26,430,360, forward strand.
ATTATGTGAAATAATAACGAAATTCGAACAAGCGACAAAATGAACAAATCAAATTTAACAAGAGTATCGCTGAAAGAGTACGGATTCCGTACCTGGAATAAGCAACGTAATACCCAAAGTATATTCCAAAAACCCGTTTGGACTCTTTCCGTTCAATCTAAATAATTTAATAAGATTTTATTACAATCCAATCATTAATAACATAATACTATTAAATTTATTATTAAGAACTTTTATAACTATGTCGGTAAAATTAATTAATTTAAATTAATATACATAACTTTCAATTTGATTTACTAATTTCGTTTATAAGTTTCATGACCAAATATTATTAAAATATAATATATATATATATATATATATATATATATATATCATCCTTATTATATTACAATAAATGCAAAGACCTTTCAATTGCATGATGACGTTAACTCTTTTTTTTGTCAAAACCGTAACTTAATTATACATGACTTTCATAAGCATTAATATATATACACATATATTACCCAAAAGGAATCTAATTAGGAACACTAATAGAATTAAAGTTTGGTGGAAGAATTGGTACTCAGAATTCAAAGTTCAACTACTTCATCTCCCAAAATCTATTAGGCTTATATTATAGTTATTATTACAATAATGGTTTACAATAAATTCCATGCTGCAATTATACCTTTATTCCGCCTATTAGAAGTCCCGAGCACCTCCTATTCAAATTTTTGTCCACAGCTGACTCCTGCTTCTTATTTCTCTATCCCTCAGTCACGTATAAAGCGTATGAGAGTCTAATTAGGTTTTACTTATTTTTTTATATATCTTATTGTGTCTCCTAATTTTAATAGAATTTTAATATTACCCAAATACAAAATAGACCCAATTAGTATAAAAGCCCAAATTAATGTAATCACATACTTATTATAGTTCACACAAATTAAATATAATTTGACCCAAACATAAGAAAAGCCAGTTAAAATATGGATTAAAATATTATTTTTTTATTTTATTTCTTTATTATTATTTTTTTTGGGTATTACATTACCTCCCCCTTAAAAGAATTCCATCCTCGAAATTCAAAAAAATGGAACGTATCTAATTTTCAAAAAAATGCGGATACTTCGCTCGAATAGACTCCTCAAGTCCCCTAGTAGCTCTGCGCTCTAGATGATTTTTTTTCGAGTATTACAAATATGCCCTTCGATACAAATCCCCATCTATCAAAATGAAGTTTGAACTTCTATGCTTGACTTTCTTCGTTAACAACCGATCCGAAGGCAAGACACCATCAACCAGATAGTCCAAGTAAGGAGCCATCCAACAGTTTGACCATTCCACGAACATTATTTCAACGTGCTGAAGACTCGATTGATTTAAGACCTCCAAGTAAATTGACCCACCAAATACATTAACATCAGTTGTTTCCAACCTTGCCAAAGCATCAACAGTAGTATTATCACATCTATCTACTCCCTGAAAAGCAAACGAACTAAAGTATTGAAGTCGATCTTTTACTTCTGCCAGATATTTTATCATCCTTACCCCAGGGCCTCATACTCCCCTAAAACCTACTTGATCACAAACTGAGAATCACTAAAAATCACTATGTTCTGAACCTCCAAGCTCTTCGTCAATCGAAGACCCGCTAAAATTAATTCATACTCAACCTCATTATTGGTCACCCAAAAACCAAAATGAATCGCCTGCGGCACTCTGAACCCCTCCGGACTTGTCAAAATGATATCAGCTCCACTAACATCCAAAGTACAAGACCCATCTACATATAGCATCCACAAACTCTGCTTCGGTCGAACATCTGTTACTGTCTGAACCGCTTCTCCTGACTGCACCAAAATACCATCTATCTTGGAGAATGAACACTCCACCACGTAGTCAGCTAAAGTTTGGCCCTTTATTATCGTTAGAGGACGATACTATATTATAAATTATGATAATACCATAGCCCATGCTGCAAGCTGACCCGAAACCTCTAGCTTTCCCAACACCTTTTTTAGTGGCTGATCTGTGTACACTAATATTAACCGACCTTGGAAGTACTGTCAAAGTTTCCTACTTACGATCATCAGTGAATAGGAAAACTTCTTAAGGTTCAGATACCTTATCTCTGCATCCCTAAGGGTATGTTACCAAAGTAAACCGAGTGCTACTTACCCCCAATCTCCAGCACCAAAACTGCTCCTACCGCCAAAGAACTTGCAGCCAAATACATATACAAAGGCTCAGTAGGAACTGGTTTCACCAAGAAAAGGGCCGAAGATAGATACCATTTAATTTCCTAAAAGGCGTCCTCACACTCTGAAGTTCACTGGAAACTCTTCTCGTTCTTCAACCCTTTTAGCGTATCAAAAAATGGCAAGCACCTTTCTGCCGACTTAGACATGAATCTCCTCAAAGTTGTTATCCGACCTGTCAGATGTTGGACGTCTTTATACAATTGAGGAGACTTCATATCTAAAATTGCTTTGATCTTCTCTAGGTTCGCCTCAATTCCTCGCTGACTTATCAGATAACCCAGAAATTTCCCTGCTCCCAGCCCGAAGGTACACTTTGTTGGGTTCAACCTGAGCTTGTGATGTCGAACTGTCCGGAAGCAATCCTCTAAATCATCCAAATGTCCCCATACCGACATGCTCTTGAAAATCATATCATCTGCGTAGACCTCCATACTCTGACCCAACTATTTCAAAAAAACATAGTTCATCATCCTCTGATAAGTAGCCCCTGCATTCAACAATCTGAAAGTCTTCTTTTTGTAAGCGTAAATCGACCGATAGGGGTGCTCATCGGTAAAAAACCGAATCGGTACCAAAAATACAGAACTGACACCGATCCAAAATTACCAAAAAAGTAAGAACCAGTACCGAATTACCGGTTCGATACAAAATCGGTAACGATTTTTTCGGTTTAATTTTCGGTTATACCGCATTGTAATATATATAATTATTAATAATAATTAAATAATTTTTTTTATATATTAACAATTTTGTTTTAAAACTAAGAAATCATTAACTATTAATAATAATTAATATATAAAATAAAACTACAAAACATTATTAATATATATAATTTTTTAATAAAACTACTATTATATAGAAATTATTAATGTATAAAAAAAATTAATATATAAAAATACAAAACATTAACTATTAATTATTATATTATTAAATTTTGGTTTTTAAGTATTTCGGTTTTTACCGAATTCCAAAAGTTCATTATCGCTGCCGATACCGAAAAGTGTAAAAAAAAAACCAAAAAACTGATACCAAAAAAAATTGGTACTGCCGATTTCGGTATCAACTGATTCGGTAAAAAATCGAAAAAACTGAATTTTTTGAGCACCCCTACCAACCGATGTGTAGTGAAGGCAGTCTTCGGGATGTCTTCCTTGTGCATCAAAATAAGATGGTAACCCGAAAATGCGTCCATAAAACTGAGAAAAGCATACCCTAAAGTGGCATCAATTAACTGGTTAATATGGGGAAGTGGGTAAAAATCCTTCGGACATGCCTTATTCAGATCTTTATAATCAATATAGACTCACCACTTCCCATTTTGCTTCTGAACCAATACCACGTTCGCCATCCACTCCGGGTAGTCAATCTCGAAGATAAAATCAGCTGCCAAAAGCTTAGCTATATTATCATCTATTATCTTCTACCTCTCTGGGATGAAGATTCTCCTTTTCTACCAAACTGGTTTCTTCGTTGGATCTACATGCAACCTATGCACGACCACCTTCTGATCAACTTCAGGCATATCACTGGGAGTCCATGCAAAGATATCAGCATAATATTGCAGTAATTCTACCAAACTGGTTCAAAAAAGTTCTTACTGCCCGGACCCGATCTTCACCGTCTTATCTTTTTTTACCATGAATCAATTCCACATCCTCAGTCTCTTTGGCCGGCGTGACCAGAGGCTCGGAAACACCCTCTGTAAATGGTTCGATTTCTATCGCCATCGTCGGATTATGCTTGTTGACCCCTACCCCCGAAGAGATTAATGCACTCATGTAACATCTTCTAGCCAAATCGAGGTATCTAGCTACATTGTCGACTCCGTTTGGTGTGGGAAACTTGATTTTAAAGTGAGGGATCGAAGTCACCGCCTGTAGAGCTATTAAAGTCGGTCTTCCCAGTATGGCATTGTACGCCGAATCCATATGCACTACAAAAAACTGATAAACTATCTCCACCTGATAGGGAGCTGTCCCGAAGATTACTAGTAACTTGATCGTTCTTGCAACCTTAACTGGATCATTACTGAACCAGTACAGAGGAGGCTCCTGACCGACCTCCAATTTCTAACCCTCTAGATCCATTCTTTGGTAGGCATGAGCATACAAAATATCCACCGGTGATCCGTTGTCAATCATCATCCTTTTCATGTCCATCAAACTCACTTGTACTGTAATCACCAGGGCTCCTTCATGGGGCTCAATAGGCTCTGAAGGAAAATTACCATCAATAAAAGAGATTACTAAACTGGGATATGGTCTTTCTCGCCTGACAGGTTGATCGGACACTATCATCACCGCGTCTAGAAATCCTCTTCTCTTTTTTCCTGTAACCTTCCCAACCGACCCGCCCGTGATCACATCCACCACCCGACACACTGCTTGAGTCTGATCTTGTTGCTGGGGCTGGGGGCTCGATTTTGATGTCGAGGCACCGTTTTCCTGTTGTGCCCTCGAAGACTCTCTTCCTGCCACAAACTGGACCAAGTTCCCATTATGGATGTTCTTCTCAATCAGGTCCTTTAAGTTCCAACAAGCTTCTGTCAAATGCATTGTCCTCCCATGATAGTCACAGTACATATTCGAATTTCCCCTCTCAATCTTCGAGCTCTACTTGGCTTGCTCATAGTATGGCTTTTCCTTCATATGTTCTAAAATAGCCTTCCGATCAGTGCTCAACTTAGAGTAAAAAATTTTGACCTTCTGACTCAGGAAAAGAGGACGTCCTCCTCCCGACCCGCCACTATTATTGTTGTACTTCTTCGGGTAGCCCCCCCGAAATATCATTGTTGTTATTCCGCTTATCATTTTCTTTCTACATCGGCCTTTCTGCTAAGTTCGGTTTTAGACTTCTCATAGATTCTTCTATCACGATGAGACCTTCGGCCTTGTCGAAAGCTTCAGCCAAACTCTTCGGATGGTTGAACATCAACTCCTTTACTAACTTTTTAGATTTAACAAGATCCTACTCGTTCTGAAATAGCCCTACTACCTGAAGGTCGTTCAAATCCGAGACCTGTCCCACTGCTTCCCGGAATCATTTCATATATTATCCCAAGGCTTTGTCTGAGTACTGTCGGATCTGAGATAACGAACCGGTGGGCTTTCTTTTTCTTTTATTGCTTCTGAACCGCATATGGAACTTATCACAAAGCCCTCTCCATGAAGATAAGTTCGGGGCAAGAGTCATCATCCACTGCCGAGCGTCTTTCCTTAAGGTCGTTATAAACATCTGGCCCTTGGCAGATTCTGAGTAGTCATAGTAGTCCATTAAGCGGTCATAGGCCTGACTATGCTCGTGAGGTTCCCCAAACCATCATAACTCTCCATATGAGGAGGCTTCTTGCTCGGATCTGCCTTTTCCTGCATGATCTCTGGAGAGAAAGGTGACAAAGTCTTGACCGTAGCTACACTGTTTGGATTTTCCCTTTCCTGCTTGACTTCGGCTAGCTATTTTTCTAGTTCGACAAGCTTTTTGGCCAACTCTTCTGTCCCACTTCTTAAAGGTGAAGGATTCCTTCAGCTCCTCCCTACATTGGGAGACACATCTCACCTCGGGCGAGTCACCTATTGCCTGGTATCAGAACTCGCAGCCCTGTATCGGCTCCGTCTCATGTTTCCACTGTGTCGAGGGCCATCCGGACGATGAGTCCTAAAGTGGTCCTCGGGAGAACGACCTCTTGATCGACTCCTCTGACTGCTCCTATCTCAAGAGCGACTCCGAAGTCTGATCCCGATCTGTCTGACATTGTCTAGACGATGAGTTATGGACTAAACCTCTGGTGACCGACCCTGCCTTCGGGTATAACTGGTGGCACCTTCCTCGTTCCCAATAATCAAAAACTCCATCTACTGATCAATCTCCTTTCGTTGCGCAAGTAGAGCCTTCAAAGCATCATCAATTTCCTGGGCTTTTTTGGACAAGATCAGTATCCTTTCATCATGACTGTCATTGTGAGGTTGTGTTCGGGACGGAGCATCCTCAACACGATCCCCATGGCTAGCATTTCTACTGGAAGTTTTGAATAGTCTCCTTTTGATGTCACCTATGTCCAAATCATTAGGCCCCACTGAACGACTTTGGGACCCAACCTATCGTGGATACTTTTGGACTGTCCCAATCTATCTTTAACTGATCCGTTTTGCCGAATAGATCCATCAGTTGTGGATTTTCTAACCCCTGAGACTGTCTTGATGTTCACCATGGATCCACCTGGCAAATTCTCAATGATGATTGAAAATCAACACTAGTGAAAGTAGTATGCACACAAGCCAATCATGTTTGATGATAAAGCATATACTTTGTAACAATCTTATTCATTTATTAATAAAAAGTATTAATTTATTAAAGGCTTTTAATTATCTACATGATCTTTGTTTTATAATATGTGATAAACCCATAGTTTTAAGCAATGCTTTTAGAATAATGATGATGATCATTCTAATGAGATCTAAATTCTTAGAAAGCTTAAAACTAAAATAGTTCCCAATCATTGGATTACTAAATTGGGGATTAGTGAATCCGGATAGATTGGTACATCGTTGCTTGCTCATTGGATGAGGATGATTGATCTCATGATCATTTGTGTGGAACACTAAAGCAAGTATGTAGGTGCTTATTAGAGAATAAGTTCATTTGAGCATTGGCTCATTAAGGAATACCTAATGGAGTTTTATTTGCTGTCAATAGGAATTCTGTAGTGATAGTAGTACTGATGATCCTTGGACTTGAGATCATCATAGTATCTTGTGTATGATGAATTATACTTTGACTTATTCCTTAAGACCCTTAGGGTATATCAAAGGGTATGCTTGGGTATAATAAGTTGTACATGGAGATAATGTATGATCGATAAAGAATCTACCACTTCTAATAAAAGAAGAAATGTCTCTATGTGATTCGATAAATGACAACCCAGTAGTCCTTGCGCGAGGAGAATGAAATTAGAAAGGAGTTTCTAATTTGCATTATTTGGAGTTGTGCATTTAAGGATCGAAATACATATAATTAAATAAAATAAGACTTGTGATAATTCCATGTCTTATATTTAATTGGGACATTGTATGGTGGAAGGATTGAATTGTCTGCGGTAACTATTTACTCAAAGGTTCTTTTATGATTAATGTTGAAATCTATATTATCTGGAAAGTCGTTGATCATTAGGGAGAACTTATCCTATTGTAGAATAAATATTATTTAAATAAATTAATTATTTAATTTATTTATTTAAATAAGATTAGAATTGTTCTAATTGATTTATTCTGGCCGGTTTAATATGGAGAACCTAAAGGGTCACACCATAAAAGGAAGAATAATTATTTAAGAAGTTAATGGCATAATCGTAATAATATGTTAAGTATATTTAATTTAATCTATGGTGATAGAATAAATTAAATAGCTTAATATTATTATTTAATATTTTAGAAATATTAAATATAAATTAATAGAGAGGAGTCTTATTAATATTATTACAATTATTATTATTTTAATTTCTAAAAGAGTTTAGGAATTAATTTAATATAAGTACTCTCATTTATTCCTAATAAGATTAGGAGGTTAAATTAATTAAAGGAGTTTAATTAATTATCCCTAATAAGATTAGGGAGCTTAATTAATTAAAAGAATTAATTAATTAAAAAAACCAATTCCTTAATTGTTAAGGTGGGTTGCCCACATCTATAAATAAGAGGAGTCTTATTATGGGTGGTATGGGTTGTTGACTTTTAACAACTTAATAATTCCAATTGTTGGGAGAGTACACCTTTTCATAGAGATAGAAAAACTAGGGTTTAGAGCCAACCACCCATCTTCTTGAATTTTATTCTTCTTTGGTGGATCACCTCTGAGGCCAAACATTTGGGTGGCTAACGTTGATCGAAGGAAGGAACCAAACCCGGTGGATTCAAGTTGAGCGAAAAGGATTGGAGGTGAACTTGTACACGAGGAAGCTTCGATCTTCAAGGGTATGATTTTTTATTCTTTATCTTTTTCGTTAAATTAATAATTATGCATAAAGGATGATCCGGGTATATGGTTTGTAAATTTTTAAACTCGATTTTACCACGCTTAGCATAATTTTGCAATTTGATTGCGTTATGAATATTACAAACCTAACGGTGGCATCGAGCCAAACCTTTATCACGAATTATTAATTGTTTTATTTTTATATATTGATATGTGTTTAGAACAATTTAATTGGGCATAATTTTATTGTATAAAATTTAATAAAAAAAAAAAAAAAAAAAAAAATCTTCGGTTTTGTTTTAAGATTTGACCACACTTATTATACTTTTTCGAAAAAGTGAAGCGACATGAGTCGATTTAAAAAAAACGGGACATAATGATGCAACCGCATAAATCAAGGCTGGTTTGTTATTCCAATATATAGTAAAACGAAAAAGGAAATCATGCATGCAATCCGGTTTTTGATAAAGCGCATTTTAAATCGAGACAATTAATTATTAACAATCATTAATGTAATATGATTATCTAATGATTATATAATGATTATCCAATGATTATATATATATATATATATATATATATATATATATATAAAAAATTTGAAAATATATTTTTTTTTTTATAAATACGCGAATTGAATAACGTAAAACAAAAAAATATATACATACGAATATTAAAATTTATAATATAATATATATATATATATATATATAATATTTATATATATATATATATATATATATATATATATATATATATATAATATTTTAATAATTTATAATTAAAATAAAAGTTTATTTTAATCTTAAAATAAAAGTTTATTTTAATATTAAAATAAAAGGTTTATTTTAATTTTAAAATTAAATTTCATCTTAACTAATTAGAGTTGGAATTGGATTCCATAATAACTATTTGGAGTTGAAATTGGATTTTATTTTTCCTAAAATAAAGGAGTTTATTTGTGAATAGGAAAAGTAAATCCATCTTTCCTGCAAATAAAGGAGTTTGTTTAGATATGAAATAAGATTTCATATTATTCAAAATAAAATGAGTTTATTTGTGAATAGGAAAGAGAATCCTAATTTCCTTAAATAAAGGAGTTTATTTAAATATGGAATAAGATTTCATATTATTCAAAATAAAGGAGTTTATTTGTGAATAGGAAAAATATATCCGTGTTTCCTTTAAATAAAAGATTTTTTTTCATGGAATTTGGATTCCATAATTAATTAAAATAAAAGAGTTTATTTTAATTAAAAAAATTTTTATTACATGGAATTGGATTCATAATTAATTAAAATAAAAGAGTTTATTTTAATTAAAGATTTTTTTTATATATATATAGGAATTGGATTCCATAATTAATTAAAATAAAGGAGTTTATTTTGATTAAAATTTTGATTAAAATAAAATAGTTTATTTTATTCAAAATTGAATAAATTAAAATAAAATAGTTTTATTTTGATTTAAATTTGGATTAAAATAAAGGAGTTTATTTTGATTCAAAAATAGATTTTATACTAACTAAATTTGCCCATTAAATGATATCAATATATATATTAAATGTTTATTATTCATGAGATGAATATTATTTATTGATGCGTATGGTGATGTGTATGATAATAAATGGGATTGATTATGGACTATTGACGATGCGATTGGATTTTATTTTAGTTGGATGCATGAATGTATGGGTTTTATTAAATGGGGTTCTGCGTGCCTCGTCTTCTCTAATTTTTCTTAATGTAAATTCTATCTCCTCCTATGTACTTCCCTTATTTAGCGATCAAGGTTTCTATTTATTTTAAAATAGTTTTGTAATAGGAATAGTTAGAATTAATTTTGAAAAATTGGAGATCGAGGAACAAGGAGCGCTTGAAGACCGTTTGTAATGGAGCAGGGTTTAAATGTAATAGTTATATTTAAATATTATTTCTTGCACCCCTAGGGTTTGACCTTTTGGTTCACTTGGTGGCTCTAGTGAACCAAACTAGAATAAAAGTCCATAATCAATCAAGGGTAGAATATAATATTCTATATGTGCATGCTTATACTATATATATATATATATTATGCAAACATGCTTAGCATGTTCATTAATATAATGCGTATTTTATATATATATATGCGTATGCGTGCGCTAAACAAATGAGACAAATTAATAACAAACCCTCAATTTTTTATATTAAGTCTAAGCGTTCAAAGATATTTGGAATATCGAGCGTAAGCCTAGCATGATAAAATTAATAGAGTATTAAATATTTAATATGAGTTTGTTGTGTCACCACAAGGCAAGTATTAAGTATTTAAGATGTTAATTTATCACATTTGATGCTTATAAAGAAAATTGAACAATATTGTTTTGTTGTGTCACCACAAGGATGATATTTTCTTTTTGAATATATGGAGTGCTAGGTCGGACTTAACTTGGATAATTTTGATTCGGATGTGCCACCACTTGATCAAAAATAATCTAAGAGGCAAAATACTGAGGAGTTGCATAGTTGATGTAATTGACAAAAGTTGTCTACCTATTTATTTATATATAGTTTGTTGTGTCACCAAATTTATATACATTTGAAATGGGATCCTTATTCTCACTAGCAAATCTTTAATTAGATTTTCTTAGAACTATATAAGTGAGGGTAATATAGTTTGAAGAAAATAGTGGGAGATACCAATTTAAAACAAGACCTAAATTATTTTGGTAATTAATAAAAGAATGTATGTTAAAATGTTTGTTAATTACAAATTCATTTACAAAATTTTACAATGTCTAAAATTACTATCATTTGCGAAGCATATTAGATGCTAAATTAACGGGATAAAATTAAATGGATTGGTTAAGGAATTTGAGAATAGTTCTCATGGTGAAAAGCTATCTTATGTCATTAATCGCCTATCCTGCAATGGTTGCGAACAATGCCTCTGAGGAAGAGATTGCTACTTTTAGAAAGTGGCGAGATGATGCACTGATTGGCTCGATGCATCATGCTCATCCATGAGTAACAAGCTTGACGTCGGCATGAAACTATGGATACTTACTATATTCCCGCACATCAAGTAGTTGATGGTGAGGAAAGTGGGGCGATAGATATCGAGATATCTAAGGAGCTCTTCCGATCTAGAATGGCGATGGCACTATAATACTGGAGACAAAAAGTTCTTAACATAATCAATTTGATTGATCGATTAGAACAACCGGTTTTGTCGTGGATGGAGAGTTGAGCCAAGATTTGATCTTGCACTCACTCCGGACTCTTTTCACAATTGTTGTGAATTTTTCATATGAACAAGCTAGAATATCGACTTCGTTTGATTTGCTTAACATGTTGAAAAATGTTGAGAGTCACTTTCCAACCAAGAAAGATCAAGTCTTCTTGGTAGGGGCCAAAGGATCTTCGAAAGAAGAATGATTCAAAGAAGGTAAATAGAAAGGCGTAAACAAAGGATAATAAGAACAAAAGCGTCACGGATCAGCAAAGGTTTGCTTCCACTACAATAAGCTTTGGACAACTTGGAAAGAAAGCTGCGAGAAGCATCTTGCGAGAGGCTAACGAAAGAAGCTTAGTGAAGTTTGGTTACAAATCTGATTTTGTTCATGATTGAAATAAATTTTTCTTTAAGTCAGGTTCTACTTGGGTATTGGATCTGAGCTTTGGTTATCATAAATATAGATTTATGAAGGGACCAAGCGAGTAGAAAGTTAAACAAATATAAGTAATCCTATGTGGGAAATGAAGCAAAGGTTGCTTGCATTAGCTATAGAAACTTATAGTTTAGCATGCTACTGAACAAATCTATTAAGTCGATAAGTTGTTATTGTATTCCGATTCTTGTTAAAAATATTATTTCCATTTTATTGTTGAACAATGAAAACTTTGGTATTATAATTAAGAACAATTGTTGTTCTATTTATAATAATAATGTTTTATATAGAATGGAATATTACTTAATAAATTTTGTATACTTGACTTACGTGAAAATAATTTTACAAATTGAACAAATTAGTATAAGAAAAGGAGATGATCATTCAAAGAGTTGAATGTGTGTATTTGTTGAAATACAAGTGTGAATTATTTGAAAGGTTCAAAAAATTGAAGTGTGAAACAAATTGGCAAAGTATTAAGATTCTTTGATTAGATCGAGGAATAAATACTTGTGCAATAAGTTTCTAGATCATCTCAAATGGTTTTTCTCATAATGGACACATCGATCTGTGATAATTGATTGATGTATCTGAATGAAAAAATCGTACCTTGTTGGACATAGTGCGGTCCAAAATGATTTTCTGACATTCCATTATCCTTCTAGGATAATGTCCTAGAAATGGTACATATCTCTACGAAAATGGTAACCTCAAAATCCGGCCCCAGACTCCATAAAAGTTATGGATGGGGAGGATTCTAATCTTAAGTATGTTAAGATAAGGGTTTGTCAACTTATGTGAAAAGGTTTCAAAAGGATAAGCTTGGGACAAGATTTGACAAGTGTCGATTTGTGGGACATCCTAAAGTAAGTTTAGGGTATATGTTCTATAATTCTACTTAGCAAAAGGTGTTTGTTACGAAACACGCGCCTTCTAAGATAAAGGTGTTTATCATTGAAGGGGCTAGTGGGAGGATAATAGATCTTGAAAAGTTCAAGATCCACAAAACACTATAAAGTCAAATAAGAGGAACACGTAGATAGACCTATTGTACCTGGCCAAATCGTAAATGCGGAATAGTACCAAAGATACCTAGGAGGTATGGATTCATCATGGATGATGATGATGAGGCACACATCATAGAAGATGATGATCCGAGTTACATTCGATGAGGTAAGACTTCTAGTGTGTACAAAAAAGGTCGATTAGGAGCGTCGTGAAATTTCTAGTATTATATGTTGATATCTACTACGGATGAGGAATTACATACCAATGCTACAATCAATCGATAAAGATAAAGTTGTCTAAACATTCCTCCATGAATGGTTTGGGAAGAGTATCTTAATTGGGGATATAAATCTATATAGATAGATTTAAGAGGATGCTCGACTTAACCCGAGGCGTATATTCATTTGATGCTAAAGTCGTTTAGCATATGGCAAACTCAAGAGATGTCTCATGTTGATGAGCCGTGGGTGTATCTCTCTTAATAGTCCCCATAGACTCCAATGAAGAGAGATCAGCATGAGTGACAATCATGTATGATATGAAATATCTGAGACTGATGTTGATCGATCGTATTGCGGAGAAGTTCACTACTTTGTGAGTCGGTGAAAAACATCTTAAAGTTCTTAACTTAGCACTAAGGATGTGATGAGCATACATGGTGGGTCTAAATTAAAACTAGAGGGCTTAACAGACTCAGTTTTTCGAGACGGAGACGAAGATGACGAAAAATCACTTTAAGGTAAAGCGTTATCTTGAGCAGTGGTGCGATGAATTGGAAAGGTTTCAAACAATGAAAAAGAGTTCTTTGGTTTAGTGATAATAAAACAAAGTATATAGCTATAAATGAAGGCTGCAAGTTGATTGTTTGGATTAAAAGTTCATTCTGAGAACTAGGAATAGTTCTAAGTCTCATCTTGGATCTAAACATGTGTTGTGGCACTTTCATTTGATTATTAGAATCATTGAAAGATGGGAAATCACTATAGAGATAGTGGACTCTCAAGAACAACATTACATATCCATTAACTAAAGCTTATCCAACGGCGGGATAATCGTCACTTAGAGAAGAAGAGTATAAGATACCATGACGATTGGCTTTAGTGCAGTGGGAGATTGAAAGTAGTATGCACACAAAGCCAATCATGTTTGATGATAAAGCATATACTTTGTAACAATCTTATTCATTTATTAATAAAAAGTATTAATTTATTAAAGGCTTTTAATTATCTACATGATCTTTGTTTTATAATATGTGATAAACCCATAGTTTTAAGCAATGCTTTTAGAATAATGATGATGATCATTCTAATGAGATCTAAATTCTTAGAAAGCTTAAAACTAAAATAGTTCCCAATCATTGGATTACTAAATTGGGGATTAGTGAATCCGGATAGATTGGTACATCGTTCTTGCTCATTGGATGAGGATGATTGATCTCATGATCATTTGTGTGGAACACTAAAAGCAAGTATGTAGGTGCTTATTAGAGAATAAGTTCATTTGAGCGTTGCTCGCTAAGGAATACCTAATGGAGTTTTATTTGCTGTCGATAGGAATTCTGTAGTGATAGTAGTCTGAAGTGATCCTTGGACTTGAGATCATCATAGTATCTTGTGTATGATGAGTTATACTTTGACTTATTCCTTAAGACCCTTAGGGTATATCAAAGGGTATGCTTGGGTATAATAAGTTGTACATGGAGATAATGTATGATCGATAAAGAATCTACCACTTCTAATAAAGAAGAGAAATGTCTATGTGATTCGATAAATGACAACCCAGTAGTCCTTGGCGGCGAGAATGAAATTAGAAAGGAGTTTCTAATTTGCATTATTTGGAGTTGTGCATTTAAGGATCGAAATACATATAATTAAATAAAATAAGACTTGTGATAATTCCATGTCTTATATTTAATTGGGACATTGTATGGTGGAAGGATTGAATTGTCTGGTAACTATTTACTCAAAGGTTCTTTTATGATTAATGTTGAAATCTATATTATACGGAAAGTCGTTGATGATCATAGGAGGCTTATCCTATTGTAGAATAAATATTATTTAAAATAAATTAATTATTTAATTTATTTATTTAAATAAGATTAAATTGTTCTAATTGATTTATTCACAACCTGTTTAATATGGAGAACCTAAAGGGTCACACCATAAAAAGGAAGAATAATTATTTAAGAAGTTAATGGCATAATCGTAATAATATATGTTAAGTATATTTAATTTAATCTATGGTGATAGAATAAATTAAATAGCTTAATATTATTATTTAATATTTTAGAAATATTAAATATAAATTAATAAGAGGAGTCTTATTAATATTATTACAATTATTATTATTTTAATTTCTAAAAGAGTTTAGGAATTAATTTAATATAAGTACTCTCATTTATTCCTAATAAGATTGGGAGGTTAAATTAATTAAAGGAGTTTAATTAATTATCCTAATAAGATTAGGGAGCTTAATTAATTAAAATTTAATTAATTAATTAAAACCCAATTCCTTAATTGTTAAGGTGGGTTGCCCACATCTATAAATAAGAGGAGTCTTATTATGGGTGGTATGGGTTGTTGACTTTTACAACGTAATAATAATTCCAATTGTTGGGAGAGTACACCTTTTCTATAGAGATAGAAAAACAGGGTTTTATAAACCACCCATCTTCTTGAATTTTATTCTTCTTTGGTGGATCACCTCTGAGAGGCCAAACATTTGGGTGGCTAACGTTGATCGAAAGGAAGGAACCAAACCCGGTGGATTCAAGTTGAGCGAAAAAAGATTTGGAGGTGAACTTGTACACGAGGAAGCTCGATCTTCAAGGGTATGATTTTTATTCTTTATCTTTTTCGTTTAATTAATAATTATTAAGTAAAAAGGATGATCCGGGTATATGGTTTGTAAATTTTTAAACTCGATTTTACCACGCTTAGCGCATAATTTTGCAATTTGATTGCGTGCATGAATATTACAAACCTAACATATACATAATAAAATCTGTACTTTCTTGTTAACTTAGGTTAAAAATGATCGGCTAAGCCTATAATATGGATCTAAAGGGGTATTTTAGTCATTTCCTTTTTATCTTCTCCAAGGAACTGATTTTCATAGTTTGCTTCAACTGAGACCCCTTCAATCTTCTCCAATGATGCTTCTTGCTTGAAGAATACAACAAAGTGGAACCCTTTTTTCTTTTCTTTACCCACTTTCGACATAATGCAGGCATACAATTACTCACAGAACTCGGTTTCAGAAGTATTACTCATAGACCAATACTCTAAGGAGCTCATGCGATGCTCCTGCTTTGTGCAGTGAGACTGATTATTTTGAAGCTTCAATAGGTGCGAAAGCTGCAAATGGAAAATCAAAATTGAATGTTCAACCTTCATACTCATCTGTTGTGAGTAACAAGGGGGTTGTTGTTAGTGACACAAGCATTTCCATTCCGCAGAAAAAATGGAGCTCATTATTCAAGACTTCATCGGATTGTGATATTGCAAGGAAAGATGAAAACTTTAGGACCCAAGCTTCAAATTCAAATTATCTTTCTTCAGACCAGTCCAATGTGGAATCGAAACCTACAAACATTGCACCTTGTCTGAACAGAGAGATAAGCCACACCTTTCTAAAACTCAAGGAGTTGACTTAGTTGCTGGACAATATTGTGAAGAATTTGATACCTGGGAATCAAATTGGGAGCACCCTTCTGCTCTGACAGTAGCTGCTGATTCCCTTCCATATAGCACTTTAGTTGATGATACACATTTTCGCAAAAAAAGAGATAAAGATGAATGTTTTAAGACCATAGGTTCAGACTTGAATAATCAACATTCAGAGGAGTACATTATGGAATGGGAATCATCTTGTTTTTCTCCTCATCTGGATGGAGAAACTCGACCTCCAGAAGCTTCTATTAACTACCCGGCCCAAATTGGAACATGAAATTGAATATGCTATGGGTGCATCATGAACTGAGATCGAAAAACGCAGATCAACAGCCGAGAGGGGCGTAGATCACTCTTTGAAAGGTGGACTTGGAAGGACTAAGATTGACTAGTGGGTTTGCAGGTGCGACCACTTTTGCTGCAATATAATGTGGAAGAAACACATTATATGCTTAGTTAAATGGTAGGATAAATTGTCAGTACTACTGTACTGTATGGGCCGGTTAAGTCATCTTAATCAACTCTAACACCTGGAGTCATGGATCCATCCATCTGTTTGGATAAATAAATTGGGCCCCAATCACACTACATTACAGATGGTGAGCAGTATATCTGGACTTTGGAATTCAATTCAGTCAAACAGATGAACGTAAGAAGAGCAAATGGAGCTTGGGCTACAGGATCCGACCCACTTCAAACCACCAGAATCACATTCCTTTTTTTTGGCCATCCAAACATTTCACTGCTTTGTTATACGCCTATACTATACGTCAAATGGGATGCACACATCTAAGCTAGCGATTAAGAGAATCTCAATGATCTAAACTAAGGGTTATTTTGGCAGGTAGTAAACAGATATTTCATTAACCAAGTGTGATCATATGCAGTGGCGAGTCAGCAACATGAGTTTACATCATTTTAATCACCTGAATAAATCCAGGAATCAACAATTTATCAACAAACTATAAAGCATTTAGGGTGCTATACACTTCAGATCATATTGTCTAAGCCCACAAAATCAAAACCCTTTGCTAATCTTCACAGATTAGCCCCACGATCTACAGCCCCGGACATTGCTAATCATAGATCAGAAAAATAGAAATTTAGGAAGGTCCATCGTTCGGACACCAGAAGGCACGAACAACACCAAGCAAGATTAAGGACGAAGGAAATATGGTGGGCCGAAGAGGAGAAGAAAGGGAAGGGGAGATGGGAGAGCCGGATGGAGAGGGGTTACCAAAATAATGGTGAGTGGAATAGAGTCAAAGAGGGAGAGACGATAAAGAAAGAGGCACAGAAAAGTAAACTACCAAAAGTACCCCCTCTATAACAAGCATTACAGGCTAAGTTTTTTTAGTTTGGGGTGCAAAAATTAATGTAAAGTTTGAGGTGTAAATTGTCTTTTAATATATCCTCCTACGTACTTACCGGAGCATTTTAAGTGAGTGACTGAGAGAGTGCCAATGAAGCTGAATTTAGAGTCTTGATCAGCTGGACTTGGAGAAGAAGATAAGGGAGATAAGAGTTACATATTTATGACTACGTACCACTTTGCAGGCGGACCAAGTAATGGTGAATAGGTTAGGGACACAATTTGGAGATGGATTAAACTTCAAGAGAGACTGGAACATGATCTTATGATCCTCAATACATACATGGGCATTCCAACCTTAAAAGATCCCCCCATGTATCAAAGTGGTCAACAAAACAACATCAAAGGCAATCAATCCCTACTTTGTCCAACTAATTAAAATCCCACCAGTTGACGCCAATTTTTACATAAACACAGTCGATTTCATAAAAGTTACTTCATTCATTATTCTTCTTTTTATGTTCCTCCTTTGTCCACCCTTGTTTAACCATTTTCTTTTATTGTCCATACAGGTATATATATAGAACTAGGATCAGTTCCGGACCCGGACCTGATTAAAATGTGGACCGAATTTTTATTTTTTATTTTTAAAAACAACTAAAAAAAATAAAAATTTATGGAACTTGAATTTTTTACATAATACAGTGTTTTTAGTGTGATTTGGATGCATATATCAGTTTTTTTTTATTTGTTTTAAAAAAAAAGCAAAAAAAAAGAGTCCGCATTTTGTTATGGTTAAAGAATCCTAACTTTGATCTGACTTCTCTCTCTCTCTATATATATATGTATATATATGAAATTGATATTTTCACATGTTAAAATGATAAATGAGTCTCTCTCACATTGAGATACGACCCACTCACAATTTATATAGAAGAGATCATGTCAAAACATCAATTTATGTAGAAATATGAGTTCTCAGTTCTCATTTCTCATATATATATATATATATATATATATATATATATCAAGTAACTAAATGAAACGAGAGAAGCAATAAATGATTATAGCGAGGTATTTTTAAATCATTTATAGCATAAAATAAAAAGTCGATTTTATGCTATATGATCGTAAAAAAATCGCCACTATAAATGATTAGCTTTAGTTCACTCCCTTCGATTCATTGGAAAAGCTTTATATATATATATATATATATATATATATATATATATATATATATATATATATATATATACTGCGATCATGGCAATGGGTTGATGATAGCAAACCAAAAAAGTTGTGTACAAGAACGTGTGGCGGCATATTACTATTAATATTAATATTTTGTAATATTAGTATTTATAATATTCATATTAATAGTAATAAAAGTAATAACTAATATGAATATTAATACTAGTATTACTATTATTCTTATTAATATAAATATTAATATTATTAATATTACTAACTAACTTATATTATTCTTAGAAATTCTTTGATTCAATTCTCGCTCTTGCTAGTTTGTTTTCATATATAGTCGATCTATTCATATGAATATTGGTCGAGTTTCAAATTGAGTTGGACAAAAATTAAAAACTTAAATTATAGTGAAATATTAGTTAGTAATATTAATAATATTAATATTATCAATATTTATATTAATAGGAATAATAGTAATACTAGCATTAATATTCATATTAGTTATTACTATTATTAATATTAATATTATTAATATAAATATTATAAATACTAATATTATAAAATATTAATATTAGTATTAATAATATTATAAAATATTAATATTAATAATAACATGTCGTTACAAGTTGTTGTGCCATGACTTTTTTCTGGTTGTTCTCAACAACCGGTTTGCCATGGATGCGATATATATATATATATATATATATATATATATATATATATATATATATATATACATAGCCGTCGGAGTTCTACTCTGGGACTGATCAAATTCGAATCCTATATTTATTTATTTTTGCTTTTTTTTAAACAACTAAAAAAATTAATATTTTATGGGCTCGAATTTTTCATAATCTGATGTTTTAGGCGTTATTTGGATACCTATACCAAAAATATATATATACGTCTGCATTGACTATACGGACTGCTTTGTTATACGTGTCCAAATTACATCCAAAACATCAGATATATAAAAATTCGATTCCCATAAAATATTAAAAAAAAATTAGTTGTTTTAAAAAAAATCCATATTTTAAGAAAATCCGGGAATCCGGATAAGAACCGGACTCTATAGAGAGAGAGAGGCGGTTGCCAACCGGTCAACAGGGCTACGGCATGGGATTCCTAGTAGCGGCTAAGCCAAGGC
Organism: Panax quinquefolius; assembly: GCA_020205615.1. Classification (NCBI taxonomy): domain Eukaryota; kingdom Viridiplantae; phylum Streptophyta; class Magnoliopsida; order Apiales; family Araliaceae; genus Panax; species Panax quinquefolius. The sequence continues at coordinate 26,450,560 of CM035157.1, forward strand.
TACACTCCCATTTCCCCTCTACAAATGCAACAACTAAATGCTGTCGGTCGATACCTCTCTCATGTGGTTACTTGTTTGATGAGATGAGATGAGATGAGATGAGATGAGATGAAGAAGCAATGCTATAGTCTATACGTATGTTAACAAATTTAATACAATTAAATTTATCACCAAACCATAAATGCTACCTTCTCAACCTAAAATCAACATAAATTACACCTACTAAATGTGAGATATATAAAGATCAAAACATATAAAAAGATGATTAAAAAATATGGAGAGAGGCATGATGAGGTGTTTGGTATTTGGGATTTTATTTTCTAGGAAAATCAATTTAGAAGGGACAATCAGAATATAATAATTTTTATTTGGGCTCTATGGTCGTGAGTCATAAATTTTGAGAAGTCTGACAAAGGGTCTAAATGGTCGTGACTCGCAAATGTTGAAAAGTCTGATAGAGGGTCTATATTGTTGTGACTCGTAAATGTTGAGAAGCATTACAAAGGGTCTAAATCGTCACGAATCATAAATGTTGAGAAGCCCGACATGAGAGTTTCAATCATCGTGACTTATAAATGTTGAGAAGTCGATCTAAATCGTCGTGACTCATAAATATTGAGAATTTTGACGGAGGGTATAAATCGTGGTGACTCATAAATGTTGTGAAGTCTGACAAGAAGGTCTCAATCGTCGTGACACATAAATGTTGAGGAGTCTGACACGAGGGTTTAAACGAGAAGATTGTACTTTCTTCACTCAAATAAAGCTCAAGTCATAACTTTAAACCCGAATTTCCTAGGGGAAAAACCTAATTAAAAATGGTCATGGGTAATTCAACATCAAAATATTGTTTTCATATGTATTACATAGTATCTTACACTAATGAGTTATAAAAGCAGATATCACATGAGAAAGTGATGGACCATTTGTCTCTCTCCTCTCAGTCCTCAACAAATATTGTGGGGGTTGGAGAAAGTTTACACTATCACCACATTGAATAGTAAGGCAAGTCTAACCAATTTGGACCTACCAAATACATACTTCTAAAATGACACACAAAAACCTTTTAACTTGATAAACCTTGCTTCATATGAGTAACACAATCCACAAATCAAGTATTTTTATTTTACTCCTAAAAGGTTTTTAGAACTTAAAGTCCAACACTAAAAGCTGGAAATGATGAGGTCAGTAAGAGTGTAAGAAAAGGTAAACAAGCTCAACTTTTCCTCTTAGCCAAAGATAAAGACAAATGTCAAATTTGACAAAGAGTACATAAAGAGAAGCTGATAAACTTCTAAGTAGTATTAGCAATGGTGTATTAATGGAGGAGAGAAGAGATAACATGGACATGAACAGAGGAAATAAAGAAGGGTTCAGTACAACTACAACTGCAATTCAGGGATTTCTTGGAGTAGCATTAAAGTCTCTTCTTTCTCTTTCTCTTTCTCATATCTTTGTGTATTTGGATCCAAAAAGATGAGCTAACTTGATTTATATGCAGAAAAGTAAAGGTAGATTGATTTGTAAATGATATAGGCTTGAAAAAAAAATCATGGGTTATGGCTCTCAGATTCTCCACATGATTTTCTTCATCATCTTCATGCTCTTATCATTCCATTTTACCCACATTTTATTTCCTGGTGCCTCATTCAATGCAGCAACATACCCCAATGTCCAAAGCCTACAAGAAGGAATTCAAGAAAATCATCATCATATTAGAAATGTATCAAGAGAAAATAAATGCCTGATCTTTGAAAAGTTTAGAACTTTGCTTGGCTTAAAGAGCTTAAAAATAAGAAAAGAACTATATTTTAGAGCTGAATTTGGATATGGGTCACCATCACCTTCCCCCATTGAAGCTCCAGTTCCAGTTCCTGCTCCAGCTCCAGTGTTGCCTCTCCATGTACATTCCCATCATAGTCCCTCGCCCCGGCCACGTGTTAGGGCACCGGTTCGCAAGGTTCATAAGGAGGAGAGAGAAAACAGTAGAGGTAAAAGAACTTTGGTAGCAGTTCTTGTGTCAGCTAGTGCTGCATTTGTGCTATGTGGGATTGGCCTAATATGGGGATGCCAGGAGTTCCAAAAGAGAAGAAGAAGAAGATCAACAAGTACACTGGCAATAATACATAGCACTGAAAGAGGAAGTAGAAGCAAATCAAAGTATGTAGTCACCTCTCAAAATTCAGTAAAAAAGGTAACTTCTGATCCAGGCCCTGACCTGTTTTACCTTGATTCTATTGAAACTGCTTTAGAACCACAGCAATTTTCTGTCAAACAACATTGTGAAACTGTGAATAATGCATCTTCAAATCAAAACACACCTTATTGGAAACTGAGTACAGTACAAGAATCAGAGAAAGAACATGTGAAGTCAGATTCTGATAATGCTGATTGTTCTGATGTTGGTGAAATTGTATCTTTTAATGAAACTGAAGAATCGGTCAAGTATGAACCTGTTGGCTATAGCTCTCGATTTAGCGATAGAGTAACTCCCGAGGAAGATCATTCTTCCGATGATGAATCTTTCCATTCTTTCTGCAATTCACATTCATCAAATGCTAGACTTTCAAATGCCTCAGCAGGTACTCTTAGCGACACTTCAGAAATTGTATCCCCATATGTGTCAAATGTACCAACTGGTTCCATGAACTCTTCATTGAACTACCAAGTTTCATCACCTGCCCCAGTCCTGAATTCACTGTCATATCTGCCCCCGCCACCGTCAACACCCCCTCTGCTTATACGAACACACATTTCTCCTTCTCACACCATGTCAAGTTCAACAAGAACGGAATCTAAAGCTTTAAGTTCTTCCGCATTGCCCATTTTATCATCACCTAGGAATTCAGATTCTTCTTCAGGATCTAATCAAACCCCTCGAGGCGATTTGCCACCTTCCCCTTCTAATCCCCTCAAAGCACCACTGGGAATTCCTCCCCCACCTTGCCCTCCTCCATTTACGAAAGGAAATGAAAACCCACTGAAAGGATCACCTCCGCCGCCATCTCCACTTCCACAACACACGCCATTAGGCAAAGATGGTGTCCCATTACCAAAACTGAAACCGCTTCACTGGGACAAAGTTAGAGCTGCACCTGATCATTCAATGGTATGGGACAAGCTGAGATCAAGCTCATTCGAGTAAGTTATCAATTTGTTCCTTGCTATACTTCACATCCTCTTTGGTGTTGTATAAGATATTGATGAAAAATCTCACAGATTTGATGAGGAAATGATCGAGTCACTTTTTGGTTACAATCTGAAGAATTCAATGAAGAATGACGACACAAAGAGCAAAAGCCCTTCTCCAAGCAAGCATGTTCTTGAGCCAAAGAGGCTGCAAAACATTACCATACTCTCAAAAGCCTTGAATGTGACGACTGAGCAAGTCTGTGACGCACTAATGCAAGGTACAAGTCCTTAATTCTTCAACTATTTCAGGACACAATCATGATCAAATTTTGATTCTTCCAGATAATGAAAATTCAGTAATCATAATACGGGCACAGTGCATTGTGATTTATAATAATGCCTCATGATATATGGTTTTCCAATTTTGAACTAAGGTCCCTCAGGTCTATACAAGATATCAGCACTGTCATTTGACCAAAAACAGAGGTTTAATCCGAAAAATGATGCATAGATCCACTATGAAATGGGTGTGTAATATGTTTCTAATTTGAGCTTGTTACTACATGCAGGGGCTGGTTTGCGTTTACAACAATTAGAGGCACTGATTAAGATGGAACCAACTAAGGAAGAAGAGGCAAAACTCGCAAGCTATAAAGGAGACATCAATGAATTGGGTTCAGCCGAGAAGCTTGTCAAGGCAATGCTCATCATACCTTATGCATTTTTGAGAATTGAGGCTATGCTTTACAAAGAAACTTTTGAAGATGAGGTAGTTCATCTCAGGAAGTCCTTCTCAATGCTAGAGGTAAAAAGGACCAAACCTTGTCATCTTAAAATTTAAAATAAAAATAATGAAAAAAAGAAGAAGATAAATTTGGGATGTGGTCCAATGATGGGTAAAACTCTCACTCATGAACTTTAGAAACTCTTACTTCTTATGAAATCACAATGGGGACTACTAAAATGATAGGAAGGGAACATTAATTTTGTCCTAGGCATTAAAATTTCTAAATGAACATTACTCGTGTATGTATTAGGAGGCCTGCGAAGAACTGAGATCAAGCCGGCTCTTTTTAAAGTTACTTGAGGCAGTGCTGAAAACAGGAAACAGGATGAATGTCGGAACAATAAGAGGAGGGGCCAGAGCATTCAAGCTCGATGCCCTCCTTAAGCTAGCCGACGTGAAAGGAACAGATGGCAAAACCACACTACTCCACTTTGTTGTCCAAGAAATTATTCGAGCAGAAGGAATCAAAGTGTCAGAGAGCATTTTTGGGAAGATCAATCAAAAAACCAAGGGCAAAAATGTTCAAAACAGAGAAGACACTTACAGAAAGATGGGTCTAGATCTTGTTTCTGCTCTGGCGACAGAGCTCTTCAATGTGAAGAAGACAGCCACCATTGATTTAGATGTCATTGCAAGCTCTGTCTCAAACTTATCCGATGCAATGACCAAGCTGCAGCACCTTGTAAACAAGGACTTGTCTAAGGAGGAAAAGAGTGGAAATTTTGTGCAGTCAATGAGATCCTTCCTGAATTACGCGGAAAGGAACTTAAAGGAGTTGCAGGAAGATGAACATAGGGTCTTATTACATGTGAGAGAGATCACAGAATATTTCCACGGACATGTGAGCAAAGATGAAGCCAACCCGCTTCGTATTTTTGTGATTGTTAGGGACTTTTTGGGTATGTTAGATCATGTGTGTAAAGAACTTAGGAGCTTGAAAGTCCCAAGTTCTCCTAATCCTCTAGCTCCATTCCGGTAGATTAGGCCTCTTGTGTGTTTATAAAGTTCAACTCCATTGTAACTTGACAGTTATGTAACTTTAGAGAATTTTGAAATGCTTAAACTGATTGCTTGAATCAATATGTAGTACTACACATGACATGTAACATCTTGAATAAGCTTATTATATAAGAATTCCAGACTTAAAGTACACTTCATCTCATACAATTTTTTTTGGGAACTAATATTGTCACATAAAAAATTGATATTTTCCCATGATATATCTCATGTGAATAACGAGTGAGTCTCACTTTATGTGAGAGAAACTCAACTGAAAATAAATTAACGTTTCAAATCGAATTCGAACAACTTGTTTACACCCTTACACCCGAGTTTCCTTAAAAACAAGAATTAACAATCACATGAATAATATAAAAATGTACAAAACAAATAATTGAAAGACTCTAAACAGAGGGCTGTAACAATTTTCACCTTTTAAATAGGAGTACATATGTTTAAAAGTTAAAATACTATAATTGAACTAAACAATCATGTCCAAAAAAGATAAAAAGAAAGTAAAATACTATGTCATCAGTCTTTTCCCTTACTCTTTCTCCTTGCGTTCCATACGAGACTTTACTATACCTCAACTAAGGCCGAGCAAGAAAACAAATTGGAATCAAAACTGCACTAAAAATCGCACAAACCACACCAACGGTTCCAGCGTGTGTGACGATTTTAGGTGGATTAAAAAACTAAATTCTGGTTTCGGTTTGATTACTAGTCAAAAACCGCATTTATAAAACCAAAAACCGCACTAAATAATCATCATATTTTCTCAAATTTGAAGACCCCAACTTTTTAAATAAAGATGATTTTTCTATAAATATTATTTTTAAATATTATGGAATGAATTTGATATAATGTTATAGTTGTGGGTAATATTTATAAATTTTGCAAAGTATGCAAGTTGTTATAAAATATTCGTTTGGTTGGGGAATATTCTTTTTGTCGGGGAATATTCGTATGACGACACAATCATTGGTGGACCCCACAACGGAATTATTGTCGGAGTTAGAAAACGACAAAAATATTTTTATGAAAATATCGGCGGAAGAGTTACCGTTAACATTATTGGAATACCTGGTGGTTAAAATACGATAACACAACGTTGTTGCATAAAGATAGCACACCGGTATTACATGATATTTTTTTGAATTATTGATTCTTACGTAAGAAGGCACTACTTTCGATAATTGTTATAGTAATTCTTGCTTAATATTTTATTGATTCAATAATTGTTACGTTGATATTTTTGATTCAATAATTGTCATTACACAAGATTTCAAATTATCAAATCAATAATTCATTTAAATATATTATTATAATATTATATTATAGTAGTATGATGTGATTATATGATAGTATGTTTTTTTTATATAATTTGAATGGTAACATTATTATAGTAAATTCATGGTATAGAAATAAAATGAGGTGGAAGAGAACAATTTGAATTTGAATTCTGATGATGTAAGCGATGATGTCATCGGAACGATGAGGTAAACAATGATGTCATCGGAAGGATGATGTAAGCAATGATGTCATTTGATCGATGATGTAAGCAATGATGTCATATGATCGATGATGTAAGCGATGATGTCATAAATTATGGTGAAAAGACTATTTTACCCTTACTCTACCAAGCTTATAAATAGAAGCTCATTCCTTCATTATTTTTCACGAATTCACTAAAGCTTTAGAGCGAGAAAGAATAGAGAGAATAAGAGAGAAAGAAGAAGAATCTTCTATTACTACAATATTGCGGTATCCAATTTCCTACTAAGGTAAGGGGTATTATTTCTTTCTTATTCATGAAGAGAACTTCATTATTCCATTATTTATTATTACATTGGAATAACTTTTTTGTATATGAAGCTACCCTATACTTGGTGAAATTCTTACATTATTCCATTCTTTATCATTATGTTGGAATAACTGCATGCATACATCAAGCATCTGCATACATGGTAAAATTCTTACATTATTCCATTTTTATTATTCTGTTGGAACATCACATCCGATGCGTTACGCATGACTTTGGTTCCGTTATTTATTATTCTGTTGGAACATCCGTCATACGCGCGTTTACGCATGACTTCGGTTCCATTATTTATTATTCTGTTGAATATCACGTATGCGTGCGTTTCATGTATGACTGGTTCCGTTATTTATTATTCTATTGGAATAACTTTTTATGCATGCGGTCTATCGCATGCACGGTGATTTCTTTTGTTATCCCATTCTTTATTATACTCGGTTGGTTAAAGTTTTGACTTTTATACTCCATGAAATTAGTGGAATATCCTTGATATTTACGCTTCATCCAAAGATCTTTTCATGGAAATATTCTTCTGAGCATTCTTGAGTTTTACTCTAACAAGAAGGATTATGTTGAAAATTTGGACGTTATTAATTTCTGGATAAATTAATTCTTGAACTTGTTTTATTGAATTCTTATATCATTGTCATCATCCTCATGTTTATATTATGTTGAAAGTCATAAGTAGCCTGTAGTGCATAAATGGACTTGGTATGATTATGACCAGGGATTATTCGGTGTAATCATGACCGTAATATTACAAATGATGTGGAAAAAGTCCTCATTGGCCCGTAATGCATTGATGGACAGTTGTTGGCATGATCATGACCATTGATGAATACACGAATATCCTTGGCCGTAGTGCATGGATAATTTGTGGTTGTGATACTAATGAATATCCTTGGCCGTAGTGCAGGGATGATGTGGATTATTTATTAAGCTGAGTCTCAGCGATAAAAGTGATGAAAAACCTTTTAAATCATAAAAGATAGTAGATTTTATTCTCTACTTGACTCTTTTAATGGATTGCTTGTTCCGCTGCAGTTAAACTTGATGTTTGTTATATTTTATCAGTTTAACATTGTTGAAGGCTAATGATAATTTATTCTGCATTATCTTAGTCATAATATTTCTTACTGGGCTAGTTGAGCTCACCCTTTCTTTCACTGTTCTCTTCAGAAAATGAGAACGTAGCCAGGACTAGTCGGGGAACGGAGTGACGGTCCAGATGATAGTTTTAGTAGTCCTCACTATTCTGTTAAATAGTGTGAAAATAAATGTAAAGAGGACTCTTTTGAGTGTGGATATTGTCTAGATGACAATATTCTTATTAAACTCTCAGTTTACGTTTTGTCGTATTTTACACGACAGCTGTATATTATTAAGTTGTATTTGAATTTTGTACCATGTATTTGGCGACTCAAGATGGGTGATGTATACCTATTTTGGGGGCGTCACAGTTGGTATCAAAGCTTAGGGATATGATCCCTGGCTAAGATGTGAGACAAGAACTAGGAGGGGAGAGATGGGGAATTCCTTCGCTAGTATGACCTACCTAAGTTTATTTGGTATTTAATTGGTCGGTTAGAGTATAGGGATAATATGTGATATGTTAATTAACCCTTATTTTGTGGTTGTATTTGAAAATGACATCCGAGAATGTTGAGAACATCAATGGAGCACAGGAGACCGTTGAGTCTCCACAGATCAATAATCAGGATAATGTGCATCAAGAAGGCGACAATCCTCAGGCAAACAACAACACGGACCAGATGATGAACGATGGAATGTTCAAAGGCTTTATGCAATTCATGCAACATCAGGCAAGAGCGACTCCTGTCCAAAATGCAAGTGGAAACACTGGCAACTCTCGGACGGTCACCGCTAAGCAGTTCAAGGAACTGGGACCACCGAGTTTTTTGGAGAGCCAAAACCACTTAAAGCGAGAGGCGTGGATAAAGCAGATCAACAAGATATTTGATGTCTTGGGATGCTCCGAGAGCAAAAGGTTCCCTTTGCCACCTTCATGTTATGCGGCAGAGGCGATTCTTCGTGGAAATCAGAAAAGCGTACTCAACTCCGCCAGACCAAGATGTCTTGGGAGAAGTTCCAGGAACTGTTCAACGACAAGTACTTTCCCGAAAGTATTCGTCACATGAAAGAGGTAGAGTTCATCAAGCTGGAGCAAAACAATATGACCGTGTCGCAGTACGAAGCCAAGTTTGCCGAGTTGTCCTGGTTTGCGTCTCATTTGGTTGATAATGAGGAGAGAATGACGCGAATGTTTCTAAGAGGTTTGAAACCCCAGATACGTCAATATCTTATCTCTCATAAACTGTGTTTGTATTCAGATGTTGTTAATAGGGCTCAGTTATTGGAGCGCGATAATGAGTCAACCCAACCAAAAGAGAGCAGCTATGGCAAAAATGATAATACCGGTGATAATAGTCATCGAAGCGGTGACAATAAGCGTGGAGGAACAACATGCCAGAAATGGTAACCACTTCGGGTAATCATGGCCAAAATAATAAGAATGGACATTTCAAGAAGAGGAGATTCAACAATGATGGAAAGACGTCAACATCAAAGACTGTCGTTAAGTTAAGGAGGAGAACGACCACCTATTATATGCTTCAAATGTGGAGGAGAGGGACACATCAGTCCAAACTGCACGATGCCATCCAAAGCATGTTACAATTGTGGAAGAGAAGGTCACCGCCCAATTTTGTCGTGTGCAATCAAGACAAGTCCAAATGGGATGGAGGCATCAAAGGTCATCCCCAAATAAGATAAAACCGTAGTAGTTCAAGGGAGAGCGTTTGTCGTGACCTCCCAGAAAGCAAGGAACCCAAACGAGGTCATCACGGGTAAGCTTATCATAAACTCTAGCAAAGTATATACCTTATTTGATACCGGTTCTACCCATTCTTTTATTTCTCCTACCTGCGCTCAACGTTTAAATTTGACTCCGGAGAAATTGGACCTTGACTTATCTGTTGAAACTCCATTGGGAGAAACCTTCATTACATCCACTGTTTATAAGTCTTGTTTGGTTCAAATCGGTACCCACACATTACCTGTCGATCTTATTTCATTGAAAATACTTGCATTTGACGTAATTCTAGGGATTGATTGGTTAACTACTCATCATGCAAAAATTGATTATTTTCGTAAGGTTGTTAGCTTTCATATTCCTAACCAACCTATTATGCGAATTCAAGCAACCAAACCATTAAAATCAATCACTGTCATCTCAAGCCATAAAGCTATTCATTTATTAAAAAATGGATGTCAAGCTTTCTTAGCTCATGTCACGGATCTAAACAAAAATACGTCAGTTTTGAATGATATTTCTATTGTTAATAAATTTCCTGACGTATTCCCTGAAGAACTTCCTGGCCTACCCCAAAGCGTGAAATTGAATTTTGTATCGACCTTGAACCCAGTACAAAACCCATTTCCAAAGCCCCATATCGAATGGCTCCTATTGAACTTCAGGAGTTAAAGACCCAACTGCAGGAATTGTTAGACATTGGCTTTATTCGTCCTAGTACTTCTCCTTGGGGTGCTCCTGTTCTATTCGTGAAAAAGAAAGATGGGAGTATGCGACTTTGTATTGATTATCGGGAGTTGAATCATGTCACCATCAAAAATAGGTACCCATTGCCACGTATTGATGACCTGTTTGACCAGTTACAAGGAGCCAAATTCTTTTCAAAGATTGATCTTCGTTCCGGATATCACCAATTGAAGATTAGAACCGATGACATTCCAAAGACGGCTTTCAGAACTCGGTACGGGCATTATGAATTCCTAGTCATGTCTTTTGGATTGACTAATGCTCCTGCTGCTTTCATGGATATGATGAACCGAGTATTCAAGGAATATTTGGATCACTTTGTGGTCGCCTTTATTGATGACATCCTTATTTATTCCAAAAGCCGTGAAGATCATGAGCAACACTTGAGGCTGATACTCCAAAAGCTTCGTGAATATAAGCTTTATGCCAAGTTGAAGAAATGCGAGTTCTGGCTTGAGGAAGTAGCATTCCTTGGGCACGGAGTATCAAGCCATGGAATATCTGTTGACCCAAGAAAGATTGAAGCTATTCAAAGTTGGGAGCAACCTAAATCGATGATCAAAATACGTAGCTTTCTCGCTTTAGTGGTTATTATCGGAGATTCATAGAAGGTTTTCTCGAATCGCTACTCCATTAACTCAAATGACTCGAAAGATACAAAATTTGGTTGGAACGAGGAATGTGAGAAGAGTTTTCAAGAACTCAAGAGGAGACTCATTTCAAAGACCTGTTACGACAATACCATCCGCTCGGAGAGGGATTTGTCATCTACAAATGATGCTTCGGGCAAAGGGTTAGGATGTGTTCTCATGCAACATGGGAAAGTCATAGCTTATGCCTCTCTCGAACTAACTCAAAGAATATGAGAGGAATTATCCTACTCATGATCTAGAGTTGGCGGTATTGTTTTTTTCGCACTTAAAATTTGGAGGCATTACTTGTATGGGGAGAAAGTGGAGATCTTTACGGATCATAAAAGCCTCAAATATTTCTTCACTCAAAAGGAACTCAACATGCGACAACGACGTTGGCTTGAACTGCTGAAAGATTATGATCATACCATCCAATACCATCCCGGAAAAGCAAGCGTGGTAGTGTTTATTGAGTAGAAGATCATATCTGAGTACGAGTGCGATATTGACAACGCAAAGGCCCATTTTGTGTGACTTGCAAAGGATGGAGATAGAGTTAAAACTCCAGGATCCATGTGATGATGGCGAATATATATGTAGAACCGACTTTTAATTGATAAAGTTAAAGCCGCTCAAGTTACGAGATCTGGAGTCGATGCGTTATGAGGAAGAAAGTGCAAGAAGGTGCTATCTTTGGAAGCAAGAATCGATGAAGAAGGAATACTTGAGTCAACTCCGGACTTTGTGTTCCTAACGACCACGATTTAAAGTATAAAATCATGATGAAGGCACACAACACACCGCTTGCAATCCATCTAGGAGTACCAAAATGTATCGTGATCTTCGCCATACATTTTGGTGGAGCATATATGAAGAGAGAGATAATGCATTTTTTATCTCAAGGTGTCTAACTTGTCAACGAGTCAAGGCGGAGCATCAAGTACCAAAAGGTCCATTGCAACCACTTGAAATTCCGAATGGAAGTGGGAGCACATTATCATGGATTTCATTCATCGGTCTTCCCAAGGTTTCTCAACGCATAGATGCAATTTGGGTCATTGTTGATAGATTGACCAAGTTTGCTCATTTCTTACCAATACGAGAAACTTATATACTTGAACGTCTTACTCGTATGGACATAAACAATATTGTAAGACTGCATGGTATGCCAGTATCCATAGTTTCTGATCGAGACCCAAGATTCACTTCACGATTTTGGGTTAGTTTGCAAAAGGCTATGGGCACGGACTTACAATTTAGTTCGGTATATCATCCTCAGACGGACGGACAATCAAAGAGGACTATTCAAACTCTTGAAGATTTATTAAGACTCTGTGTCCTTGACTTCAAGGGAAGTTGGGACAAGTTCTTACCGTTGGTGGAGTTTTTATACAACAACAGTTATCAAGAAAGTATTGGCATGGCTCCATTCAAAGCGTTATATGGAAAAAAGTGTCATTCTCCAGTATGCTGGGATGAGGTGGGTGAAGCAACGTTGTTGGGACCAGAGTTGGTACGTATGACTACGGAAAAGATTCAAACGATTCGGCAACGTATAAAAACCTCACAAGATCCACAAAAGAGTTATGCTGATCTTCATCGAAAGGACGTGGAATTTGATATTGGAGATCATGTGTTGTTACGTGTTGCTCCATGGAAAGGTGTTACGAGATTTGGAAAGAGAGGAAAGCTCAATCCTCGATTCATTGGCCCATTTTTAATCCTCGATCGAGTAGGAACTGTGGCGTATAGACTCGCTTTACCACCAAGTATGTCTCGTGTTCATAACGTTTTTCGCATATTCATGTTACGTAAATATGTGGAAGACCCGAACCACATTATTGAGTTAGAACCGGATGAAATAGCAGAAGATTTGACGTATGAAGAGGTTCCTGTTCAAATCTTGGATAAGAAGGATTATATTCTACGCTCCAAGGTTATACCTTAAGTCAAAGTTTTGTGGAGAAATCACGATGTTGAGGAAATGACATGGGAGTTAGAATCTGAAATGAAATCAAGATATCCTTACCTTTTCGACATACCAGGTACGTACCCTAATTTCGAGGGTGAAATTTCATAAGAAGGGGAGATTGTAAGACCCCAACTTTTTAAATAAAGATGATTTTTCTATAAATATTATTTTTAAATATTATGGAATGAATTTGATATAATGTTATAGTTGTGGATAATATTTATAAATTTTGTAAAGTACGCAAGTTGTTATAAAATATTCGTTTGGTCGGGGAATATTCTTTTTGTCGGAGAATATTCGTACGACGACACAATCATTGGTGGACCCCACAACGGAATTATTGTCGGAGTTAGAAAACAACAAAAATATTTTTATGAAAATAACGGCGGAAGAGTTACCGTTAACACTGTTGGAATACCTGGTGGTTAAAATACAGTAACACGCGTTGTTGCATGCGAGTAGACACCAGATTGCACAAAGTTTTTTTTTGAATTATTGATTCTTACGTAAGAAGGCACTACTCAATAATTGTTACAGTAATTATTGTTTAATATTTTATTGATTCAATAATTGCTACGTTGATATTTTTGATTCAATAATTGTCATTACACAAATTTTTCAAATTATCAAATCAATAATTCATTTAAATATATTATTATAATATTATATTATAGTAGTATGATGTGATTATATGATAGTATGTTTTTTTTATATAATTTGAATGGTAACATTATTATAGTAAATTCATGGTATAAAAATAAAATGAGGTGGAAGAGAACAATTTGAATTTGAATTCTGATGATGTAAGCGACGATGTCATTGGAACGATGAGGTAAACAATGATGTCATCTGAAGGATGATGTAAGCAATGATGTCATTTGATCGATGATGTAAGCAATGATGTCATATGATCGATGATGTAAGCAATGATGTCATAAATTATGGCAAAAAGACTATTTTACCCTTACTCTACCAAGCTTATAAATAGAAGCTCATTCCTTCATTATTTTTCATGAATTCACTAAAGCTTTAGAGAGCGAGAAAGAATAAAGAGAATAAGAGAGAGAAGAAGAATCTTACATTACTACAATATTACAGATCCAATTTCCTACTAAGGTAAGGGGTATTATTTCTTTCTTATTTATGAAGAGAACTTCATTCCGTTATTTATTATTATTTTGGAATAACTTTCTGCATTTGATCTATCTCATGCACGTGATTTCTTTTGTTATTCCATTCTTTATTATACTCGGTTTGTTAAAGTTTTGACTTCTATACTCCATGAAATTAGTGGAATATCCTTGATATTTGTGTTTCATCCAGTATCTTTTCATAAAAATATTCTTCTGAGCATTCTTGAGTTTTACTCTACAAAGAAGTATCATGTGGACAATTTGGACGTTATTAGTTCCTGGATAAATTAATTCTTGAACTTGTTTTATTGAATTCTTATATCATTGTCATCATCCTCATGTTTATATTATGTTGAAAGTCATTTGTGGCCTGTAGTGCATAGATGGACTTGGTATGATTATGACCAGGGATTATTCGGTGTAATCATGACCGTAATGTTACAAATGATGTGAAAAAAGTCCTCATTGGCTTGTAATGCATTGATGGACATTTGTTGGCATGATCATGACCATTGATGAATACACGAATATCTTTGGCCGTAGTGCATGGATAATTTGTGGTTGTGATACTAATGAATATCCTTAGCCGTAGTTCAGGGATGATGTGGATTATTTATTAAGCTGAGTCTCAGCGATAAAAATGATAAAAAACCTTTTAAATCATAAAAGATAGTAGATTTTATTCTATACTTGACTCTTTTAATGGATTGCTTGTTCCACTACAGTTAAACTTGATGTTTGTTATATTTTATCAATTTAACATTGTTGAAGGCTAATGATAATTTAGTCTGCATTATCTTAGTCATAATATTTCTTACTGGGCTAGTTGAGCTCACCCTTTCTTTCACTCGCTTTCTCTTGAAATGAGAACGTGGCGGGACTAGTCGGGGAACGGGTGACGGTCCGGATGATAGTTTTAGTAGTCTTCACTATTCATTAAATAGTGTGAAAATAAATGTAAAGAGGACTCTTTTGAGTGTGGATATTGTCTAGATGACAATATTCTTATTAAACTCTCAGTTTACGTTTTGTCGTATTTTACACGACAGCTGTATTATTAAGTTGTATTTGAATTTTGTGCCATATATTTGGTGACTCAAGATGGGTGATGTATACCTATTTTAGGGGCGTCACAATTTCGCTAACTATTTTATGGATTTGTTATTTCAATTGATTTTTGAACCGAAACCGCACCAAATGAAGCCAAATTGCACAGTTTAAAACCGCACCGCACCAATCACAAACGATTTCATGTGCAGTTTTGAATTTTTCAAATCGTACATAAGCGGTTTCGTATGCGGTTTGAAGCTCAAACCGCACCAAACCGCACCATGCTCAACAGGTTGGAGTCCAAAATCCCAAAAGCCCCAAACTCTATATAAGTAAATTAACAATTATATTATCCATTTTTGATTAAAAACACTAGGAAAAATAAAAGTATATTTACCTGATAGGGAAGAAGAAAGATTAATGGTAATTTTCTTTTTACCACCACCATTGTTTTTCTTTTGCAAGCCCTGTTTAATTGATGGATATTGAACCCCTTTCTTTGTGGCACACGTGGTAGCACTGATGTCAAACTTTAATCAAATTAATTCCTAAAAAAATGTCACTACGTAAAACCTTAAGTTTGAGATTTTGGCCAAGAGACCTCCAAAGCAACATAAGCTTAGCTATTAAATTACCCAAAGAATATTAGTATATATTAAATCAATTCATAACAACTAAATAAAACAAAAAGAGATAACGAACAGATAGGGAGGGGAATTTTATTGATAAATATTTTATTTTGTTTATAAATTATATATTATTTACTACTCCCTCCGTCTTAGGATGAAAGTCCTAGTTGACTTTTTGCGCATATTAAGAAAAAGGATAAAATGACAAAATTGTCCATATTTAAATTCTCATTTAATTGCATAATTTTTTTGCAAATGACTACTAATATTCCATAAATATGCATAAAGAATGTAAATATGACAATTAATACTTGTAAAAAAATAGATTATTTAAGGTAAGTAAACATTTAACTTGGGACTACTTAAAATAGTATAAAGACTTTTATCCCGGGATGGAGGGAGTATAATTTAGCTTTATATATTTATTTTTAGTAATGAGATTATTTTTTATATATTTTATATTAACAACAATAATAATAATAAATAATTAAATAATACTAATAAAAATAATAACAATTATAACAATAATAATAATAATAATAATAATAATAATAATAAATAATCATAATAATAGTAATAGTAATAATAACAAATAATAATAATAATAATAATAATAATAATAATAATAATAATAAATAATAATAATAATAATAGTAAATAATAATAATAATAATAATAATAATAAATAATATTAACAATAATAAATATTAATAATAATAATAATAATAATAAATAATAATAATTATTATAATTATAATAATAACAATAATAAATAATTATAATTATAATTATAAATAAATAAATAATAATAACCAATGGATTGATTTAGTACAAATCTTATTTCTTGGGATAATATAATAGCTAGACATGTGGTGGTCACCAAATAATCATGATGTTTTCTCAAATTTGCTACAAGTATATATAATTTCTCTACTATAAAATATTCTCCTCATTTTATTTTAGAAGACAGATGTTGCAGGGTTGAATGAAGAATAAATAGTATCAATTATGTTTGTAAATCAAGAGTGGCTTGGTATTTCCTAAATCAAATGTGATAACTGTAGACACTCAAAATTTTCTGAACACCTGTTACTGACATGAGGACAGATTCGTCTTTCGAAGATAACCCTGGAAGACGGCTTACATCCATTCCGGATACTACCGGGAGTTCAGTCTCAAACCCGTAATACACACCGGGAATCTCAATTCCAACCTCGGATATAACCCCGAGTTTCGTCCTTGGAGATAACCCCAAGGAGTGTTGTTGCAGTTCTGGCAATAACTCCAGAAATGCTTGTTTCAAATGCATGCGATTAGCTTCAATCTCAGACCTCCCGTCGAGGCACTCATACCAAAGGCCCGGAGCTAACACCGGGAAGACAGGCACACTTACAGATGACTTTGCAGAATTCAAACACTTGCAGCAGTCCAATCTCAGATGTAACCTTGAGCAACGTTTGTTATCAGCCCAAACCGGAGATAACCCTGGTGAGGAGTCAAATCGTCATCTTGCCACCTCAACCCCTGAGCGTCGTCTCAACATTTCATACATACATTTCAACACAACAATGTCCTACAAGAGCCAAGGAGTTCCAGTCCCGAGTGACTATTACGCGTGGCAGCACACCGGATAGAATTTGAAGCTTGAAGACCATGGGCATGGTCCCCTCTTCCTGACTTCGTACAACCTCTAATCCCATGTTATTGCGTAACTAACGACAAAAGCAGTCCGAAGATGGTCTTGTACACCTCCTTTGGATGCTCGGATTGAAGTCCTGCAAGTTCGAGCGGACATCATAGTGCACGAGTGCATGTACTTCGAGACGACAGGACCCGCGGAGCTCGGGGCACCGGATAGCCAAGCAGTGCATTTCTGGCTACATGCAGTAGTACACTGCGGCCACCACTCTATAAATATAGAGCTTGGGGTGGCCATTTGTAGAGAAAAAGAGCGAGGAAGCCTGTCCCAATTTGCTCTGTACACACCCCATATTGAGTGCTTTCTCATTTTAAACACCTGTTAGCTCACATATAGCTATATTTTACCGGCAGAAGCTGAGTGTTTTTCCATCTAGAGTCATAGAATCTTGCATTGGCTACCCACTGTAAGCCTTCTCACACTCTATAAAGCCTTTCTCTTCATCTTTGCACACACTATTCTTCACATTGAGAGTTGTATTTTGTGTGTATGCCCGGACTTCAATCCGTGATTTTTATTTCTATCTGTATATATATACTTATATATGTATATATATATGGACTAGCATTATCGAGTTATGCCTCAATTGAGCCTAGACTTATGTCTGGAGCGTTTACTTGCTTTTACATATATATACTTATATATAAACGGTTGTCAGACTCTATCTGATGAGCCTGGATTTTACATCCGGAGCGTTTACTGCTTTTATATATATATATATATATATATATATATATATATATATTTTGTCAGCCCTGGAGTTTACTTGAGGCCTTTTACTACTTTTATTTACATTTAGTCTACTTTGAGTTTTTCTTAAATGGCGGTTGATCGCCTTTCTTGCTTTCTTTACATTTAGTCACTTTGGAGTTTACTTATGTGGCGGTTGATCGCATTACTTCTTTATTTACATTTTGATCCTCCATGGAGGTGCTTGTGGTGGTTGATCATGTCCATATATATATATATATATATATATATATATATATTTACCGCTTTTATATATTTACATTTCCGATCCCCGTGGAGGTGCTTACGTGCTAGTTGATCATGTATATATATATATATATATATATATATATATATATATATATATATATATATATATATATATATATTTACAACTATTATATATATATAACCGCTTATTGCTTTTCATATAAATCTATGATCATCATGTGAGCCTATGAATCATGTGATCACGAATTGATCTCATCGAATCTAGATTCTATTCAAGTGATGGATCTTTTCAAATTGTGGCGACTTGTACATTATTTACAGTGTTTGAATTTCCTTAGATGGCTATCATGCCTATGAGGAGTTCGACACTGCTGTATATTATTTTCTCAAAGATGCTTCGCATCTCGAAAATAAAAGCAATCAAGCCGAATATTGAATAATAAAATGGAAATATGAAAAGGTCTCAATTACTATTGAGCACAGGGATTGAAAAACCTCTTTTACAAAACTTCACTGCTATATCATGTTTAAAACTGAATTTTTCTACAAATTCAAACCCTTTGGATATAGGTTCGAACGAGGCCTCGCACTACTTCCAAATAATTGCACATTGATCCACACACACACACACACATTCATATAACAGTTTCTTGAAAAGTGGCGGTCAACATGGTAACACGGATGTCGGGGGGTGCCTAACACCTTCCCTCCGCATAATCAAACCCCCAAACCCAAATGAATCTCAGTTTCACAGACCCGTTTAACAGTGTCACATCACTGGGTTAATGTACAAACCTTTTTTGGGTTGCGTTGGTGCAACCAGTTAAAACCACCAACTGGCGACTCTTACAGTCAAATCGTCGACATTACACTTGTTGGACCTTTTTTCACTTGTTTTTTCAAACAAATCTCACATAACATGAGAACACCAAAGAACAAGTAACGAAAAAAGGGACAAATAAAAATCCCGACGTCGACAGGTGACGATTCCGCTGGGGACACCAGTAAGAGGGTTTAAGCCGCTACTACAAGCTTTTCAAAACTGTTATATGCTTGTGTGTGAATGTTACATTTACATTTATAATTAATGTGTACGAATGTATTTTTACTTAGTGCACTGCAATATATCTATCTGTGATATTGGTGCTTCGCACATGTCATCATTTTCATAAACGTTGAGACGCGTTATATGTGAATGTATGTTGTGTGGTTCCTCCACCAGGAGGCTATCCTGTCGGTGTTTGATTACTGGACTCGTAGGGAGACTAATTCCAACAAGGCTCAGGAAAGGCACCACCCAGATTCGCTTCAGTTGAAAGACCGGATTAACTTCCCGTCAAGTAGATTGCGATGATCTGGGGACCTTCATGCCAAAAAGTCGCGAGAGTAACCCTAAGATAGGTCAGCCTATGATAAACCAAACGCGGAGGAAAGTCTCTTCATGTTTTCCATTTTTCTATTACTTGTAAAAGCATTTACTTGTAATTTTATTCCATGCTCATCTTTATGTAATGGAAAATATGAAGAATATTTGCACATACATGACATTTATCGATTAACATCCGTTTTGCAGGATAATATTCCTAACACGAGTATACATAGCATGTAAGCATTTACATTATCCCTAAGACTAAACTACATAAGTCTTTTATAGGGAAACAATTGGGCCTGTTACCCGCTCAAAATCTAAAAAGGTCATGAGCCTACAGCCAATCATGTCTTCTTCTGACCAGTCTAATCCTATTTCTCGTGAAGAATTTGATAGATTAAGTCAACAAATTACAGATTTTGCTATCCTGCTTAAGGAATTGCATCAGTTTACTTAAGGCTCAAAGATGCCTACACATACAGAACCCTCTACACAAGAAGGAACACAAGGTTTGGATAAAACAAATCTAGAACCTCAGTTGGGTACGACCAACAAAGACCCTGAAAACACCCATCTCAAAAGAGATCCAAACACCGGTGATATCAGGAAGAAGGTCCTTCAAATGGAAGAAACTATCCATGTTCTCAAAGGGATTGGAACATATGGAAGTGTTTCATATGCTGATCTTTGCATATTCCCTGGTGTTTATTATCCAGAGAAATTCACAACCCCTGACTTTGAAAAGTATGACGGATTAGGGGGTCCCTACACACATTTGAAGGTGCTCATTAGAGAACTTGGATCTTATGCGGAAAACAAAAAGCTCAGAATGCAGTTGTTCCAGAAGAGTCTGACTGGAGAAGCCCGTTC
Source organism: Panax quinquefolius (assembly GCA_020205615.1). Lineage (NCBI taxonomy): Eukaryota > Viridiplantae > Streptophyta > Magnoliopsida > Apiales > Araliaceae > Panax > Panax quinquefolius. Next base: position 26,471,191 of record CM035157.1, read on the forward strand.
ATGGTATACCAGATTAGACAACTCAAAGATCCATAGCTGGGAAGAGCTAGCTCACACCTTCCTCACTCAATACAGTTTTCAATCTCAGATAGCTCCTGACCGGTACCAGATTACCAAAGTCAAGAAATAGTCTAATGAGTCTTTCAGAGAGTATGCTCAAAGGTGGAGGCGCCTTGCTGCTCAAGTTATTCCTTCCATAATGAAATCAGAAATGGTCACGACTTTCATAGACATACAAGAAGCTCCTTTCTATGAGAGAGTTTTAGCTGGTATTGGCTAACCATTTTCTGAAATGATCAAACACGGAGAGATGGCTGAGATGGGATTGAATTCCGATAAGATTCAAGACCTAGCCGCTCTTAAAGCAATTGCTGAGCACATCCAATCTGGATCTTATGGAAACAACCCCTGGAGGGTCCATAAAAAGAAAGAGGAGGATGTTTCCTTGATACTACAAGGTCAAAAAGGCAGTCAGAACATGCCTATACAGAGGAAAAACTACTCCCCTTTTCAAGTACAATCTTCAAACCCTCCATTGCCTAAAGGTGGAGAAGCAAAGCGCCCTCGGACGTTCACACCCTTAGGGGACTCGCTCGAGAATATTCTAGCTCTTCTGACTACTCAGAAGAAAATCACACATCTTCTTCCACCAGCCAACCCTAATGGGAGGGGTTTCAATGCTACTCGGGAGTGTGCTTATCATGCTGGAGCACCTGGACATGATAATCAAGATTATTGGGCCTTGAAACACAAGATCCAAGATTTAATAGACAACGGTGAGATCGTGGTTGCCAAATCAGATCAACCTCATGTGCAAGACAACCCTCTTCCTCAACACAAAGAAGAAGAGGTCAACATGATTAGTTGGAGCGCTGGACAGAGTTCCAGTTTTAACAGTGAATCATCCCAAACCATCAAAGACGGTGTTGACAGATGGGATTACGCAAAGTTCCAATTTGCTATGGAACGAAAGATGAAAGCTCTTTGTAAGCAAATTGAACAATTGGCAGAACTGGTGACCTATCAGCATCAAGTCACACGCCAGTTAGTCAGCCAGGAGTATGTTTATCTCCTTCCTTTTGTTATGAATGCTCCACCATCACCTTAAGAAAGTGAAGCTATGGAGGATAAAGTTGCGAAGAGAGAAAATGCTAAAGCCCGTCGGGATTTTGCCAATCAAAGTGAATTTACATACCAGCTGGGCCAACCTATGGAGGAGATATTTCAGATGTTAATCAATGAAGGAAGAATTACCTCCCTTCTACCTCCAATTAATCCCCGTTCAAGACGATTCAACTCCGATGGAGTTTGTCAATGTCATTCACATTCTCGCGTTCACAGCACAGAAAAATGCTGGGCACTCCGCCACCTTATTAAAAATCTAATTGACAGCGATGTCCTGCAACTGGCAGATAATGACACTGTGATACTTGAGAGTGGGAATACCTTTCCTACCAAATGGAAGGGGCTGGTAGCAGTTATATCCGCTGAGGCTGATGATACTGTCAAACCATTCTCCATCCAAGCAATTCAACTCAAAGGAGCTGACAATCCTTTGAAAGTGGCTGCACCAGAGCCAATTTCTTTACCCTTCGCACCTCGGTATCCCGTTTGTCCGACACACAAAGTCCCATGGAATTATGGAGAAGCTGAAGGATCCATGTCTCATACTACTGCTACAGTGTCGAAAGAAAATCCATTGTATCTTCCTCAGTGGGTTATGAAGCCCACCTTCAAAGCAAAGGGAAAGATTCCCATGGAGAAGATTGAAAAATTCCTTCGCACTATGGGCCATAATGAAGCCAAGGTGGTTCTAAGCTTAAGAGAAGCTCCACGTCAGATATCAATACTGGACTTGGTTTTCTCCTCCAAGGATCATAGGAAGATCTTATTAAAGGTTTTGGAAAAAGCCTACTTGCCAAAATCAGTGGATGTGGAAAATTTTCAACATTTGTTTGATCACATTTTCAACAAAAATGTGATATCCTTCATTGATGACGACATACCGCCCGAAGGGATCGGTCATTGCAAGTCATTGCACATTGCAGTTTTATCCTCCGGGTATATGTTAGCTGGAGTTCTGATAGATGGAGGTTCGTCTCTGAACATCTATCCTTATGCCACATTGGTGAAGATGAACTTCAATCTCAAACGGATCCGAAGCAGCCATACAGTTATCAAAGCTTTTGATGGATCCTGACAAAATTCTGTCGGAGAGATTGAGCTGCCAATTGAGATTGGTCCAAATACATTCAATGTATCCTTTCACGTCCTCAAGATAGATTCAGGATACAACCTGCTATTGGGGAGACCATGGATCCACATGGCTGGAGCCGTCCCTTCTACACTACATCAATAACTCAAATACATTGTCAACAATAGCCTAGTCACTGTCAACGCTGAGCTGGAATGTCCTGAACAAGGAGATCTACCAATCATCAGCTTCAATTCAGAAGTTGAGCTAGCCAGTTTTCATACTTTGGAAGTAAGTAAACACAATACCATCCTATTGGAGCACCACTTCCCGTACCCAAGATTTTTGTCGAGGTTATATCCGCCACTCAAGAAATGATGTCATTATGTCATCAGCCTAGAAAAGGGCTTGGTAAAGATAAGTAGGGTATTAATCACCCTATTCAAATGTCCAGTCAAACTGGGACAGCCGGACTAGGCTATTCTACCAGTTCCAATCATAGGAATCCTCATAAGCACAAGCAGGTTCCTCAAGCTTTCGCCACACGACGATATTCTCCACCTGTACCTCATGAGCTGATACAGTTTCCAATAAAGGTGTCAGCCCATGTTATGGCCATGCTATTTCCTAAACCAGTACCATTCAAAGCAAAAGAGGTGCTGATTCCTGATCCAGAAGTGGAAGAAAGGGAACGGAAATATAAACATGACATCACCTTGATGATGTCAGGAATACGCATCATTGTCCATGATGAACATACAAATAGATATACCCCAAACGATGATTGCCCAGACGTTATGGTCATCATTCGAGAAAAGGAGGACGATGACAGCCCCTCCATCACTTCAGTCCATTAGGACTTTATCCTCGATAATTGGAGCAGCACTCCATGCATTGGTCGACGAGGGTAAAATGGGCAGAAATCCCTCTGCCCTGTAGCTAACTTTAATTGTATACTTTTCTATACAGTATTAGCAGTTATTTTATCAAGTACATGCTAGCACTTTTGTATGATTAAATAGTTTCATATATTAAGTGAAAGCATATTTTATTTCAGGACTCTGAATTTAGATGTGCATGTACTTGCTGATGAGGTGCCTTTTCTCCACAAGGGCTGTAACTTTGATGAAAAGTTGGACTCAGACTTGATGGAAATCCAAGAGGACATTGAGACACCTCAGGAGATCAAAGAATGGGTCGCAGATAAACCTAAACCTAATTTTGATCAAACCACTTCTTTCAATCTTGGAACCTTAGAAAGCCCTAAGCTAATCCAGATTGGTTCAGACCTAACTCCAAACCAACGGAATGACATGGTTGTTCTATTAACCCAATTCCAGGATGTGTTTGCATGGTCTCATGAAGACATGGTGGGTTTGTCCACTGACATTGTCCTTCATCGCCTTCACATTAAAGAGGGATTCAAGCCAGTCAGGCAGAAGCTCAGGCGATTGAAACCTGAGTGGAGTTTAAAGGTTAAAGAAGAAATTGTGAAACAATTTCAAGCTGACATTATCATGGTGTCTACATATCCGGAGTGGATATCTAACATTGTTCCCGTGCTAAAACTAGGAGGAAAGGTGCACGTTTGCGTGGATTATCGGGATTTGAACAAAGCTTGCCTGAAAGATAGCTTTCCCGTGCCCTTTATCCACATTCTTATTGACAATACTGCTCAATACGGCATGTACTCCTTTGATGATTACTTTACGGGGTACCATCAAATTATGGTCGCTGAGGAAGATCGTGAGAAAATTGCTTTCATCATGCCTTGGGGAACCTTCTAATATAGACGGTTGTCATTCGGCCTCATCAATGTCGGGGCAACCTATCAGCGAGCCATGATGGCTCTTTTCCACGATTGTCAAGTCCTGAAGGGAAGAAGACCACTTAGACCATCTCAAAAAGCTCTTCAAGAGGTTGCGTAAGTACAACTTGAAGTTGAATCCAGCCAAGTGTGCCTTTGACATCAAATTAGGCAAGTTACTAGGTTTCCTAGTGCTGCCACAAAGGGATTGAGTTGGATCCCACCAAAATCTAGACCATCAAGGAAATGCTCATTCCTCAGACAGAGAAGGAAATAAGGGGATTTTTGGGGAGAATCAACTTCATTAGCAGGTTTATCTCTTAACTCACAGCAACCTGTGAGCCCATCTTTAAATTGTTAAGGAAGAACTCCTCCATGAAATGGAACGATGAGTGTCAGAAAGCCTTCCTCACAATCAAAGATCAGCTGGTTAATGCTCCTATTTTGGTATCTCCCAGGGATGATGTTCCCTTGTTCATGTACCTGTTCATTAATGATAATGCTATGGGCTGTATGTTGGGGCAAAAAGACGATAAAGGCCAAGAACGAACTATCTATTACCTCAACAAAAGATTCAGCAGTAGTGAACACAAGTACACTCTGATTGAGAAGACTTTTTGTGCTTTAGCATGGGCTTCCATGAGGTTACAACATTACCTCCATGGTCACACAACCCATCTCATATCCCGCATGGATCCTCTCAAGTATGTGTTCAGTAAGCCCATATTGAATTATCGGTTGTCCAGATGGCAGTTGATCCTATACAATTTGATATCGTCCACGTAACGCAAAAATCTATGAAAGTTCAAAGAATTGCGGATCAATTGGCTGCTGCACCTGCAGGGGATTACAAACCCTTGGAAACATACTTCCCCGATGAAGGGGTAATGACAGTTCAGCAACACCATCAGTACGATGCATGCCATACATGGAAAATATATTTCGATGGAGCTGTTAACACAGAAGGTTCTGGAGCTGGAGCAGTTTTAGTATCTGGTATGGGGGAGCAGTATCCCGTCACCGTCAAATTGCAGTTTATCAGCACCAACAAAATAGCTGAGTATGAAGACTGTATCATGGGGCTAAAACTTGCTCGTTCAATGGGCATCAGGCAGTTAACTGTCTTTGGGGATTCAGAGTTGGTAATCAAACAATCCACAGGAATCTATCAAACCAAAGAATTACATTTGCTACCTTACCATCAGCAAGTTCTACAGATGGCTTTGGAGTTTGAAGAAATCTCCTTTCTACACATTCCTCGTAATAGGAATGATTTTGCGGATGCACTAGCAACGTTGGCCTCCTTGATTCACATACCTGACAAGGAACACATGCCATGTGACGCCCCCAAAACAGGTATACATCACCCATCTTGAGTCGCCAAATACATGGTACATAAATTCAAATACAACTTAATTATATAACAGTCGTGTAAAATATGACAAAACATAGCTGAGAGTTTAAACAAGAATTTTGTCATCTAGACAATATCCACACTCAATGGTGTCCTCATTACAATTATTATCACATTATTTCGTAGAATAGTGAGGACTACTAAAGTCATTTATCCCGGACCATCACTCCATTCCCCGACTCGTCCCAACTATATTCTCATTTCCTGAAGAGAACAATGAAATAAAGGGTGAGCTCAACTAGCCCAGTAAGAAATATTATGACTAAGATAATGTAGAATAAATTATCCTTACCCTTCAACAGTATAACCACTAATAGAATACAATAGACAACAAGTTTTAGATCAACAACTGCAGCAAAAATAAGCAATCCATTAGAAGAGTCAAGTAGAGCATAAAATCTACTATCTTCTATGATTTAAAAAGTTTTTCATCAATTTTATCGCTGAGACTCAACTTAATAAATAAACCATATCATCGAATCTTCCCTGCACTACGGGCAAAGGATATTTATTAAATCATCAATGGTCATGACTATACCGAATAATCCATGGTCATAATCATACCAAAAATTGTCCATCAATGCATTACAGGCCACTGAGGACTTTCACCACATCATTCATCACATTACGGTCATGATTATACCGAATAATCCCTGGTCATAATCATACCAAGTCCATCTATGCAGGTAAGCTAAAGATGACTTTCATCACAATATAAGCATGAGGATGATGACAATGGCACAATGGCATAATAATTCAATAAAACAAGTTCAAGGATAAATTTTAAAGATTTATAATTTAATTTATCCAGAAATCAATAACGTCCAAATTGTCAACATGATACTGCTTTATGGAGTAAAATTCAAGAATAATATTCATGTACCAAAATAATTTGGACGAGAAAAAAAATATATTTTTTGGTGAATAGTACCCGTCGTGAATATTACTTCGAATAGAACCACATGAATAGTACCCAGACACAAAAAGTGTCCTAATACCCGAGTGAATGATACTAGAGTGAATAGTAGTCCGAAGAATAGTAACTTCGTGAATAGTAACTTCGTGAATAGTACTCCAAAGACGAAAAAGTGCCCCGAATACTCAGTGAATAATACCGAGTGAATAATAATGGGTGAATAGTAACTTCGTAAAAAATATCAAAGAAAATGATATTTTATGATTTGATACAAAAGAAATGATATCTCATACGAGTATAATAGAATATACAAAACTATAAATGGATTTTCACCGCCATACGGTAATCCACGTGAGATGAATCATTTCCACAATTTAATAAAGAATGAATACGAAGGATCATTCACCATGCATCAGTAATCCACATATACAAAAGTTATTCCAATGAGAATAATAAATAATGGAATAACGAAGAACTCACCAGCGTGCGTAATCGCACACAGTATAGAGTTATTCCAATGAATAATTAAGAATGGAACCAAGTCAATGCGTAAACCGCATGTATGTGATATATTTTAAAAGAATAATAAAGAATGGAACCGGTCATGCGTAATCCGCATGCACGGGATGTTCCAATGAATAATAAAGAATGGAATAACAACAGAATTCACCGAGCATACGATAGATACGCACAGAGCATGTTATTCAATGAATAATAAAGAATGAAATAACAGAAGAATTTCACCATGTATGCGGTACTTCGTATAGACAGGTTATTCCAACATAATAATAAAGAATGGAATAATAGCTCTTACGAGTATTTAAAGAAAATAATTCTCTTCATGAATACGAAAGAATAATACCCCTTACCTCAAAAGAAGACTGGATACTGGAATAGTGAGGTAGCAGACTTCTCTTCTTCTTTCTCTCTATAATTTTTCTCTATAATAATTGCTCTATAGCTTTAGTGAATTGGTGAAAAATGAAGGAATAATGAGCTTCTATTTATAGGAAAATATAGTTTCGATAATATCACGTTTTGGGGCTCAAAATATTACAGTATAATACCTTCCTCTTTTTCTTCATTTTTAATTTAGTCATGCAAGTATTATCAAACTTGCATCATCTCCCCTAATAGTAAATCATATGAATCAATAGTTCTAGACATGTGAATTTACGAATTATAGTATAGTATATAAGACCCCAACTTATTATAAATAAAATTGAATTTTCTCTATTTATTATTTTGAAATAGTAAGGGGTTAATTTGATTAATGTGGTTAGTTATGGGTAAAATGCACAAATATTTCAAATAAGCAAGTGGTTATAAAATATTCATTGTTGTTTGGGAATATTCGTTTGGCGACAAATATTCTTACCTTTGTATTCGTATTTACCCCATAACGAAAAAAAAGTTATTGAATGAAGAAAACGATAAGTAAAAGTTGTTTATAAATAATCAGGCGTTGTTATTACACGAATTATCTTGTTGGAATACTTTATGGTTAAAATACGATGCTTTACGGTATTGCACCAATTAGTGATTCTTACGTAAGAAGGCACTACTCAATAATTGTTACAGTAATTACTGTTCAATATGTTATTTTATTGATTCAATAATTGCTACGTTGATATTTTATATTATTGTTGTTTCAATAATTGTCACTATACAATATTTTCCATTATCAGATCAATAATTCATATTATTTTAATAATATTATTAGATAGCATTATTGGCAATGTCTAGAAAGTTCTATCTAAGGAGAGGTTTGGTCACCTAATTGCGCCAAAGGTGAGGAGAAATCCTTATTGAAAAGCCCCTCTTTCCAGGAACTACTGGTTGTGATATTATGATTCTCAGTAATATTATTTGTGAATAATTAATTATTAATTTATATGATAAGGAAAATATTCATTTTATGTGATATAGATGGAGAAAAATTTTTATGTGACAATTGTTAAAAATTGATATTTTATCTTTTCTGATAAAATAATTTATTTAAATATATTATTATATTATAATAATATAATAATGGTGATATTTTACAATGAATGTGTGATATATGAATATATGAGGAGGAAAAGTATTTTTGTTACATAAAATGTTTAACACATGTTTTGTGTGTTGGTGGACCCTATTTTTGACTAAAATTTGATTATAGTAAGCAAAATCATCCGTATGTGGATTTCGATCAATTTCTGTTTAGAATTTGGAAAAACTTTCTTCTGCAAAGTTGTAGAGAATTAAATTTCCTATGGAATCGATATAAGATTAAAAAAAATTCTGATAAAAGGGTTATTTATTATGAATTATTGAAGTTCCGAAATATTGGGTCTGAATTGATTTTGTTACAAAAATTATTTAAAACATGTTTTGTGTGATTGGTGAGCCCCACATGTGTTTTAAATGTGTTGAATCTTGATTTTCAAAGTATGCGTATGATTTAAATAAAAATATTATTATTATATTCAATTTTCTGCTTTGGTGTTCTAAGCATTTTTCTATAAATAGGGTGCTTAGGTTAGAATTGAAAATCACATCAGAAACTGAAGTTTTCTTTCTCTATATTATCGAGCGTATTTTTGTAAGTATTTTGATACCTTGAGTGTTGTTATACGGTGCAAGTTTCCTTCAGCGTTATATTTGATATTCCAGCCAGAAGTACTATTCTTTTGAGGTAAGGGATGTTATTTTTAAAAAAAATGATATTATTTCTTACAATATCATTATGCCGGAATATTGGTAAGATTTTTCTTGTGAAATTCTTATATTTTCATGTCGGGGTTACTATTCATAAGTTACTATTCACGAGTTACTATTCATGAGTTACTATTCACGAGTACTATTCACGAAGCATGATGATTTTTCTTGTGGAATTTCTACCTTTTAGTGTTGGAGTTACTATTCACGTATACAACACTATTCACGTATGCGACACTATTCACAAATATGATACTATTCACAGAAAAAATAAATTTTCTTTTCTGTGTCCAAGATTGTCTGTTATGGTTCCTATCTTTGATTGGATCTATGTTTTGATCTTCATTTTTGAATTATGCTCCACAATAGTTTATTATGGAGTATTTTTGAACATGGATAAACCGAAGTACGAATCCTTAATATTTGTTCTTTTGTCTCACTGGATTTGTTTTCTTTAAAATATATTTTTCATCATCCTCAGTCCTAAATGATGATATTACTGAATATCTTTGGCCTGTAGTGCAAAGATGAATGATTTCTTGATGAATATCTTTGGCCCGTAGTGCAAAGATGAACAGGTGTTGAGATGAACATGACCGACTGATTAATATCTTTGGCTTGTAGTGCAAAGATGATTATTTGATTCAAGATGTATATTGATTGATGTTACAGGGATAAAATATCGATGATGGACTTTTAAATTCATAGATGATAGTAGATTTCATTCTCTACTTAACTCTTTTAATGAATTGTTATTTCCGCTGCAGTTTTTGATCTAAAACTTGTTGTCTATTGTATTCTATCAGATTTTTCCCTATTGAAGACTAAGGATAATTTGTTGTACATTATCTTAGTCATAATATTCTTTACTGGACTAGTTGAGCTCACCCTTTTCCTTTTTGTTCCATTTTTCTTCTCGTGAGGCGAGAATATAAAGCGGAACTAGTCGGGTGTGGAGTGATGGTTCAAGATAGTTGTTTTAGTAGTCCTCACTATTCTGTAAAATAGTGTATCAATAATTGTAATGAGGACTTTATTTGGGTGTGGATATTGTCTAGAAGATAATATTTGTATTTAAACTCACAGCATAAGTGTTGTCGTATTTTGCATGACAATTGTAATAATGAAGTTGTAGTTGTTTCTGAACCATGTATTTTGCGACTCAAAATAGGTTGGGTGGATTGGACCTATTTTGGGGGTGTCACAGTTGGTATCAGAGCTTAGGGATATGGTCTCTGGTGGAGATCGGGGAATGGAACTAGGAGGGGAGAGACGAGTAAATCATTCGCTAGTATGTCCTACCTAAGCTTATTTGTTGGTTAGTTAGAGTATAGGGATATTATGTGGTATGTTAATTTGTTTAATTAACCCTTGTTTTATGGAAGTATTTAAGAATGGAAACTGAGAATGTTAACAGTGGAGTAAATGAGACCGTGGAGACACCTTTACTCACCAATCAGAAGAACGTGCAATAGGAAGACAGTGTTCCTCCTGTAAACAACACCACTGATCAGACGATGAACGACGGGATGTTTAGAAGCTTTTTGCAGTTTATGGAAAATCAGACTAGGGAGACTCGTGTACAAAATACAGGTGGAAATGATAGCAACGCACGTTTTGTCACAGCCAGCAGTTCAAAGAGTTGGGCCACCAGAATTCTGGGGAAAGCCGGATCCGATTAAGGCAGAGACGTGGGTTAAGAAAATTACCCAGATATTCGATGTCTTGGGATGCATGGAGGAACATAAGGTTCCATTCGCCACCTTTATGTTCCGTAATGAGACAGATTACTGGTGGGAATCTGTGAAGCGTACCCATCCAAATTTTTCAAAGATGTCTTGGGAGACATTTCAGAAACTGTTCAATGACAAGTACTTTCCAGAAAGTATTCGTCATATGAAGGAGGTGGAGTTTATTAGACTGGAACAGAATAACATGACGGTGTCCCAGTACGAGGCGAAGTTCACAGAGTTATCCAGGTCTGCACCTCATTTGGTGGAGAATGAGGAACGTATGACGCGGATATTTATGAGAGGTTTGAAACCCGTCATACGTCAATATCTAATTTCTCATAAATTTTCTCTATATTCAGATGTTGTAAATAGGGCTCAGTTATTGGAGCGCGATAATGAGTCAGCTCAACCAAAGAATAACGACCAACAACTCGATAATAATCGTACCGGTGGCAACGGTCATCAGAACAATGATAACCATCGTGGAGAAAATTATCATACCAGAAATGGTAACCACTTCGGTGGTAATCATGGCCAAGATAATAGAAGAAATAATTCAAGTGGAAATTTCAAGAAGAGAAGATTTAACGATGACGAGAAGATGTCGGCAGCAGCACCAGCGCCAGCAACAAATTATAGGGGAGGAGAACGACCGCCAGTTAGATGCTACAAATGTGGAGAGGAGGGACATATAAGTCCAAACTGTCCACAACAGTTCAAGGTATATTATAATTGTGGAAAAGAAGGTCATATCGTTCGAGATTGTACGGTAGCGAAACCAAGTCCAGCGGGGATGGTGACTCAAAAGGTTGTCCCAAAAAAGTCAAAGTCGGCGGTTCCTGAAAGAGCGTTTGTCGTGACTGGCCAAAATACGAGGAACCCAAATGAGGTGATCACGGGTAAGCTAATCATAAATTCTTGCGAAGTTTATACCTTACTAGATACCGGTTCTACCCATTCATTTATCTCTCCTACTTGTGCTCAACGTTTAAACTTGTCTCCGAAGAAATTAGACTTTGACTTATCTAAGGAGACTCCGTTAGGAGAAACTTTCATTACATCCACTGTTTATAAATCTTGTTTGATCTAAGTTGGCACCATCACATTACCTGTTGATCTTATCTCTTTAAAGATATTTGCTTTTGATGTGATTTTAGGGATTGATTGGTTAACTACTCATCATGCTAAAATTGATTATTTTCGTAAGGTTGTTAGTTTTCATATTCCTAAGCAACCTGTTATTCGAATTCAAGCAACCAAACCATTGAAGTCAAACACTTTCATATCAAGCCATAAAGTCATTCGTTTATTGAAAAACGGATGTCAAGCTTTCTAAGTCATGTTATGGATTTAAACAAAAATACGTCAGATTTGAATAATATTTTTGTTGTTAGTGAATTTCCTGACGTATTTCCTGAAGAATTTCCTGGCCTACTCCCAAAGCGTGATATTGAATTTTGTATCGAATTTGAACCTGGTACAAAGCCCATTTCTAAAATCACATAAAAAAAATGGCTCCTATTGAACTTCAGGAGTTAAAAATTCAACTATAGAATTTGGTACCCAAGCCTCTATCTGGTGACTTCCTTTGTGGAATGTACCGAAGCCAGACTCTCCGTAGGGGATACCATATTCGTGCGGTAGTAAACTGATAGGTGCCATTATGACGTGCTATCCAAGATTGGGATATGAGTCACAGTTGAGAGCAACCTAAGTCAGTAATCGAAATACGTAGCTTTCTAGGCTTAGCTGGTTATTATCGAAGATTCGTGGAAAGATTTTCTCGAATTGCTACTCCATTAACTCAGTTAACTCGTAGATACAAAATTCGAATGGAGCAAGGAATGTTGAAAGAGCTTCGAAGAACTCAAGAGGAGACTCATTTCAGCACATGTTCTGACCATACCATCCTGCAAAAGCGAACGTGGTAGCTGACGTGTTTAGTAGAAGATCGTATATGAGTACGAGTGCGATATTGTCAAAACCCATTTCGTATAACTTAGAAATGATAGAGATAGATTTAAAGACTCTAGGGACCCATGTGATGATATACGGGTAGAATCGACTTTAATCGATAAAGTTAAAACCGCTCAAGCTACACACCGGAGCTGATGAATATGAAGAAGGAGGTGCAAGAAGTTGTTATTCCAAAAGCGAGAATCGGCGATGTGAGGAAAGCTCAAACCTTCGATTTATTAATCCATTTGAAATCCTCGATCAACTAGGGACTGTGGCCTATATACTCGTTTTACCGCCAAGAATATCGCGTGTTCATCACGTTTTTCACGTATTGATGTTACGAAAGTATGTGAACGACCGAACCATGTTATTGAGTTAGAATCAGACAAAATAGCAGAAGATTTAACGTGCGAGGAGGTACCTGTCAAGATCTTAGCTAGGAAGGAGCATGTCCTACGCACAAAGGTTATACCACAAGTCAAGGTTTTGTGGAGGAACCGTGCTAACCTGGGAGTTGGAATCAGAAATGAAAGCGAGGTATCCTCACCTTTTCGAAACACCATGTACGTACGTCAATTTCGAGGATGAAATTTCATAAGTAGGGGAGGTTGTAAGACCCTAATTTATTATAAATAAAATTGAATTTTCTCTATTTATTATTTTCAAATAGTAAGGGGTTGATTTGATTAATGTGGTTAGTTATGGGTAAAATGCGCAAATATTTCAAATAAGCAAGTGGTTATAAAATATTCATTGTTGTCGGAGAATATTCGTTTAGTCGTGGAATATTCTTACTTTGTCGGGGAATATTCGCATTTACGGTGCAAATTTCTTGTGTGGGCCCCATAACGAAAAGCTATTGGATGAAGAAAAACGACAAGTATAAGTTGTTTATAAATAATCTGCCGTAGTTATTACTGCTAATATTAATACCCGTTGGAATACTCGGTGGTTAAAACACAAGAAGATACACACGGTATTGCACCAATTATTGATTCCTACGTAAGAAGGCACTACTCAATAATTGTTACGAGAATTACCGCTCAATATTTTATTTTATTGATTCAATAATTGCTACGTTGATATTTTATATTATTGTTGTTTCAATAATTGTCACTACACAATATTTTCCATTATCAGATCAATAATTCATATTATTTTAATAATATTATTAGATAGCATTATTGGCAATGTCTAGAAAGTTCTGTCTAAGGAGAGGTTTGGTCACCTAATTGCGCGCCAGTAAGGAGAAATCCTTATTGAAAGCCCCTCTTCCTGGAATGGCACTGTTGTCGATGATTGTGATTCTGTAATATTATTTGTGAATAATTAATTATTGATTTATATGATAAGAAAAATATTCATTTTATGTGGATATAGATGGAGAAAAATTTTTATGTGACAATTGTTGAAAATTGATATTTTATCTTTTCTGATAAAATAATTTATTTAAATATATTATTATATTATAATAATATAATAATGGTGATATTTTACAATGAATGTGTGATATATGAATATATGAGGAGGAAAAGTATTTTTGTTACATAAAATGTTTAACACATGTTTTGTGTGTTGGTGGACCCTATTTTTGACTAAAATTTGATTATAAATCCGTAAAATCATCCGTAGATGTGGATTTCTTTAAATTTTGTTTGGAATTTGGAAAAACTTTATTCTGCAAAGTTGTAGAGAATTAAATTTTCTATGGAATGGATATAAGATTAAAAAAAATTCTGATAAAAGGGTTATTTATTATGAATTATTGAAGTTCCAAATATTGGTCCGAATTGATTTTGTTACAAAATTATTTAAAACATGTTTTTCAGGTGTGATTGGTGAGCCCCACATGTGTTTTTAAATGTGTTGAATCTTGATTTTCAAAGTATGCGATGATTTAAATAAAAATATTATTATTATATTCAATTTTCTCGCTTTGGTGTTCTAAGCATTTTCTATAAATAGGTGCTTAGGTTAGAATTGAAAATCACACCGAAATCAAGTTTTCTCTCTCTATATTATCGAGCATATTTTTGTGAGTATTTTGATACCTTGAGTGTTGTTATACGGTGCAAGTTTCCTTCAGCGTTATATCTGATATTCCAGCCAGAAGTACTATTCTTTTGAGATAAGGGATAATATTTTTTTTTAAAAATGATATTATTTCTTTCAATATCATTATGCCGGAATATTGGTAAGATTTTTCTTGTGAAATTCTTATCTTTTCATGACGGGGTTACTATTCATGAGTTACTATTCACGAGTTACTATTCACGAGTTATTATTTACGAGTTACTATTCATGAGTTACTATTCATGAGTTACTATTCACGAGTACTATTCACGAAACATGATGATTTTTCTTGTGGAATTTCTACCTTTTAATGTTGGAGTTACTATTCACGTATACAACACTATTCACGTATACGACACTATTCACGCATATGATACTATTCACAGAAAAAATAAATTTTCTTTTCTGTGTCCAAGATTGTCTGTTATGGTTCCAATCTTTGATTGGATCTATGTTTTGATCTTCATTTTTGAATTCTGCTCCACAATAGTTTATTATGGATTATTTTTGAACACGAATAAACCGAAGTACGAATCCTTAATATTTGTTCTTTTGTCTCACTGGATTCGTTTTCTTTAAAATATATTTTTCATCATCCTCAGTCCTAAATGATGATATTACTAAATATCTTTGGCCTGTAGTGCAAAGATGAATGATTTCTTGATGAATATCTTTGGCCCGTAGTTCAAAGATGAACAGGTGTTGAGATGAACATGACCGACTGATTAATATCTTTGTCCTGTAGTGCAAAGATGATTATTTGATTCAAGATGTATATTGATTGATGTTACAGGGATAAAATATCGATGATGGACTTTTAAATTCATAGATGATAGTAGATTTCATTCTCTACTTAACTCTTTTAAAGAATTGTTATTTCCGCTGCAGTTGTTGATCTAAAACTTGTTGTCTATTGTATTCTATCAGATTTTTCCCTGTTAAAGACTAAGGATAATTTGTTGTACATTATCTTAATCATAATATTCTTTACTAGGCTATTTGAGCTCACATTTTTCCTTTTTGTTCCATTTTTTCTTCTCAGGAGGCGAGAATATAACGGGAACTAGTCGGGGTGTGGAGTGATGGTTCAAGGTAGTTGTTTTAGTAGTCCTCACTATTCTATAAAATAGTGTATCAATAATTGTAATGAGGACTTTATTTGGGTGTTGATATTGTCTAGAAGACAATATTTGTATTTAAACTCACAGCATAAGTGTTGTAGTATTTTGCACGATAATTGTAATAATGAAGTTGTAGTTGTTTCTGAACCATGTATTTGGCGACTCAGAATAGGTTGGGTGGATTGGACCTATTTTGGGGGCGTCACATAATACCTCCATCTATACCTCTATTTTTTAACTTAGTCATGCAAGTATAATCAATCTTGCACCAACTCCCTTAATAGTAAATGAATGTGAATCAATAGTACACACATGTGAACAAATAGTTATAATCATGTGAATCAATAGCAATTAATTGTTCATTTATCCGGTTAATTACCCGATTGGTCAATATAACCTCTAGACATCAATTATTATCGAAATAAATGTCGATTTTCACTAACACTAATAATTCCAACACAATGGAACTATCAATTTCATCTTTAATCAACACAAACTTATTTATCATTAATATTATAATTCACAATATTTAACAACCAGTCGTTCCTGTGAAAGGGGGGCTTTAGATAAGGATTTCTTCTTATTGGCGCGCAATTAGGTGACCAAACCTCTCCTTGACAGAACTTCTAAACATTGTCAATATTGCAAATAATAATATGAATAACTTTGCCGTCTTAATATTAATTTAATAATATAACATATTATGCGATGATAATCTTGTGATAATAATTGAATCAATAATATGAGAGATATGATCGTGAATTCTATCGTAGTAATAATTGGGTATAATCGAGTGACTTCTTACGTAAGCATCAATAATCAATACCGTGTACTACTATGCAACCACGCGTATTACTGTACTTTTACTACCGGGTAGTTCAACAATTTTAACGGTAACACTTTCGCCGTTATTTTTATAATAAGATAATTCTGTCATTTTTTAACTACGACAATACTTTCGTTGTGGGATCCACCAATGATTGTTCCATCGTACGGATATTCCCCGATAAAAAGAATATTCCCCGACCAATCGAATATTTTATAACCACTTGCTTACTTTTCAAAATTTATAAATATTACCCACAACTATAACATTATATCAAATCCACACTGTAATATTCAAAAAAATATTTCGAGAAATTTAAATCTTTATTCATAAAATTTGGGGTCTCACATGCCAAACATCATATTTGCCCTGCAAAAGGCCCCAGCTTATGGGAACTATGTTGGAGAAGTATCAGATGAGCTACCTCCCATCCACAACCCTTGGTATCAACACATCAAGGAGTATCTACGAGATGGATCTACACCCGTTGAGCTGAGCCTGACTGAAAAGAGGCGGATTCATCGACTTGTTATGAAATTCTACCTGAGCGGAGATGCACTCTATAAAAGAGATGCAGGATTAGGTCTCCTCAGATGTCTGGACAAAGACCAAGCTCGTGAGGCTCATGGATGAGATCCATGGTGGAGTATGTAGCCCACACGATGGCGGACCCCTACTTGTTAAGAAGATCCTCGAACGAGGCATTATTTGCTTACGCTCAAAGTCGATTGTGATGATCACGCCAAAAGGTGTTATCAATGCCGATTCATGGGAATGCTATCCACGCCCTCGAGAACTCCACAATATGAGTTCGCCACGGCCCTTCTCAATGTGGGGAATGGGCGTGATCGGCCCATCGAGCCCAAAGCCGATAATGGACATCGATTTATATTCACCATGATCGATTACTTCACCAAATGGGTAGAAGCATCCTCCTTCCCCAGGGTTACTAAAGAAGTCATCATTGCTTTCATCAGAAATAATATCGTCTGTCGATATGAACAACCAGAGGTCATTGTGTCAAACAATGCTAATAACCTCAACAACAAAATGATAGAAGAGTTATGCAGTAAATTCCACATCAAACACCTTAACTCCGTCATCTACCGTCAAAAGATGAATGGTGCTGTTGAAGCGACTAATAAAAACATCAAGAAGATCATGCAGAAAATGTCCACCAATCACAAAGGATGGCCAGACATCTTGCCTCTGACTTTATTAGCCTACAGAACTTCAATGCGTACTTCCACTGGGGAAACCCCTTATTCATTAGCCTATGGGATGGAAACAGTGCTCCACATAGAAGTGGAAATGGAATCCTTCAGAGTGTTGATGGATGCTCAATTGGATGAAGACCAATGGGTACAAGACAGGTATCACCAATTGTCTCTAATAGATGAAAGGCGAACCGCGGTTATCTTCCAGGATCAGTTATATCAGCAAAGGATTGCAAAATCCTACAACAGGAAAGTCCGACTATGGAAGTTTAAACAACATGACTTGGTTTTGAAGAAGATCATTGACAACCAAGATCAATCTAAGGGAAAATTCGCTCCTAACTGGGAAGGCCCGTTTGTTGTCAAGGAGGTATTGACAGGACGTGCTCTCAGACTACAGGAAATGGATGGCGATGAATTTCCACAGCTTATCAACTCGGACACCATGAAATGGTACTATGTCTGAGGTTTTCATCAAGCAAACATCCTGATGTTGATCATTAAATCACCAGTAATTCCAGTTTTCTAACCCTTTTTACATACTCTTCTGCCCCTCAGGGAAACATACACTTCAAACCAGTAGCCTGGTTTCACCTCATTTCAAACTTTTCACATAATTTCGGTTATCCTGAAGACGGGATTGAACCTTTCATTCCTGCAGTTTATCCTGAAGACGGGATTAAACTTTCCTACGCTTGCAGTTTTTCCTGAAGACGGGATCAAACTTTTTCCACATCTGCAGTTTGTCCCAATCATGGGATCAAACTTTCTTTTCCCCGCAGTATAGCCTGCACATGGGATTCATACTTCTCTTCAGCTGTAATTTGTCCTGAGGGGCGAACTACGTCGACCTGATCTCCCTGATACCTGCGAGTACGTAGGCAACCATATTCTATATGGCCCGGTCACAATAAACAAAAAATAACAAAAACATTTTTGCCCTTCTTCTACAAAAAACAAAAACAACAAAAAACATTTCTGCCTTTCTTCATCAATAAAGCTTCTACACCCATCTGCCTTTCACATTCAGCGTTGAACCTCTTACACCAGGTTGGAACTACGCAGACCTAATCTCCTCTTCAATAGGAGTACGTAGGCAGCCATTTATGGTTCGGTTTAACCCCCTACCAGAACAAAAATACTTGTCACACGGTACTGGGATCAAACTTCAATCCACCACATTTCATCGGCTTCAGACCAAAGGGATGGAATTACCCAACCTCTCCTCGCAAATAAGATATTCGGTGACCATCTAAGCTGCAATTGTACCTCAAAAAGCAACACCAATGCATAAGAGATGGAATTAACTAGGCTTCTCACAAATAGAAGTACTGGCGACCATCTGTGGTGCGGTCAATCTCAGAGAGGAAAAGCCACACTCCTCTCCACATCTACATACAGATACCAGTCCTAAGACACCAAAGATGGTAAGGATATACACAGATCAATGATCCGTTCTGAGAGATCCTGCGACGTCTCAATGTCCACATATCAAGGACGAGTTCAGAATGCATCAAGATTACAAGCCCTGAAGAAACAGGCAAATATCAAGCAAATATCAAGGTACAACTAAAAGGGAAGTGAATCAAAATATATTTCCCTGCCATACATAATACTGTTTGATATATACATATGTGTTGTACATGATAAAATGGATAAGCTAGTGTGTGTAGGAAAATACAAGTCTATCTACGGATCTATGTGTATGCGGACTATCAGATCTAACATATCATCCCTCTCTGAAGAAGGAGGTAACGCTGCAAGCTCCTGCCCAATGGTATCTACACGAGCTAGCAGATCCGAGGCTAACTGCATGGTGGCATGATGCTCATCAATGTATGCACTCATATCGGTAAGGATGTCAGTCGTAAGGGATCTCACTTAAGTACTGTTTATGAAGGCCACATCTCGGGCAGATAGGGCAGCATCCCGCTCTACAATCAATGCATCTTTGGCTGATCTAGCCTCATCTCTCTCTAATAAAGCTGCGTCTCTCCCATCAAGAGCTGTCAACATCAAGGCCCTAACCTGATCTCTCTCATAGGTCATCAGATGTAGACTCTGCTCCAGATATTGTGTTGAATGTTGAATGACAGTAGCACTCGTAGTGGGAAAATCCATCATAAATGCTGGCAACCCAGCAGTCAAATCCTCTTCGATGGGAATATCAGCCTCCTCCATAGGCTCCTTATCGTTGGAATCAATCCCCTGCACTGTGGATACTACTGCAGTCGATGCAGTCTATGTCTCCATCCATGCGGAATACTCTGCAGAATAACCCGGATGGCTAATGGAAAATGCAGCTAGCTCTCGTTGATCCCAACAGGCATACTACCTGGATCTGTCCTCTACTGATAAATCCTGAGAAGCGAAGCGCTGACTTGATGCCCCCTCAAAAGGATAGAAGTCTTGGAACTGGTCAAATTGACATATCACGACCAGTGGATGGTAAGTAATCATGCCTCTCAAACCAGCTAGAGGGAGATAATCCATGCCCGGGGCATGAGTAATAAAGCTGTAGGGTGAGCTATGCCCTGAATACGATAATATATGAAACAGAGCTCTAATCTCTGTTAAGAAAGCTGACCAAGATGCAACATCTGTACACTCCACGGGCTGAAAGGAGTATGACATGGCTATATCATGGGTGAAACAATGCACATACCGTCTGAAAATGCCAATCGATCTCAAGTGTGACATAAACCACACGTGACAAAGATGCATCGAAATTTGCTCAGAAACACGCCTCTTGGGATAAGTGCAGCAATATGTAGCTAACCTCAGAGTCTCGGCAATGATCATCGGTATGATGGTATGACCCTCCCTGAGAGCTCTCACTGCCATAATGATGCCAATGTCCAACTCATCCATATATCGTGGCATGTAGACATATGACAGTACGAACAGTAACAATACATCCACTCTGGCCAGACGCCAATGATCCTCCGATGTGGCGAAATCCCCGGAATGTCGTGCATAACTATCCTCAGAGCCAAATCTATCAAACAGAAAATGTTGGGATATAACGTGGCCAGATGTGATCTCATCCTGCACCACTCTACGCCTCAAGCCAGTAAGGGTCATGAACTGCCTACTCATGTCTCCGATCGTCATATGCATGCAAGGTCTGTCCAGCGACAGCATCGTCAAACGTGCATACTCCTCCAGAGTAGGAGTCAACTCATGGGTCCCACGCCTCCAGCTCAGTTCAGTTTGAGTTAAAAAAGAGGTCTCACAAGCTGAAAAGGCCAAATCAGGAATAAAAATGCTACGCGATTGAGCGGAATAGCCTGGAATCCTGGTTTTCATGGGACAAGCTCTAGCTCTTCACATCACTCATTGGTATTCACCTGAATGCAGGGTATACTATACCGATGAGCTCAGCTTTTGTGAATCATGCTCGGCAATACCTCACACAAGTTCGATGCCATCAAACATAGGGTCGTAACCCTAATCCAAGTATCCCCGACGGGGGTCACAACGCAGACTTTCGATCATCCACGAATCCCTGGCGGGGGTTACAACGCATTGTCATCCATTGACATAACCCTGGCAGGGGTTACAACGCACTATTCGTTTATGAACGAATCCCCGACGGGGGTTACAACGCGTTCTTAACCATTGACACACACATCAATGAAGGTCAATTAACCTTGACGTTATCTTAGCCGATGGTAAGTAAACCCATCGAAGCGTCGGAGATTGTTCGATGAGTGTGATACCCGTATCGACGTACCCCGGGGGGGTCACAATGTAAGTCAACCATTGATATGCACGTCAATGAAGGTCAAGCAGTCTTAACATACTCCCAAGCAAGGGTCATAATTTAAGTCAACCATTGATACACACATCATAAATAGCGTTAAGCGACGATACGGTTTGCCCAACAGGGATCTATCCGGTGATACACACATCAGCGAAGGTCAAGCGACCGACGATAATACATAATCGTCAAGGCGATAACTCAACAGACTCGTATATATTGGTGACACAAACCAGAGAAGACCATCCTTATCGGAGAGGACCAATAATGGCATATGTTATACACATCCTCAAACAGACAAATCTTTATCCCCACAGATCTCTTGCACACGAGAGGCGCCTCTATGGAGTAGAAGTCTATATCAAGCATCTAAGACTTTTGTGATAGCCCCAACATCAACATCCTTGAAGACTTGGATTGCATGTCCAAGACATCACTGATTTTCATCCCTGGCAGGATTAACAGGGAACTGACAATCATTCATACATGCATCATGCATTTGCATCATGTTGCTGCACATAGCATCATGTTTATCTTGTTCCATTTCAAGTGTCTAGGATTCTTTATCTTATCCATGCCTTGCATTGCATGAATATGATAAAGAGGGGCAACTGTAGACACTCAAAATTTTCTGCACACCTGCTACTGACATTGCAGGAGGGCAGATTCGTCTTTCGGAGATAACCCTGGAAGATGGCTTACATCCATTCCGGATACTACCGAAAGTTCAGTCTCAAACCAGGAACACACACCGGGAATCTCAATTCCAACCTCAGATATAACCCCAAGTTTCATCCTTAGAGATAACCCTAAGGAGTGTTGTTGCAGTTCTGGCGATAACTCTGGAAATGCTTGTTTTAAATGCATGCGATCAGCTTCAATCTCAGACCTCCCGTCGAGGCACTCATACCAAAGGCCCGGATCTAACACCGGGAAGACAGGCACATTTACAGATGACTTTACGAAATTCAAACACTTGCAGCAGTCCAATCTCAGATGTAACCCTGAGCAACGTCTGCTATCAGCCCAAACCGGAGATAACCCCGGTGAGGAGTCAAATTGTCATCTTGCCACCTCAACCCCTGCGCGCCGTCTCAACATTTCATACATACATTTCAACATAACAATGTCCTACAAGAGCCAAGGAGTTCCAGTCCCGAGTGACTATTACGTGTGGCAGCACACCGGATAGAATTTGAAGCCTGAAGATTATGGGCGTAGTCCCCTCTTCCTGACTTCATACAACCTCTAATCCCATGTCATTGCGTAACTCTCGACAAAAGCAGTTCGAAGATGGTCTTGTACACCTTGTTCGGATGCTAGGATTGAAGTTCTGCAAATTCGAGCGGACATCACAGTGCACGAGTGCACTTACTTTGAGATGGCAGGACCTGCGGAGACCAGGGCACCCCGGGCAGCCGCAGGTGCATATGTGGTTGCCGCATATGCATCTACGGCTGTCACAGGTACACCTACGGCCACCAGCTCTATAAATATAGAGCTTGGGGTGGCCATTTGTAAGAGAAAAAGAGGGGATGAAGCCATGTCCAATTTGCTTTGTACACACCCCATATTGAGTGCTTTCTCATTTTAAACACCTGTTAACTCACATATAGCTATATTTTACCGGCGGGAGCTGAGTGTTTATCCATCTAGAAGTCATGTGGCACGCACATGGCACCCCACTATAAGCCTTCTCACACTCTATAAAGCCTTTCTTTCATCTTTGCACACACTATTCTACACATTGAGAGTCGTGTTGTGTGTGTATACCCCGGACTTCAAATCAAGTGGTTTTCATTTTTCATCAGATATATTTACTTATATATGTATATATTTATATATAGACTAACATTATCGAGTTATGCCTCGATTGAGCCTAGACTTATGTCTGGAGCGTTTTCTTGCTTTTATATATATATATATATATATACTTATATATAAACTATTGTCGACTACATTCGATGAGGCCGGATTTTACATTTTTACATTATCGCTTTGCTTTTATATATATATATATATATATATATATGAACTATTGTCGGACATAGTTGATGAGCCTGGATTTTACATCCAAAGTGCGTTTACTACTTTTATATATATATATATATATATATATATATATATATATATATAGCGACAAATCATTTGAAATGATAAATCGAAATGGGATTGAGAAACATCTTGTCTGCTTATCGCTTATATATATATATATATATATATATATATTTTACATTTTTGTCAAGCCACGGAATTTACTTGAGGCCTTTTATCTTTTTTTATTTATATTTAGTCCCGCTTGAGTTTACTTCGTATGGTTTGATCATCTTTATCGCTTTTTTACATTTAGTCCTTTACTTTGAGTTTACTTCATGGCGGTTGATCGTATTTATCGCTTTATTTACATTTTGATCCCCATGGAGGTGTTTCGTGGTGGTTGATCATGTCCATATATATATATATATATATATATATATTTATATATATATTTACCGCTTTTATATATTTACATTTCTGATCCCCCATGGAGGTGCTTCGTGGTAGTTGATCATGTCTATATATACGGTTATGGGGCGGATGTCGACCGATTGTTTGCTTTCGATGGAAAAGTCATTGGTGATTAGTCACGGAAAGAGTCTTGGTGGCCGATCATTATTATCGATTACTTTGTAAGTTACCGAAAGAGAGGCTTACAAATCTTCCAGAGGTTCTTGTAAAACTTGCCAATATAATTGAGCGAGCCAAGAAACCTCTCAGTGGTGAAGTTTTCGGTAATCTTATCTCGGGAAACCCGTTACGTAAATTGAATAGCTCTGTCAATTGGCCGCGTGAGTCCATGATATGTATGGGGATGGTGACTCATCTGAGAAGATGATCAACAACACCTTCCGGCATCCACAGAAGACGGACCAGTCAACCAAGAAGACGCCAGAGGAGTCTTCAGTCACCGACAGGTGATGGCCCACGCCATCATCTCTTTTACTTTATATATATATATATATATATATATATATATTTACAGCTTTTATATATATATAACTGCTTACTACTTTTCATATAAAAGCTCATGCACCATGTGAGCCTAGGAATCATGTGATCACAGATTCGATTTCATGAATCTAGATTCGCTTCCGTGATAGACCTTTTCAAATATAGCGACTTGTACATTATTTACAAAGTGTTTGAATTTTCTTAGATGGTCATCATGCCCATGAGGATTTCGACATCATTGATATTATTTTCTCGAAGATGTTTCGCATCTCGAAAATAAAAGCAATCAAGTCGAACATTTAATAATAAAATGGAAGTATGAAAATGTCTCAATTACTATTGAGCACAGGGTTTGAAAAACCTCTTTTACAAAACTTCACTGCTATATCATGTTTAAAACTGAATTTTTCTACAAATTCAAACCCTTTGTATATAGGTGTGAATGAGGCCTCGCACTACTTCCAAATAATTGAACATTGATCCACACACACACACATATTCATATAACAGTTTCTTGAAAAGTGGCGGTCACCGTGGTAACACGGATGTCGGGGGTGCCTAACACCTTCCCTCCGCATAATCAAACCCCCGAACCCAAATGAATCTCGATTTCACAGACCCGTTTAGCAGTGTCACATCACTGGGTCAATGTGCAAACTTTTTCTCGGTTGCATTGGTGCAACCAGTTAAAAACACCAACTGGCGACTCTTACAGTCAAATCGTCGACATTACATATGTCGGACCTTTTTTCACTTGTTTTTTCAAACAAATATCACATAACATGAGAACACCAAAGAACAAGTAACAAAAAAAGGGACAAATAAAAATCCCGACGTTGACAATAACATAGTATTAATCAATCATATAATTGTTGATGGCTAGAATTATTTTGCTAAATTAGCTCCATGATTGTGTTCACTGCGTAATACGTTTGTGTGAATGATTTTGCTAACTATTTTACGGATTTGTTATTTCAATTGGTTTTGAAACCGAAACCGCACCAAATGAAGTCAAACTGCACGGTTTAAAACCGCACCCTACCAATCACAAACGGTTTCATGTGCGATTTTGGATTTTTCAAACCGCACCTAAGCGGTTTCGTGTGTGGTTTGAGTTCAAACCGCACCATGCTCAACAGGTTGGAGTCCAAAATCCCAAAAGCCCCAAACACTGTATAACTAAATTAACAATTATATTATCCATTTTTGATTAAAACACTAGGAAAAATAAAAGTATAATTGCCTGAAACAAAGGGAAGAAGAAAGATTAATGGTAATTTTCTTTTTACCACCACCATTGTTGTTCTTTTGCAAGCCCTGTTTAATTGATGGATATTGAACCCCTTTTCTTAGTGGCACACGTGGTAGCGCTGATGTCAAACTTTAATTTAATTAATTCCTAAAAAAATGTCATTTCCCAAAACCTTAAGTTTGAGGTTTTGGCCAAGAGACCTCCAAAACAACATAAGCTTAGCTATTAAATTACCTAAAGAATATTAGTATATACTAAATTAATTCATAACAACTAAATAAAACAAACAGAGATAACGAACAGAGAGGGAGGGGAATTATATTGATAAATATTTTGTTTTGTTTATAAATTATATAGTGTTTACTACTCCCTCTGTCTTAGGATGAAAGTCCTAGTTGACTTTTTGCGCATATTAAAAAAAGGATAAAATGACAAAATTTTCCATATTTAAATTCTCATTTAATTGCATATTTTTTTGCACATGACTACTGATATTCCATAAATATGCATAAAGAATGTAAATATGACAATTAATACTAAGGGTATTATAGGCAAATTATTGTAAAAAATAGATTATTTAAGGTAAGTAAACATTTAACTTGAGACTACTTAAAATAGTATAAAGACTTTTATCCTGGGATGGAGGGAGTAAAATTTAGCTTTATATATTTATTTTAGTAATGAGAATATTTTTTATATATTTTATATTAACAATAATAATAATAATAAATAAAACTAATAACAATAATAACAAATCATAATAATAATAAATAATAATAACAACAACAATAATAATAATAATAATAAAAATAATCATAATAATATTAATAATAGTAATAATAATAATAAATAATAATAATAATAATAATAATAATAATAATAAATAATAAATATAATAAATAATAAATAATAATAATAATAATAATAAATTAATAATAATAATAATAATAATAAATAATTATTATAATTATAACAATAATAATAAAAATAATAATTAATAATGATAAATATAAATATAATAATATTAATAATAATAATAAAATAATAATAAATAAATAATAATAATAACCAATAGATTGATTTAGTACAAATCTTATTATATATATATGTGGAAAGGAAAAGGTAAGGAATTTGAATGTAAATTTGTACCAAAAGTTGTGTATATAATGCTTAACTGGGCAATTTTAATTTCCAGATGAATTAGATGGGCTTATCTTAATTTTTCATTTGTTTTCAATAATTTGGCTAAAGGAATTATATAATAAATTGTTGAATAGTTTCTAAAAACAACACTAAGCTAATATTCCTATGCTTTCCTTAACTGGGTTAATTTGTTTTCAAAAAAAAATTAGATGAGAAGCTCTAAAGTTTACCGCATATATAATTATTATAAGTTTTCACGCTGAGAAAACATGGAAAAACATATGCTTATT
This sequence comes from Panax quinquefolius, assembly GCA_020205615.1. Taxonomy (NCBI): domain Eukaryota; kingdom Viridiplantae; phylum Streptophyta; class Magnoliopsida; order Apiales; family Araliaceae; genus Panax; species Panax quinquefolius. Next base: position 26,498,590 of record CM035157.1, read on the forward strand.
TCCTAGTATTTTTTTATTTTGGAATCAGGGGAGCTGGACTTGGATGTAGAATTTCTTCTTTAGTGTGCCTAGGACTGGGCAACATATATGGTTTTTCCGGTTTTTCGGACCGGACCGGTCGGTTCGGTACAAAAAGAATCAGAACCGGTCCGATTTTGGTATATCGATTTCGGTTTTATGGTTCGGTATTACCGAACCGGACCGGTATATTCCGACTTTCTAATTTTTTTATTATTAATAAATAATTAATAATAATAAAATAATGATTATAATAATAATAAAAAAACAATGATTATAATAATAATAATAATAAAATAATAATTATATTAATTTTCTAGAAAAATCCAGATCAAACGATAAACCCGAGTTAAATTATCTATTCAATCGATCTCTTCTATTGGTATCAAAATTTGGATAATATTTGATTTAACTTTATGTATGCTTATTATTTGTAAAACCTCAACTTATTATTAATAAAATTAAATTTTCTCTATTTGTTATTTTGAAATAGTAAGGGTTGATTTGATTAATGTAGTTAGTTATGGGTAAAATGCGCAAATATTTCAAATAAGCAAGTGGTTATAAAATATTTATTGTTGTTTGATATTCGTTTGGTCGTGGAATATTCTTATTGTCGGGAATATTCGTATGCGACTACACATTAACCTCATGGGCCCCATAACCTGAAAGCGATTGATTGATGAGAAAAAGCGAAAAATATAAGTTGGTTATAAATAACTACAGCGTAGTTATTCAAGTTATTATCGCTGTTGGAATACCCGAATTGGTTAAAACACGTGAGCATTACCAGATTGCACCAATTATTGATTCTTACGTAAGAAGGCACTACTCAATAATTGTTACGAAGAATTACCGCTCAATATTTTATCGATTCAATAATTGTTGCGTTGATATTTTATATTGTTGTTGTTTCAATAATTGTCACTACTACACGTATTTTCCATTATCGATCAATAATTCATATTATTTGAATAATATTATTAGATAACATTATTGGCAATGTCTAGAAAATTCTATCTAAGGAGAGGTTTGGTCACCTAATCATGCTACAAGCAGTAGAGAAATCCTTATTGAAAGCCCCTCTTCTTGGAACTACCACGGTTTTATCGATATTGTGATTCTCATAATATTATTTATGAATAATTATTGATTTATATGATAAGGAAAATATTCATTTTATGTGGATATAGATGGAGAAAATTTTAAAGTGACAATTGTTGAAAAATTGATATTTTATCTTTTCTGATAAAATAATTCATTTAAATATATTATTATATTTTAATAATATAATAATGGTGATATTTTTACAATGAATGTGTGATATATGAATATATGAGGAGGAAGAGTATTTTTGTTGTAAAAGTTGTTTAAAACATGTTAAACATGTCTGTGGACCCATTTCTTGACCTAAATTTGATTATAAACAGAAAATCGTCTACATTTATGAATTTGGTCCAATTTACATTTGAATTTGGAAAAACTTTCTTCTGCAAAGTTGTAGATAATGAAATTTCCTATGAAAAAGACATATGGTTTGAATTTTTCTGATAAAAGGGCTATTTATTATGAATTATTGAAGTTCTGAAGTTCCAGAATAATTAATTTTTGAAGTTTTAAATATTTTTTTTACAAAAAACATTTTTGGTGAGTTGAGTGGGTCTTGAATGTGATGTAAATGTGCTGATATAAGTTTTCCAAGTTTGTGTATGATTTATTTTATAAATATTAATATTATATTAAATTTTCTGCTTTGGTGTTCAAAGCAATTTTCTATAAATAGGGTGCTTAGGTTAGAATTGAAAATCACACCTGTAGTTGAAGTTTTCTCTCTCTATATTATCGAGCGTATTCTTGTGAGTATTTTGATACTTTGAGTGTTGCTTTATACTTCAAGTTCCTTCAAAGACTATATCCAATATTCCAAATGTCTTGTCTTTTTTAGAGGTAAGGGATATTTTTTTAAAAAAAAATGATATTATTTCTTTTAATATCATTATGCCAAAATATTGGAAGATTTTTCTTGTGAAATTCTTGTCTTTTAGTGTCGGGGTTACTATTCACGTATACGACACTATTCACGAATATGGCACCATTCACAGAAAAATTAAATTTTCATTTTTTGTCCAAAATATCTATTATGGATACTAGCTTTGATTGTATCCATGTTTTGATCATTCTTGAATTTTACTTCACTATGATTATTTATGAAGTATTTTTGAACTCGGATTGTTTAAAGTACGAACCCTTAATATTTGTTCTTTTGTTTCACTGGATTCGTTTTCTTTAAAATATTTTTCATCATCCTCAGTCCTAAATGATGATATTACTAAATATCTTTGATCCAGAAAGTGCAAAGATGAATGAATTTTTGATGAATATCTTTGGCCTGTAGTGCAAAGATGTACAGGTGTTCAGATGAACATGACAAACTGATGAATATCTTTGGCCTGCAGTGCAAAGATGAATATTTGATTCAAAATGAATATTGATTGATGTTACAGAGATAAAATAATGATGATGGACTTTTAAATTCATAGATTATAGTAGATTTCATTCTCTACTTAACTCTTTTAAATAATTGTTGTTTTCCACTGCAGTTGTTGATCTAAAACTTGTTGTCTATTGTATTCTATCAAATTTTTCCCTATTGAAGACTAAGGATAATTTGTTGTACATTATCTTAGTCATAATATTTTTTAATGGCCTATTTGAGCTCACCCTTTTCCTTTTTGTTCCATTTTTCTTCTCAGGAGGCTAGAATGTAACGAGTACTAGTCGGGGTATGGAATGAAGGTTTTAGAAAGTTGTTTTAGTAGTCCTCACTATTTTTGTAAAATAATATATCAATAATTATAATGAGGACTTATTTGAGTGTTGATATTGTCTGAAAGACAATATTTGTATTTAAACTCACAGTTTTTATGTTGTATTAATAAAGTTGTAGTTGTTTCTGTACCATGTTATTGACGACTCAGAATGGGTGTTGTATACCTATTTTGGGGGCGCCATACGGTTAATATCGAGCTTAGGGATATGATCTCTGGCAGAGATCGGGGAATAGAACTAGGAGTGGATAGACGAGTAAATCCTTCGCTAGTGTGTCCTACCTAAGCTTATTTGTTGGTTGGTTAGAATATAGGGATATTATGTGATATGTTAATTTCTTTAATTAACCCTTGTTTTATGGCAGTATTTGAGAATGTTAATAGTGGAGTAAATGAGACCGTGGAGACACCTTTACTCACCAACGAGGAGAACGTGCAATAGGCTGGCAATGTTCCTCATGTAAACAACACCACTGATCAGACGATGAACGATGGGATGTTTAGAAGCTTTTTGCGAGCTCATGCAAAAATCGATTTGAGGAGACTCGTGTTCAAAATACAGTGGAAATGATAGCAACGAATGCAGTTTGTCACAAACCAAGCGAGTTCAAAGAGTCAGGGACCACCGCACTGCGGGAAAGCCGATCCGATTAAGGCGGAGACGTGAGTCAAACAAATTACCAAGATATTCGATGTCTTGGGATGCACGGAGGAACAGAAGGTTCCATTCGCCACTTTTATGTTCCGTAATGAGGCAGATTACTGGTGGGAATCTGTGAAGCGTACCCATCTAACCGCACTCGGCATGTCTTGGGAGACGTTTTAGAAACTGTTCAATGACAAGTACTTTCCTGAAAGTATTCGTCATATGAAGGAAGTGGAGTTTATTAGATTGGAAAAAAACAACATGGCGGTGTCCTAAGACGAGGCGAAAGTTTGCGAGTTGTCGGTGTTTGCACCTCATTTGGTGGAGAATGAGGAACGATAACGCTAGCGGATGTTTCTAGAGGGTTGAAACCCAGATACGTCCATATCTCATTTCTTATAAATTATCTCTCTATTCGGATGTTGTCAATGTGGCTCAATTATTAGAGCGAGATAACGAAAGTACGTTCAACCGAGGGACCACAACCAGGATCATATCGGTGACGGCAAATATCATCGAACAAACGATAACCAAATGAGAAAGAAAAAAAATACGGACAAAAATGGTAACCACTCTGGTGGTAATCATGGCCATAAAAATAGAAGAAGTGAGTCGGGGGGAGATAATAAAAAGAGGAGATTTAACAATGACAATGTGAAGACGTCAGTACCAGGAGCAACTGGTTCTAAAGGAGGAGAACGACCACCGGTCTTATGCTATAAATGTGGAAAAGAGGGACATATCAGCCCAAACTGCCCACAACAGTTCAAGGTATGCTATAATTGTGGAAAAGAAGGACATATCGCTCGAGATTGTACGGTAGTGAAACCAAGTCCAGCGGGGATGGTGACTCAAAAGACTGTCCCAAAAAAGTCAAAGTCAACGGTTCCTAGAAGAGCGTTTGTCGTGACTGGTCAAAATGCGAGGAACCCAAACGAGGTGATCACGGGTAAGCTAATCATAAATTCTTGTGAAGTTTATACCTTACTAGATACTGGTGCTACCCATTCATTTATCTCTCCTACTTGTGCTCAACGTTTAAACTTAACTCCGGAGAAATTAGACTTTGATTTATCTGTGGAGACTCTGTTAGGAAAAACTTTTATCACATCCACTGTTTATAAATCTTGTTTGATCCAAGTTGGTACCATCACATTACCTGTTGACCTTATCTCTTTAAAGATACTTGCTTTTGATATGATTTTAGGGATTGATTGGTTAACTACTCATCATGCCAAAATTGATTATTTTCATAAGGTTGTTAGTTTTCATATTCCTAACCAACCTGCTGTTATGCAATTCAAGCAACTAAACCACTAAAATCAATCACTGTCATATCAAGTCATAAAGTTATTCATTTATTGAAAAACGGATGTCAAGCTTTCTTAGCCCATGTTATGGATTTGAATAAAGACACGACGGATTTGAATAATATTCCCGTTGTTAGTAAATTTCCTGACGTATTTCCTGAAGAACTTCCCGGTCTACCCCCAGAACATGAAGTTGAATTCTTTATTGATCTTAAACCTGGTACAAAGCCCATTTCTAAAATCCCATATCGAATGGCTCTATTGAACTTCAGAGTTAAAGGTCCAACTACAGTGAGTTGTTGGACATCGGCTTCATAAATCTAGTACATCTCCTTGGGGTGCTCTATTTTATTTGTAAAGAAAAGAAGACGGAGTATGCGACTTTGTATTGACTATCGGGAATTGAACCATGTCACCATTAAGAATAGGTATCCTCTACCTCGTATTGATGACCTATTTGACCAACCAGCAAGGAGCACAATTCTTTTCAAAGATCGATCTTCATTCGGATATCATCACCAAGATTAGAATCGAGGATATTCCAAAGATCGCCTTGTAACTCTTGTGACGAGCATTATGAATTCTTAGTCATGTCTTTTGGATTGACTAATGCTCCTGTGGCTTTCATGGATATGATGAACCGAGTATTCAAGGATTATTTGGATCAGTTCGTTGTTGTCTTTATTGATGACATTCTCATATATTCCAAAAGCCGTGAAGATCATGAGCACCATTTGAAGCTGGTACTCCAAAGGCTTCGTGAAAACAAGTTATATGCCAAGTTGAAGAAATGCGAGTTCTGGCTTGAGGAAGTAGAATTCCTTGGGCACGTGGTGTCAAAACATGGAGTATCTGTTGACCCGGCGAAGATTGAAGCAATACAAAGTTGGGAGTAACCGAAGCACGTAGCTTTTTGGGCTAAACTGGTTATTATCGGAGATTTGTGGAAGGATTTTCTTGAATCGCTACTCCGTTAACTCAACTGACTCAGAAAGATGCAAAATTCGTATAGAGTGAAGAATACGAAAAGAGTTTCCAAGAGCTTAAGAGGAGACTCATTTCGGCACCTGTTCTAACAATACCATTAGGTTCGGATGGATTTGTTATCTACAGCGATGCTTCAGGCAAAGGGTTAGGATGTGTTCTCATGCAACATGGTAAAGTCATAGCCTATGTCTCGCGACAACTTAAAGAATATGAGAGGAATTATCCTACTCATGATCTAGAGTTGGCAGCGGTCGTTTTTGCGGTAAAGATCTGGAGGCACTATTTATATGGAGAGAAAGTAGAGATATATTCAGACCATAAAAGCCTCAAATATTTCTTCACCCAAAAGGAACTCAACATGCGGCAACGACGTTGGCTCAAGCTGTTGAAAGATTACGACCACACTATTAAATACCATCCTGGAAAAGCAAACGTGGTAGCTGACGCGTTGAGTAGAAGATCATATGCAAGAACGAGTGCGATGATGTCAAGTATACGCATAGAACCAACTTTAATCGATAAAGTTAAAGTTTCTCAAGCCACTGATTCGGAGTTGATGCGTATGAAGAAGAAAGTACAAGAAGGTGTTATTCCGGAAGCGAGAATCGATGAAGAAGGAATACTTCGAGTCCACTCCAGACTTAGTGTTCCTAACGACTCTGATTTGAAGTACAAGATCATGATGGAGGCACATAATACACCGTTTGCAATCCATCCTGGAAGTAACAAAATGTATCGTGATCTTCAACATACATTTTGGTGGAACAATATGAAGAGAGAGATTGCAAAGTTTATCTCGAGGTGTTTAACTTATCAACGTGTAAAGGCGGAGCATCAAGTACCTAAGGGTCCGTTGCAACCACTTGAGATTCCGAAATGGAAGTGGGAACACATTACCATGGATTTTGTTACGGGTCTTCCCATGGTTTCTCAAGGTATAAATGCTATTTGGGTTATTGTTGATAGATTAACCAAGTCTGCTCATTTCTTACCGATACGGGAGACTTATTCCCTTGAACGTCTTGCTCATATATATGTAAATGAGATTGTGAGATTGCATGGCATGCCAGTATCCATAGTTTCGGATCCTGACCCAAGATTCACTTCACGATTTTGGGTTAGTTTGCAAAAAGCTATGGGCACGAATTTATGATTCAGTTCGGCATACCATCCTCAAACAGAAGGACAATCAGAGAGGACTATTCAAACTATTGAAGATCTATTAAGACTCTGTGTCCTAGACTTCAAAGGGAGTTGAGATAAATATTTACCTTTGGTGGAATTCTCCTACAACAACAGTTATCAGGCAAGTATAGGTGTGTCTCCATTCGAAGCATTATATGGAAGTAAGTGTCGCTCTCCAATTTGTTGGGATGAGGTTGGTGAAGTAATATTGTTGGGACCAGAATTGGTACGTATGACTACAGAAAAGATCCAAATGATTCGACAACGTATACAAACGGCACAGGATCGACAAAAGAGTTATGCAGATCTTCATCGAAAGGACGTGGAATTTAGTATTAGGGATCATGTATTGTTGCGTGTGGCTCCATGGAAGGGGGTTACAAGGTTCGGAAAGAGAGGAAAGCTCAATCCATGATTTATTGGTCCATTTCAGATTCTTGACCGAGTAGGAAATGTAGCCTATAGACTCGCGTTACCTCCAAGTATGTCTCGTGTTCATAATGTTTTTCATATCCGTGCTTCAGAATATATGTGAAAGACCCAAACCACGTTATTGAGTTAGAACCCATTTAGATAATCAAGACTTAACGTATGAAGAGGTACTGTCAAGATCTTGGATAGGAAGGAGCATGTCCTATGCACAAAGGTCATACCACAAGTCAAAGTTTAGTGGAGGAACCATGCTATTAAGGAAATGACCTGGGAGTTGGAAACGAAAATGAAAGCGAGGTATCCTCACTTTTTCGAAACACCAGGTACGTACGTCAATTTCGAGGATGAAATTTCATAAGGAGGGGAGGTTGTAAGACCCCAACTTATTATTAATAAAATTGAATTTCCTCTATTTGTTATTTTGAAATAGTAAGGGTTGATTTGATTAATGTAGTTAGTTATGGGTAAAATGCGCAAATATTTCAAATAAGCAAGTGGTTATAAAATATTCATTGTTGTCGGGGAATATTCGTTTGGTCGTGAAATATTCTTACCGTCGGGAATATTCAGATGCGACGGTAGCAACCTTGTGTCACCCCATAACGGAAAGCGATTGAATGAGGAAAATGACAAATATAAGTTGGTTATAAATAACAACAGAAGTATTCACATTATCTTGTTGGAATACCGGTGGTTAAAACACAATAGCACACGGTATTGCACCAATTATTGATTCTTACGTAAGAAGGCACTACTCAATAATTGTTATAGTAATTACTATTCAATATTTTATTGAATCAATAATTGTTGCGTTGATATTTTATATTGTTGTTGTTTCAATAATTGTCACTACACGGTATTTTCCATTATCAGATCAATAAGTCATATTATTTGAATAATATTATTAGATAACATTATTGGCAATGTCTAGAAAATTACATCTAAGGAGAGGTTTGGTCACCTAATTGCTGGCGTCGATGAGAGAAATCCTTATTGGAAAGCCCCTCTTCCTTCGAACTACCGGCATTATATATTGTGATTACGTAATATTATTTGTGAATAATTAATTATTGATTTATATGATAAGAAAATATTCATTTTATGTGGATATAGATGGAGAAAATTTTAAAGTGACAATTTTTGAAAAATTGATATTTTATCTTTTCTTATAAAATAATTCATTTAAATATATTATTATATTTTAATAATATAATAATGGTGATATTTTTACAATGAATATGTGATATATGAATATATGAGGAGGAAGAGTATTTTGTTACAAAAGTTGTTTAAAACATGTTAAACATGTTTGTGGACCCGTTTCTTGACTAGAATTTGATTATAGCCTGTAAAATCGTCCGTTTATGAATTTCGGTTAATTTCTGTTTGGAATTTGGAAAAACTTTCTTCTACAAAGTTGTAGATAATGGAATTTCCTATAGAAAACACATAAGGTTTGAATTTTTCTGATAAAAGTATTGTGAATTATTGAAGTTCTGAAGTTCCAGAATAATTAATTTTTGAAGTTTTAAATATTTTTTTTACAAAAAATGTTTTTGGTGAGTTGAGTGGATCTTGAATGTGATGTAAATGTGCTGATATAAGTTTTCCAAGTTTGTGTATGATTTATTTTATAAATATTAATATTATATTAAATTTTCTGCTTTGGTGTTCTAAGCAATTTCCTATAAATAGGGTGCTTAGGTTAGAATTGCAAATCACATCAGAAATTGAAGTTTCCTCTCTCTATATTATCGAGCGTATTCTTGTGAGTATTTTGATACTTTGAGTGTTGTTATACGGTGCAAGTTTCTTCAGCACTATATCCAGTATTTCAGTACGAAGTACTATTTTTTTGGAGGTAAGGGATATTATTATTTTTTTAAAATGATATTATTTATTCTAATATTATTATGCCAGAATATTGGAAGATTTTTCTTGTGAAATTCTTGTCTTTTAGTGTCGGGATTACTATTCACGTATACGGCACTATTCACGTATACGACACTATTCACGAATACGACACTATTCACAGAAATATTAAATTTTTGTTTTTTGTCCAAAATATCTATTATGGATACTAGCTTTGATTGTATCCATGTTTTGATCATTCTTGAATTTTACTTCACTATGATTATTTATGAAGTATTTTTGAACTCGGATTATTTAAAGTATGAATCCTTAATATTTGTTCTTTTGTTTCACTGGATTCATTTTTTTTAAAATATTTTTCATCATCCTTAGTCCTAAATGATGATATTACTAAATATTTTTGGCCTGTAGTGCAAAGATGAATGAATTTTTGATGAATATTTTTGTCCTGTAGTGCAAAGATGTACAGGTGTTCAGATGAACATGACCAACTGATGAATATCTTTGGCCTGCAATGCAAAGATGAATATTTGATTTAAAATGAATATTGATTGATGTTACAGGAACAAAATAATGATGATGGACTTTTAAATTCATAGATTATAGTAGATTTCATTCTCTACGTAACTCATCTATGAATTATTATTTTCGCTGCGAATATTGATCTGAAACTTGTTGTCTATTGTATTTTATCAGATTTTTTTTTCCTGTTGATGACTAACGATAATTTATTCTATATTATCTTAGTCATAATATTCTTTATTGGGCTAGTTGAGCTCACCATTTTTCTTTTTGTTCCATTTTTCTTCTCAGGAGGCTAGAATGTAACGAGTACTAGTCGGGGTATGGAATGAAGGTTTTAGAAAGTTGTTTTAGTAGTCCTCACCATTTTTGTAAAATAATATATCAATAATTATAACGAGGACTTATTTAAGTGTTGATATTGTCTGGAAGACAATATTTGTATTTAAACTCACAGTTTTTATATTGTATTAATAAAGTTGTAGTTGTTTCGCATGCCATGTTATCGACGACTTCGAAATGGGAGTTGTATACCTATTTTGGGGCGCCACAGTTGGTATCGAGCTTAGGGATATGATCTCTGGTGGAGATCGGGGAATAGAACTAGGAGGGAGAGACGAGTAAATCCTTCGCTAGTGGTGTCCTACCTAAGCTTATTTGTTGGTTGGTCAGAATATAGGGATATTATGTGATATGTTGATTTCTTTAATTAACCCTTGTTTTATGGCAGTATTTGAGAATGTCGACTGAGAATGTTAACAGTGGAGTAAATGAGACCGTGGAGACACCTTTACTCACCAACGAGGAGAACGTACAACGGGCTGGCAATGTTCCTCCTGTAAACAACATCACTGATCAGACGATGAACGATGGGATGTTTAGAAGCTTTTTGCAGTTCATGCAAAATCAGAATGGGTGTTGTATACCTATTCTGAGTCGCCAAATACATGGTTCAGAAACAACTACAACTTTATTATTACAATTGTCGTGCAAAATACGACAACACTTATGCAGTGAGTTTAAATACAAATATTGTCTTCTAGACAATATCCACACCCAAATAAAGTCTTCATTATAATTATTGATACACTATTTTACAGAATAGTGAGGACTACTAAAACAACTATCTTGAACCATCACTCCACACCCCAACTAGTTCCCACTATATTCTCGCCTCCTAAGAAGAAAAAATGAAACAAAAAGGAAAAGGGTGAGCTCAACTAGCCCAGTAAAGAATATTATGACTAAGATAATGTACAACAAATTATCCTTAGTCTTCAACATGGAAAAATCTGATAGAATACAATAGACAACAAGTTTTAGATCAACAACTACAGCGGAAACAATAATTCATTAAAAGAGTTACGTAGAGAATGAAATCTACTATCATCTATGAATTTAAAAGTCCATCGTCGATATTTTATCTCTGTAACATCAATCAATATACATCCTGAATCAAATAATCATCTTTGCACTACAGGCCAAAGATATTAATCAGTCGGTCATGTTCATCTCAACACATGTTCATCTTTGCACTAAGGGCCAAAGATATTCATCAAGAAAATCAACCATCTTTGCACTACAGGCCAAAGATATTCAGTAATATCATCATTTAGGACTGAGGATGATGAAAAATATTTTAAAAAAAACGAATCCAGTGAAACAAAAGAACAAATATTAAGGATTCGTACTTTAAACAGTCCAAGTTCAAAAATACTTCATAAATAACCATAGTGAAGTAAAATTCAAGAATGATCAAAACATGAATACAATCAAAGCTAGTATCCATAATAGATATCTTGAACGAAAAAACAAAAAATTAATTTTTCTGTGAATAGTGTCAGATTCGTGAATAAGGTCAGATACGTGAATAAGAACTCCCGACACTAAAAGACAAGAATTTCACAAGAAAAATCTTACCAATATTTCTAAGATAATGATATTGAAAGAAATAATATAATTTAAAAAAATAACATCCTTTACCTCGAAAAGACAAAGATTTCCGGATCGAAATACTAGATATAAGGTTTGAAGGAAACTTAAACGATAGCAACACTCAAAGTATCAAAATACTCACAAGAATACGCTTCGATAATATAGAGAGAGAAAGAGAGAAAACTTGTTTCTGGTGTGATTTTCAATTCTAACCTAAGCACTCTATTTATAGGAAATTGCTTAAAACACCAAAGTAGAAAATTTAATAAAATATTATTATTTTTAATAAAATTCCTACCCACACCTTAGACCAACTGAATTCCGCATGCTTTCAATACTAGTGGGGCCCACCAACATAATAAAAATGTTTTTCTTAAAAAAAATAATTAAAACTTCAAAAATCAATTATTCCAGAACTTCAATAATTCATAATAAATAGCGCTTTTATCAGAAAAATTCGAATCTTATGTCCATTCCATAGGAAATTCAATTCTCTACAGCTTTGTAGTTATAAGTTTTTCCAAATTCCAAGCAGAAGTTGACCGAAATCTATAAACGGGCGATTTTACAAGCTATAATCAAATTTCAGTCAAAAAATGGGCCCACAAACATGTTTAACATGTTTTAAATAATTTTTGTAACAAAAAAACTCTTCCTCCTCATTTATTCATATATCACACATTCATTGTAAAATATCACCATTATTATATTATTGTAATATAATAATATATTTAAATAAATTATTTTATCAGAAAAGATAAAATATCAATTTTCAACAATTGTCACATTAAAAATTTTCTCCATTTATATCCACATAAAATAAATATTTTCTTATCATATAAATCAATAATTAATTATTCACAAATAATATTACAAAATCACAATATCGATGACCAGTAGTTCTCTCAGAAAGAGGGGGCTTTCCATAAGGATTTCTCCTCATCAAGCCAAGCAATTAGGTGACAAAACCTCTCCTTAGATGTAACTTTCTAGACATTGCCAATAATGCTATCTCGATAATATTATTAAAATAATATGAATTATTGATCTGATAATGAAAAATACTGTGTAGTGTTAATTTTTGAAACAACAATAATATAAAATATCAATGTAGCAATTATTGAATCAATAAAATAAAATATTGAACAGTAATTATTGTAACAATTATTGAGTAGTGCCTTCTTACGTAAGAATCAATAATTAGTTCAATACCATGTCTTCTTGTCTTGACCGCAGTATATCGTATATTTTAACCAATTTGGATATTCCAACAAGATAAGCAGGTAACAACTACGTCGTTATTTATAAACAACTCAAACTTGTCGTTTTCTTCATCCAATCGCTTTCCGTTATGGGGCTCACAAAAAGGTCACACTGTCGTATAAATACAAATATTCCCAAGCAAAGAAGAATATTCCACGACCAAACGAATATTCCCCGACAACAATGAATATTTTATAACCACTTGCTTATTTAAAATATTTGCGCATTTTACCCATAACTAACCACATTAATCAAATCAACCCCTTACTATTTCAAAATAATAAATAAAGGTAATTCTATTTTATTAAAAAAAAAATTGGGGTCTTACAATGATGATCTCGATTGTTGCTTGTGGCTGTCCATTAATGGAGTCGGAGAACAATACTTGCAAATGGAAGATCAAGAACGAATTAATTAAATAAATAAATCATGTCATTTGTAAAGAATTAATAAAAATTCATTTGATATTAATTACAAAATAATTAAATATATATTTTATTTATTTTCTTATTTTTGGTAAATTTTTTTAATTTATATTATTATATTTGTAAAGAATTAAATAAAAATTCATTTGATATTAATTACAAAATAATTGAATATATATTTCATTTATTTTCTTATTTTTTTTGCAAACTTTTCTAATTTATATTATTATATTTATAAAGAATTAAATAAAATTCATTTGATATTAATTACAAAATATTTGAATATATATTTCATTTATTTTCTTATTTTTTGGCAAACTTTTCTAATTTATATTATTATATTTGTAAAGAATTAAATAAAAATTCATTTGATATTAATTACAAAATAATTGAATATATTTTTCATTTATTTTCTTATTTTCTTACTAACTTTTCTAATTTATATTATTACATTTGTAAATTTTCCTCCATTTCCACATAATGAAAGTCACATGGGACTGATCCGTGCCACATCAGAAATTTTTTACATGTCAGCAGCTTGTGTGACAAATTCCGTCTAAAGTCAACAAACATAACGGAATTTTAAACTTGTTGTTAGTAAATACAAGTTCAGTGAGTTGACTGTAAGAAAAAAAAGTTCAGTGACTCATTTATAAATCGACCTATAGTAGAGTGACCTATAAAGCATTTAACCCCTCAAATTAGTCATCCAAAACCAACCCAAACCTATTTTATGTAACCCAAAACCAACCTAAACCTATTTTATGTAACCCAAAACCAACCCAAATTTATTTTTTGTCATGTCTAGTCAAAAGACTGAAAATGCACACATATATGAGTTTGATGAGGAGATGAAACAATTGGGAGTTTCTTGAAACCCTATTAATAAATAAGGATTATAATATGACTTGTGAAGTGCTGTAGAATTTGAAGATGAAGAGCCTAACGATGAATTATGGAAGATGAGGCGTCGATATCTGATATAAGACTCCTCTTATAAAGATATCAAGTAACCCTATTAAAATAAGGTATTATTTAATTAAACCCTCTTAATTAAAGGGGCTCCCTAATCTTATTAGGGATAATAAATTAAACTCCTTTAACTAATTTTCCTTCCTAATCCAATTAGGAATAAATGAGAGTACTTATATTAAATTAATTCCTAAACTCTTTTAGAAATTAAAATAATAATAATAATTGTAATAATATTAATAAGACTCTCTTATTAATTTATATTTAATTTTCTAAAATATTAAATAATAAATATTAAGCTATTTAATTTATTTTATCACCATAGATTAAATTAAATATACATAACATATTATTACGATTATGCCATTAACTTCTTAAATAATTATTCTTCCTTTTATGGTGTGACCCTTTAGGTTCTCCATATTAAACCTAGGTTGTGAATAAATCAATTAGAACAATTTAATCTTATTTAAATAAATAAATTAAACAATTAATTTATTTAAATAAATAATATTTATTCTACAATAGGGATAAGCCTCCTAGCGATTAACAACTTTCCAGGATAATATAGATTTCAACATTAATCATAAAAGAACCTTTGAGTAAATAGTTACTGATAAATTCAATCCTTCCACCATACAATGTCCCAATTAAATATAAGACATGGAATTCTTTGTCAAGTCTTATTTTATTTAATTATATGTATTTCGATTCTTAAATGCATGAACTCAAATAATGCAAATTAGAAACTCCTTTCTAATTTCATTCTGCTTTGGTCAAGGACTACCATGTCATTTATCAAATCACATAGGATATTTCTCTTCTTTTAATAGAAGTGGTAGATTCTTTATCGATCATACATTATCTCCATGTATAACTTATTATACCCAAGCATACCTTTGATATACCCTAAGGGTCTTAAGGAATAAGTCAAAGTATAACTCATCATACACAAGATACTAGATGATCTTAAGTCCAAGGATCACTTCAGACTACTATCACTACAGAAATTCTATCGACGACGAAAAGTAAAACTCCATTAGGTATTCCTTAATGGCGCCATGTTCGTTGAACTTATTCTCTAATAAGCACCTACATACTTGCTTTAGTGTCTCACACAAAACGATCACGAGATCAATCATCCTCATCCAATGAAAGAAGAACGTATGTATTAATCTATCCGGATTCACTAATCCCCAATTTAGTAATCCAATGATTGGGAACTATTTTAGTTTTAAGCTTTCTAAGAATTTAGATCTCATTAGAATGATCATCATCATTATTCTAAAAGTATTGCTTAAAACTATGGGTTTATCACATATTATAAAATAGCATCATGTAGATAATTAAGAGCCTTTAATAAATTAATACTTTTTATTAATAAATGAATAAGATTGTTACAAAGTATATGCTTTATCATCAAACATGATTGGCTTGTGTGCATACTACTTTCAAACTTAAGACATACTTTGTCGGTTCCAAAATAAAAAGATTATTACTCACTACATCCCTTAATATAAGTCGTTTTAGAGAAATATTTTTGTTCCTTAATATAAGTCGTTTGAGTATTTCAAGTAAGCATTAATTACTTAGTTTTCAATATTATCCCAAGTAGTAAATATAACTTTAGTTCTTTCACTATTTTTTTGTCCAATAAATAACATTCTTTTTTTTCAATACAAGGACAATATAATCAACTACTAATATTATAGTTAATGATTGTGCACAATTATAACTACTTATATTTTTGTCCTTAAAATATGAGTAAAAAAGTACAATAAATTATGTAATAATATCAACAAATGGGTCGGGTCGTTTCTGAGCACGGGCGCGGGAGGGTCTACGGTCCTAGGAACTAGGTATTCTCGTGTGAGTGTGTATAACAACGGTTATGTCCGTCCGTATGATACCAAATGATCTTATAAATAAAATCACAACAACCCCATCACGGGTTGCATTTACTGATGCGGAGCATCTGATTGAGGAGGCTGCAAAGAATCAAGTGCCTCTCAATGCAGAACGTGTAGTACAATTTTTAATGTTTCAAGGCTAATTAATTGGAAGAAAGTAGTAAGTGAGTACAGTAATATTTGTGTATCAATCAATCTACTGACATTAATTTCGGGTCTTGATTAGATGTTGATTTTGTTTGGTAGGTTTGATGATATATCCAGAGGTTCAGAAAGATATGAAAATGTTCCCTTATAAGATTGTGAATAAAGATGGCAAGCCTTATATAAAAGTGATAGTTAATGATGGAGAGGTTAAGGTGTTTAGTCAGTCCTGAGGATTGGGTAAGATGAAGGAGATAGCTAGCTGAGTCCTATATGGGAAAAAAGAAGATTAAAGATGCCGTTGTCACTGTTCCAGGTAGAATTATAATTCCCTTACAGTTTCAGACTTGTCAATAGTAATGTGTTTGATATATAACATGGACTCTTCACTTCTCTCTAAAGTACTATCCATGTTCAACGCGACTATGGGCACTGGACACTTCATTTTAATATAAAAATTTGACAAAATTGAGGGCAGCCGATTTATAGAAACAGTTATTAATACATAGAAACACTTGATATTGATGTTATTAATACATATTTAAGCCTTAATATCAAACGTTTCTTCTAAACTCTAATGAGTATTTGGGTTTATTGGATTGCCTACTTCAATGATGCACAGAGGCAGGCCACAAAAGATGCTGGTACTATTGCAAGGCTCAATGTAGTTCAAATAATTGATGAGCCTACTGCAGCAGCAATTGCCTATGGCTTGGACAATGTAGGAGATAGGAAGAATATTTTGGTTTTTAATCTTGGTGATGTTAGAATCTTGACCATTGATAACGGTGTATTTAAGGTTTTTTCTATCAATGGATACACCCCCTTTGGAAGAAAAAAAAAAGATTCAGATTATAGATTAATGGACTTGTTAACGCCAATATTTTTCCACACGCCTCAATTACGTAAAAGCGCGTCCAATCCTCGCAAGAATAAACACGCAATACTGTAAGCTTGATTTGCTTGGACCGTCGGGGATAGCTTTCCATGGTGAGTCAAGACACAAACAGATACAAGGATAACAATGGAGGTTATTAGCTCTAATGTTTTGATAATGAAAATATGAGTTACCTCTACTTGTGTCCTGTTATGCCTTCATATAGTCCTCCTTTTGTCCTGCATCTTTGTCGACCTCTCTCGACACCAAATCACGCAGCAGCTTCACTTCCTCTCCCCCCCACCCCCCACCCCCACCCCACCATTTTCCACCGCCGGCCGATTATGTCTAATCCACATTAATGAAATGCAGAGATTACAGTCAAAGTTTTATTCTTTAATCATCACCGGTCAAAGCTCAAATAGATTTATATTGGCACAATGGTCTAGCCCAATGACCCGGCCATCTACCCCAGTCCAAAGGCCAGGCCCAATGACTCGACCCAATATTTCTAAAATATTATGGCCCAACATTGCCCCCCAGTCTTTTATTAAACAGAATGTTCAATAAAAGAGTATAAATGAAATTGGCCCAAAATGTAAGAAAGTATAGAAAAATCTATTCTAAGCCCAAGTCGGAAGCCCAAATTCAATTAAGTCAAGCCCAATCAGTACCAAAATCAAAACCAGAAGTCCAATTTGGTTAACAACTCTCCAAATTCGCCATCGTTACCCACATTAAATGTGTCGGCCTCGTGCTTGGCAAAGAACCGAAAAGACAGCCTCTATAAAAACCATTTTTCCCCAAATTTGACAACTTTACCGACTCATTTGAATTCTCAGTGCTTGAGCTTTCTTCTTCCTCTCGAATCTCCTTTCTCTCTGCAAATCTTTAACAATGGTTTCCCAAGATTCAGATAAGGCTGTTCCCCTTTCCGTAACACCAATCACATCCATCCCACCAGCTCAAACCCAACCAAGATGGCTTCGGGGTCAAACCCCAAATCTGCTGCCACTTCAAGCAAGAGTCCAACAGCAAAACCCCATCCAAATCCTTCCGAGTTCTTCAAGAATGAAGAGAAATTTCCTCACGCCAACACCCCTCTCCCTTGTCTGAGAAAGATATTCGCATTGCTCGAGAGCGCTACCAAATACCGGAGACCCATCATCTGAGACTGCCCTCTCCTACTGAGAGGATGTATCAATGTCCAGATGGTTGGACAGTCATGCCTCTCACCCTCCTGGAGAAAGGGGTTCGCTTCCCTCTCCATGTTTTTTTTATTACCCTTTTAGGGTTTGTTGGTGTCGGATTCGCCCAACTGGTCCCGAACTCTTACATCCACATTCTTGCCTTTATCGCCTTCTGTCACGAGGTAGGAGTTGCACCTACCCTCGATTTCTTCTTCTCCATCTATACTATTAACAAATCCCGTGAAAATGGATTTAAAGTTCTGAGCAAGCAATCCTCGAAGCCAGGTGAGAACTTTGAAAGGCGCTCCTTGGTATCCACTCCTTCAAGCAACAAAAGATGGCATAAGGAGTGGTTCTTCATCAAAGGACCATAAATCGCTTCTCTTCCAGATTGGACTACTTTGGAAAAGGTCTTTGCAGACTTTGGTGACATTCCCGAAGAGCGTGTGAACGAGATGATAATACTTATGGAGAATTTCCTGAATAAGGAATGGAACTTTGGCCTTCTAACCAAGCAGGCGTGGTTATACGACCACAAAGGTAAGTCCCGAATTCAATTTGATATACCATTTCTCAAATCTTTAATAATAATTATTCTGAATGATGGTTCTTCTTTCTTTGCAGTATCTCTGATTAAGCTGACCTTTTCTGATCGAAGAGACCTCGAAGCTTTCTTATCTGCCCAATCTTTTGAAACTACAAATGAACCTCCAACTGCCGAACCTTCAACTTTTGAACCTCAAGCCGCTGAAACACAAACCACCGAACCCATTCCAACTGAAGATTTCAACCAACCGCGCCGAAAGAAAAGAGTCGCTCGAAAACCCAAACACATCCCAACCCCAACCTTCAACGAATGTCTTCTCGACATGCCCCTGGACAAACGGACCCGAGTCCTTCTTACCAAAAAAAGAAAAATCAAAATAACCCCTCTTTCTGCCGAAGAACTCCGAGTACCTCCCTCCGGAGCCACTCAACCACCAGTAGTTCCCATTGAAATTGTTATTTCTGAAGAAGAACCCGAAGAACAAGTTGAACCCACTCCTTCTCTTATTCTAAAAAGAAAACATTCTTCCATCGATCAACCAGAACCAACACCTGAACCTGCAACTACTCAACCCCCACCTCCTCCTGAACAACCTATACCTTCTCCTTAAAAACCAACTTCCTCCGAGTCTAGGCCCGAAGCTGTGGCATCTCCTACTCTATGTCCAGACTTGAACAAAAATTTCCCTTTTCATCTATACAATTCCTTTGTGCGTGACACTGATGATCACCGGTTTGGCAACAGCTCCATCATGGACCTGATTGACGAGGGGATGAAGTACCAAGCCAAAGTAAGTTGTCTATAACTTGTTTACTTGGGATTATGTATATTTATTCGAAGTTAACTGATTAACTCTGAATGCTTGTAGGCAAATGGTGTGACGCCCCCAAAATAGGTATACACCACCCATCTTGGGTCGTCAAATACATGGTACTGAATACAAATACAAACTTAATTATACAACATGAGCTGAAAGTTTTTACACGAATATTGTCTTCTAGACAATATCCAAACTCAAATAGAGTCCTCATTACATTTATTCTCACACTATTTTATAGAATAGTGAGGACTACTATAACACCATCTCGGACCATCACTCCGTTCCCCGACTAGTCCCGGCTACGTTCTCATTTCCTGAAGAGAACAATGAAAGCAAAAGGGTGAGCTCAACTAGCCCAGTAAAAAATATTATGACTAAGATAATGCAGAATAAATTATCATTAGTCTTCAACAGTGTTAAACTGATAAAATACAATAAACATCAAGTTTAACTACAGCGGAACAAGTAATCCATTAGAAGAGTCAAGTAGAGCGTGATATCTACTATCTTCTATGATTTAAAAAGTTTTTCATCAATTTTATCATTTGAGACTCGACAATAAATAAACCACATCATCGAATCATCCCCGCACTACGGGCAAGGATATTCATGTAATCATCAATGGTCATGATTATACCGAATAATCCCTGGTCATAATCATACTAACAACTGTTCATCAATGCACTACAGGCCAATGAGAAATTTTACCACATCATTTATAACATTACGAGTCACGATTATACCGAATGGTCCATGGTCATAATCATACCAATCAACAGTCCATCTATGCACATAAGCTAAAGATGACTTTCATCACAATATAAGCATGAGGATGATGACAATGATATAAGCATTAATTAAACGAAATCAATGATAAATTTTAAAGACTTTAAATTTATCCAGAGTTTAAAAATATCCAAATTGTCAACACGATACTACTTTGTGGAGTAAAATCCAAAAATAATATTCATGTATCAAAAATAATTTGGACAAAAAAGAAATATATTTTTCGGGTGAATAGTACCCCGGCATGAAAAGTGCCCCAAATACCCGAGTGAATAATACTCGAGTGAATAGTAATCAGGTGAATAGTAACCCGTGAATAGTAACTCGTGAATAGTACTCCGGTATGAAAAGTGTCCCGAATACCCTAGTGAATAATATTTGAGTGAATAGTAACTGGGTGAATAGTAACCCATGAATAGTAACTCATGAATAGTATTCCGGTATGAAAAGTTCAATAATTATCAAGAAAGATCATAATAATATTTTCATGAAAAGATACTGGATGAAGCGCAAATATCAAGGATATTCTACTAATTTCACGGAGTATAGAAGCAATACTTTAACAGAATGAGTGTAAAATTAGGAATATGAAACGAAATAATATTACTCACATACTACAGAGTATGGAAGAAAATATTATTTCTACAGTGATAAATGAACATTCAATTGAATATTTTATTTTCAAAAATTATTTTGCTTATAAACAAAAAAAAAATCATTTTATTCTTTCTTTCTTTCTTTCTTTTGAAATGGAGGGAGTATTGAAGCAATAGTAATAGACAGAAAAATAGTTGGTACCATTCTCTCTGTTAGTGCATGTATATAGAGAAATATTCGGAGAATTAATATTTTCATAAGTAAATTTGATAGTTTCATAATATCTTCTCTTATCTAAGGTGGACTCCACCTACTATCAATTCTCTATTCTAAATAAGAAAGTTTAGCCGTTTCATTTTTAGTACAAATCATAAATCACGATAGAATAGAGTTAGCATGTACTACCAGTGGCGAAGCCAAAAAAATTTATCAGTGGAGTCGAAATTATTAATGAGTTACAAATAATTTGGCAGGGGTTCGGGGACAACGCTCCCAAGCCAATTTTTTTTAATACTTTATACTTTCGAGTATATATATATATATATATATATATATATATATATATATATATATATATATATATATATATATATTATATTATAATGAAAATATAATGAGTAATAATATATGGTATATATATACTATATTGACTCATAATAGACTTTTTAATCATAATTGTTTATAAGTAAGTAATTCATTATTTATTTTTAAAAATAATATAAATTAGATTATTATTTAGTTTAAAATATTATAGAAAGGATACATATATTGAGAGGATATGAGTCATATGTAGTTAAAATTTGATTGACAAAGTTATAAATTTTCAAATTGACTCCGTATAATAGAAAATTTATAAAATTTTAGTGGGATCATTTTATATATAATACTTAAAATTTTTAAAATTTACCTTATATTATAAAGAAATTTTTTTTCAGTGAGGTCGATTGACCCCACAAAGGTCTATGTGGCTTCGCCGCTGTGTACTACATTAATTACATCATATATATATATATATATATATATATATATAAAGAAAAACATGCACACACACCGCGTATTATATTTCAAAACCAGTTGGATGACCCTAACAACTATTGATGATCCACCATTATATTAGCTCTGGAATATGAGCAAAATATGTAAACTAATTTACCTATTTTAGAAGGAAATGAAGTTAAAGTGATTAAAGTGATCAAAGGAACTGTTTTAAGTAATTCAAGCTCTGCTCTAGGCATGATTATTGATTAGTGGTTTATACTCCCTTTACTGGCTTTGTATACATAAGAAGACTTGCATTTAAATGTATATTTGAATATTTGTATTGTAGAAATTTAGTGTGTGATTTCATAGGTAAGCAAAAGTATAACCAAATTTAAAATCCCTTAAACAAATTTGGTAGTTTTCAATTTTTTCAAAGTAACTAATATAATCCAAGACCGTGACAGCCATAGAATTTGAGAACCTTAGTTCCTCTGATTCAGGGAAAGCAACATAATCAGTTAATCACCCCATCTTTCATCTCAATAAGAAAAATTCACAATACCCAAGTAAGAAAAAAATTTCCAAATTTATGAAAGAATCAAAAGATTACCCACCTTAAAAATCATAACCCTAACTCAAAATGATCGAATAACCCATAAAAGGGTTCTTGAATCAATAACAAGACATCGTATGCATGATCGGATAACCCGTAAAAGGGTTCAAAACAAAATCAGATGCAAGTATGTAACAACTAATAAAACAAACTTACCAAGTTCTTAGATAGATAGTCCACATTCGTAAGAGAGTCGGAACTCCTAAGAGAGTCGAAAGGGGAGAGGCCGTCGGCCGAGTCGCGTACTCGCGTTTGCCAGACAATGAGAGCCGAGAGGCGGAGGCCAGAGATTGAGATTTTGAGACGGAGAGAGCCGGAGAGGATGTGAGATCAAGACTTTGAGTAGTCGAGAGGCAAGAGTAAAGAGGCTAGGGAGCCTGGGAGCGGGCTAGGGCTAGGGCTAAATGGGAGAACTGAATGTCTTATATTCAGTTACAGATACTTAGATAGTATGTAATATTATAAATTTAATTTTTTTTAGTATTAAGGTTCGGTTATTCGGGTATCCGAATAACCTATTTATGAAACCCGACACCGAAACCGAATAATGAGTAATAATTCGGTTAAAACTGAAATTGTAAAAAAAACTGAAAAACTGAAATAATTCGGTTAAAATAATTTGGTTCGGTTCGGTACTTCGGTTTTATCCATTTTTTGCTCACTCCTATCTGTAACAAACTGATTCGCCACCTTTAAGACGAATGGTTCCAACCGAACCTCCGAACACCAATTATCTGCAACAAATCGATTCGCCACCTTTAAGACGAATGGTTCCAACCGAACCTCCAAACACCAATTATCTGCAACAAATCGATTCACCAAATTTAAGACAAATGGTTCCAACCGAACCTCCGAACACCAATTATCAGAACATCATTGAACAGAACAACACCATTGGAGAAAAATATTCTTTTATTGATGATGATTAACATAATTACAATCTTTTATACATTGATATTATCTCTACTAAAAAATACTTTTGAAGCCTTCCAGCATACCAGGTATTCTTGATTTCAGATCCATCTAAAGCACTCAACCGATAAGTTCCTGGCTTCGGCACTTCAATGACTTCGTAAGGACCTTCCCAATTTGGCATCAACTTTCCCAAATTCTGAGGCATAGACGCTTCAACTTCCCTGAGGATGAAATCTCCCATTTTAAACCTTCGAAGCTTTACCCCTTTGTTATAGTGCTTAGCAACACGTCGTTGATAAGCTACCAATTTTATCAAAGCTGCTTCTCTGACTTCTTCTAGTAAGTCCATGTTGATCTTCAGCCCTTCATCATTATATATCTCCTTAAACTGAATGACCCAAAGACTTGTAGATCTAATCTCCACAGGGACTAAGGCATATGTACCATAAGCCAACCTAAAAGGTGAATCTCCCGTTGTAGTCCTCGTAGTAGTCTGATAAGCCCATAATATGCTAAGCAGCTCCTCTGGCCATTTTCCCTTCGCCTCATCTAGTCTTTGCTTGATCCCATTTAAAAGTATTCTGTTAGTTACTTCAACTTGCCCGTTAGACTGTGGATGAGCTACCGAAGTCCTTCTGTGCTGAATCCCCAATTCCTTCAAGAATGCTTTAAACTTTGATCCCATAAACTGGCGTCCTTTGTCAGAGATTACCACCTTAGGAATTCTGAAATGAAACACTATAGATTCTTTTAAAAACTTTGAACACTCCTATTTCGTTATCAACCTAAGGGGCTTTGCTTCCACCCATTTGGTCATATAATCAATTGCTACTATAACAAAACTGACCTGATCTTTCGCTTTCGGTAATGGACCCAGTATATCTACCCCCCCAGACAGCAAAATGTATAGGAGATAAAATCGAGTATAGCTCTTCTGGTGGCTGATGTGGGATCGGACTATTCAGCTGGCACTTCTGACACTTCTTCACATACTCAGTAGCCTCCTTAAAGATTGTGGGCCAATAATACCCGTGTCGAAGTACTTTTTAGGCTAACGACTTTGTAGCCATGTGATCGCCATAGATACCTTCATGAACTTCCCGAAGGACATAATCAGCTTTTGAAGGAACCAAACACTTTGATAATGGAGACGAAATGGCCCTTCGAAAAAGATCCCCATCAATAAGCACAAAATTAGCACTCTTATACTTCACCTTCTTAGCCAGCATCTGATCCGAAGGAAGTACGCTATCTGCCAGATAGTTTAAGTATGGAGTCATCCAGCAATTAGAACGCTCTACACATAATACTACATCATGTTGGATACTAGGTTGTTGCAAAGTCTCCAAATATACTGAACCATCAAAGGCGTTTGCTTCAGTAGTAGCCAGCTTTGACAATGCATCGGCAATGGAATTATCATTGCGATCAACCCCTTGAAACTCATAGGAAAGGAAATATTGAAGCCGATCCTTCAACTCTGCTAAGTACTTGATCATTCTTGAACCTCGAGCTTCATATTCCCTCGAAATCTGCTTGACGGCCAACTAAGAGTCACTGTAGATAATTAATCTTTAAACTCCGAGACTCTTTGCCAATTGTAATCCTGCTAGCACCGCTTCATACTCTGCCTCGTTGTTCGTTGCTCTGAACCCAAACCTGATATCCTGCTGCACTTTGAATCCCTCCGGACTCGTCAAAATAATACATGCTCCACTTATATCCGAAGTAGAAGATCCGTCTGCATACAACGTCCATGAACTCTGCTTCTATTAAAGTACTGCAACTGCTCTGTCAGACTCCTCAGCTTTTCCCAAACTATTATCAACTTCAGAAAATGAACATTCGACCACGAAATCAGCCAAAGTTTGTCCTTTAATAGCCGTCCGAGGATGATAATCTATGAAAAATTGAGACAGCTCCATCGTCCAAGTAACAAGTCTCCCTGAAACCTTAGGCTTGCCTAGAACCTTCTTCAGAGGCTGATCTGTGTATACTACTATCAACCGACCCTGGAAATATTGCCGAAGCTTTGGACTAGCTATTATCAAAGCAAAGGAAGATTTCTCAAGGTTTAGGTATCTTGTTTTAGCATCCCTAAGGACATGGCTTACATAGTAAACCAGGTGCTACTTACCCCCAACTTCACGCACCAGAACTGCTCCCACTACTAACGAACTGGCTGCCAAATACAAGTATAATGGCTCAGTCGGAGCTGGTTTCACCAACAAAGGCGCCAAAGATAAATACTTCTTTATTCCTTAAAAAGCGTCTTCACATTCCGAAGTCCACTGGAATGTCTTAGCATTCTTCGGCCCTTTAAACGTGATAAAGAACGGAAAACACCTTTCTGCCGATTTGGACAGGAACCTCCTCAAAGCAGCTATTCTACCCGTCAGACATTGAACATCTTTATAGGATTAAGGAGACTTCATATTCAGAATAGCCTGGATCTTTTCTGGATTGGCTTCGATACCCTGCTTGCTAACCAGATAACCCAAAAATTTACCTGCACCAAGTCCGAAGGTACATTTGGTTGGATTTAGTTTCAGATTATAATGACGAACTGTCTGAAAACATTCCTCTAAATCATCCAAATGACCCTGCACTATCATGCTTTTGACGATTATATCATCAACGTAGACCTCCATATTCCTCCCTAGCTGTCTGGTGAAGACAAAATTCATCATCTGTTGGTATGTGGCCCCCGTATTTATCAAACCAAACGTCATCTTCTTATAAGTGTACACTGATCAATGAGTAATGAAGGCTATTTTCGGGATATCCTCTTTACACATAGATATCTGATGATAACCCAAAAAGGCATCCATAGAGCTAAGTAAAGCATACCTCGAAGTCGCATCAATAAGCTAATCGATGTGAGGCAAGGGATAAAAATCCTTTGGGCATGCTTTGTTCAAATCAGTGTAGTCTATACAAACTCGCCATTTCCCATTCTTCTTCTGCACCAGCACCACATTCGCAATCCACTCCGGATAGTCTATCTCAAATATGAAATCAGCAGCAAGTAGCTTTGCGATTTCTTCATCAATAATCCTTTGTCGCTCAGGTGCAAATATCCGCCTCTTTTGTCGAACTGGATTTTTCGCTGGGTCTACTTGTAGTCGATGCTCTGCAACCTTTCTACTTACCCTAGGCATATCACTAGGCACCCAGGCGAAGATATCAGCATAACACCAAAGTCGTTCTATGAGGTTCGTCCGGAGAGGTTCCGGCAGACCTGAACCAATCTTCATTGTCTTGTCCTTCTTGCCCAGAATTAACTCGAACTCCTCAGTCTCTTCGGTCGGCATAACTAACGGCTCTGAATTGCTCTCAGTAAAGGGTTCAATTTCAATAGCCATAGCCTATTTTTGCTTACTAGCTCCTACCCCCGAAGCAATCACAGCATTCCTATAACATCTTCTGGCCAAATCCAGATCCCCAGCCACTTCACTTCCCCCACTCCATAGGATGTTGGGAATTTAATTTTAAAATGGGGGATTAAAGTTACTGCCTGAAGAGCAGTCAAAGTAGGTCTTCCCAAAATGGTATTGTAAGCCGAATCCACATGTACAATATAAAATTTACACATTATTTTTACCTGATGTGGAGCCATACCAAAGATGACTGGCAGCTCAATAGTCCCCGCCACCTGGATTGGATCATTATTGAAGCCATATAAAGGAGCCTCCTGCCCGATTTCCATCTTTCGCCCATCCAAGTGTATCCTCTGATAAGCATGTACGTATAGAATATCCACAGAAGACCCATTATCAATCATCATTCGCTTCATATCCACTGAACCCACTTGTGCAGTAATTACCAGGGCTCCTTCATGAGGTTCAATGGATTCAGAAGGGTAATCATCTTCAGTAAAGGAAATTACCGTATCTGGATACGGTCTTTCAGTCTTCGGGAGTGTACCAGCCACTGACATGACTGAATCCAAATATCCACGTCTTTTCTTCCCAAAAACTTTACTAACAGTTCCTCTAGTGATTACATCAACAACATGTCTCGCTGGCGGATTAGGAGCAAGTTGTGCAGGTTAAACTGGTTGAGCAACCTGAACAGACCTGACGTTCCTCTGCTATTCTTCTTGAGGCTCTCTTCCAGCCACATACTAAACCAGAGTACCACTCTGGACATTCTTTTTAATGAACTCAATCAAACTCTGACAGTCATTCGTTCCATGCCCAGTTGCATAATGATAATCACAATATCTACGAGAATTACCAGACTCGGGATTAAGGTTGTCACGAGGAAGTTCAAAATAAGGTTGGTCTTTTATTTGATCCAAAATAGATGCCCTATCCGTGTTCAACTGAGTGTACACTTTGTTCACCTTCTGGTTCGGAACAGGCGGGCGACCTCCTCCTTGACGCCAGTTGTTGTTGTATCTCTTAGAATTCCCCTCTGCAAGATTACTATTCCCACCGTTCTTCCTTTGATCACCCTCAGCTTTATCTTTGTCTTTCTCCTTCATTTTGTCTGAAGAAGGACGTTTTAAGCTATCCATAGCTTCCTCCACCATGATATATCCCTCAGCTTTCTCAAATGCTTCAGCTAAACTCTTCGGATAGTTGAATATTAGCTTCTTCACCAGCTTCTCCGACTTCACCAGGTCCAAACCATTTTGAAACAGCCCAACAGCCTGAAGATCATTAAGATCATTCACTTGGCCAACCGCTTCTCTGAATCTCTTCATATACTGGCTCAAAGACTCATTCAAAAATTGACGAACTTGAGCCAACGAACCAGTAGGCTTTCCTTTTCTCTTGTTGCTTCCAAAACGAGCATGGAATTTGCTACATAAATTTGCCCAAGATGAAATTGAATCTGCAGGAAGAGTTCCCATCCACTGCCTCGCATCCTTCCTTAGTGTCGTCACAAAGGTCTGACACTTGGCCGCATCCGAAAATCATAGTAATCCATCAACCTATCAAACGCCTGGATGTGGTCGTATGGATCACTTGAACATTCGTAACTCTCCATGTAAGGAAGTTTCTTAGTAGAGTCGGCCTTCTCTTTAAGAATCTCTGAGGAAAAAGGAGACGCCTTTTTACCCGAAGTGTCTTTGACTTGCTGAACTTTGGCTAACTGTTTTCGAAGCTCTTTTAACTCTTTGACCAAGAATTTCACTCCTTCCGGTTGTGAAGAGACTTCCTTCTTCGGAGAGCTCTCCTTCTTCTGAGCGGACTGGCCTTTTCCATCTAAACTTGCAGCTTCAGACGGGCTTCTCCGATGATGAGTATCCGTAGGGCGGTGTGCCCTCTTTAAATTCTTAGGAGTACGGCTTCTGGATCTGCTTCGGCGTTGAGCCCTCTCGCTGTGGTGAGAATACTCAAGGCGGAATGTCTTCTTTGTATTCTCAGGTGTATGTCCTCTGGACCTGCTCCTTCGTCTACTTTTATCATGATCCCGAGAACCCCTAGGGTGAGGTACCATCTTCGGCTCCTCAGGAGTATAGCTCCTTGACCTTCTTCGGTCCCGAGGGCGGTCTCGAGACATATCACCAGAGCGAACAGGCTCATTTCCTCTTCTTGAACGCCTTTCCATTGATTTGCTATGCTCTTCGGATTGAGCATTATTTGACACTTCATCCTTCATCTCCGCCATATGAACCATATGTTCAACAATTTCTTTCCTCTGTTTTAGAAGAACTTCTAGAGCTTTGTCAGCTTCTTCTACCATCTTGGCTAACTTGGATGTTCTATCGGTCTGACCACCTCGGTGTTGGGTTCTAGGTGGTGTGCCTTCTACCCTTCTCTGATTATGATCAGATCCTTTAGCAGCAGTAAAAACTAGTCTTCTTTTGGTATCCCCATAGACTTTTGCATGAGAACCTTCTGAAACATATCTTGATGTTGTGCTGTCATGAATACTTTTTGAAGGACACAACCGATCCTTGACAGAGATTCTTTATATAGATGAACTTGCAGTCATCGGTTGTCCTTCGGCAGTAGCTATCTTACTCTTCACCATAACTTCTGACGTAAAACAGATAATAAATTTGTGATTAAAATCCAAAAACACTAGAAAACAGCCCTCCTTCTAGCGCCAATATTAACGCTAAAATCTTTCCACGCGCCTCAATCACGTAAAAGCACGTTCAATCCTGCACAGTAAACACATCAATACCAGAAGCTTAACGGCTCTATTTGTGTCCTGTTCTGCCCTCATATACTCCTCCTTTTGTCCTGCATGTTGCCGACCTCTCTGACACCAGCCGACTGCAGGCAGTTCACTTGCTCTTCTCCCCACCATTTTCCACCGTCGGCCGATTATGTCTAATCCCGATTAATGAAATGCAGAGATGACAGTCAAAGTTTTATCCTTTAATCATCACCGGTCAAAGCCCAAATAAATTTATATTGGCACAATAGTCTGGCCCAATGACCCGGCCCACTAACCTAGTCCAAAGGCCAGGCCCAGTGACTCGGCCCAATATGTCTAAAATATTATGGCCCAACAGGACTATTTCGTTACATTGGTACGGAAAAGTTGCAAGATAGATGACAAAACTCTTGGAAATTAAGGTTCGAGAGGAATGTGAGAAAGCTACGAGAGCTTTTAGCAGCCAGAACCAAGTTTGCGTTGAGATGAAGTCACTTTTTAATGGTAATAATTAACTTTTCGGAGTCATTGACGTGGGAAAGGTTTGAAGAATTGCTCATGCATTTGTTCAAAAATACAATGAGGATACACAAGGCTATGGAGGATAAAGGTTTGAACAAGACAGATATTCATAAAATTATGCTTGTAGGAGAGATCAGCACTAGAATTCCTAAGATGCAACAGCTTTTGAAGGAACATTTTGATGGAAAAGTTCCGAGCAAGGGTGTCGATCCTGATGAGGCTGTAGCTTATGGTGCAGCAGTTCAAGGATCAATTCTCAGGGAAAAATGTGGATATGACTCCTAGATGACTATCCAGGTATTGTTTTTTTTTTTTTAAATCTCATGGAAACATCTGTGTTAGGATTGTGATTCTCTTCTTTATTCTGTAGACATTTTTCCTCCTCAGTGGCTTCTTGTTTTTCCTTGGAGTTTCGGTATTGAGACAGCTGATGGGGCGATGACAATATTGATCCCAAAAAACACTCCATACCCAGCAAAGAGGTCCAAGACTTTCACTACTTACCAAGACCAACAGACCACATTTTCAGTCAAGGTGTATGAATAATGGAAAGGATATTTCCTTCTTTTATCACTATTTTTTTATTTTTTTTTACCTTTTATTATATATATGATCTAACATTGCCTTGTACAATTAATTATTAGATTTATAAATGTCAAAGTAAGGGATAAATAACGTTTTGGTCAACATGACTCTTGAGGTCCATTTTTTTATTGTATATCAAAAAATTTTTTTTATTCTGATCGAATATCTGTACTTTCAAAAACTTATAAAATGGTCATTCCGTTCGATTTTTCGTCCAAAAAACAGACGGAATGCTGACTGTGCAAGTTGACTTCATTTTTTTGCTTACGTGGAGCACAAAAAAAGACAAGCAGACGGATTATTATAGCAAAAACTAACAAAACTATTAACTACTTCACCTAAACAATTCCAAAACTAAGAATAATAAGAATAATAATAATTTCAAAATAATAATTTCAACTTACGAGGTTATCTATTTAGTGGATTCGGATTCCTAGGTAATTTTTCTCATTACTAGTTTTCATTATTAATTTTTAATTTACATTATTAGTTAATTAATCATCTTCGCCATTTTTTATTCCTAATTTATATGGAATATAAATTAAAGATTTGATGTTTTATCTTGTATATTCAAATAAATCATAGAAGTTTGACATTCTTTCACTACACACCCTTGAACTTTCGTTCCTTGCAGCTTTAACCCCTTTTAAAGTAAATAAATTTTTTTTGACTTGTATATGTACATATATGTGTGTGTGTGTGTGTATATGTATATATATATAATACATCTATTATTTCAAGTTTTAATGCCTATAATGTTCTTAAGTTTAATGTAATTGAGAAATACAATATACTTAAAATTATACATGTATAAATTCTACTTTGTTAACGATTTATCGTCTTGTGGAAGATTAGTCGGACGCCTAAACGCTTAAGCTTCGGGCTACCGTCTCGACTCGACTTGTTGCCTTGACAACTATGACTAGTACAATTCAAAAAAAATGAGAAGCAATGGATTAAACTGGTAGAATAAGAATTAAAATAATTTTAAGGAAATTATATTTATCCAAGAAAATTTAGTTTTACATGACTCTCCTCACACAAATAAAAATAATAAAGGATTAACTACAAAAATATCCTTCAAAGTTCCACAAAAAGTCACTTTTAGCTCGAGGGTATAAATTTTCTAAATAGTGTTTCTCCAAGTTTATTTTTTTTTAAATGTTCTTTTTTAAAATATTGGTAAAATGATATGTCAAAAATCACGTTTTATTTAGTTGAATACACATTTAAATTATTCCAAACATATGAATACAACAATATATACGTTATATGAAACATAAATAACATAATAATTAATTATTTTAAACGTGTATATGTGAAGTATTTCGATTTATAATTTCACCAATATGCTAAAAGAGAGTAATTTTTTAAAAAGTTTAAACTTCAAAAATATAACTAAGAAAGTTGGTACTTTAATACTCAAAAATAAAATTTTGTAAAATTTTTAGAGACTTTTACAATTAACCCAATAAATAGATATAAAAGTCTTATGAAAATATCAAACTTTCCATATGAAAATAACAACTCGTCTGGGAATTTTTTAGTTGTAGAAAAGAATACAAAAGAAAGTTAAAAAAGAGAAGGGAGGAGGAGAGAGTAAAATTTTTAAAAGTAGAAGATATTTTTTGTCTTAAAATACACTGACCTTGCTTAACTTTCTTTTCGTTTATTTCCTATCAAAAAAACTTAAAGACACCACTTTCCATCACTTTCTTTTTTTCTATTTAAAAAACTGAAAAACATAAGCCTTTTTTTTCCTTCACTTTCTCCAAATTAAAACTCAAAAATAGTAATTCTATATTGTATATATACTTACACTTTGTTTTTATGATTTGGACGAAAAAGAAAAGAATAAGAAAACTTAAATTAGAACAAAAAAGAAAAGAATAGAAAACTTAAAATTTTTCTTTTTGTTGTTTTTGAGTTTTTAATATAAAAGAATAGAAAATTTAAAAAAAAAATTCTTATGTTTTTGAGTTCTAATAAAAAGAAAAGAAAAATATCACTTTTACAAATTCACTCGAGGACTCCTCAAATGCTCCATAGAGTTAGATAACAAATGGTGAATTCAGGGATTCAAGTATTTCAATCTCTTGAAGGACATCGCGAATATTATTGGAAGAATATGCAGCATAAACCACCTTTAATGCGTAGATGACCCAAGTATTGTTGTGACGTACTTTGTAGACGGTGCCTTTTCTTCCTTTGCCAAGGACTTGGACTTTCTCTAGTTCAGATAGGCTGCTAACTTCTTGACAAATATGAGTGGTAATGACGAGATGATTATTTTTAACATTAGGAAGGCGGGGCTGGGGGAATGAATCAACTACTACTTGCATGTTAAGTATTAATGACATTAATGCCATAGAATGGGAGAGTTTCAGGTTTGGTTATGGAGTAATACATAAAACATGAAAAGGGTTTAGAACGTATGTGTTTATATACAAATTAGAATATGAGTTGTAATTTAAAATTTATTATATTGAAAGTTGAGGATAATATAAGAATTATAAAAATATTACTTATTCCAATTTATTTTTCGTTCAAATCAGGCCAATTTTAAATAAAAAAAACTTTTACAGGAAAGGTGACCAAAATTTCTATCCATTTCATTTCTTTTCTGTTTATTAAACTAGAAACATAAGAATTGAAAAAATAAATTTAAAACTTAAATTTTTGGTATATTTCATTTCTTTTGTATCCATTTTAAAACTAAGAAATACAGTCTTACTCTACTTTATATAGTATTAACAGAAAAACATATACAAATTCTCATTGGAAAGACAATTTAGCATTACCTTGAATGTTTTTTCTCTCTCAACAATGGCGGTCAACAAGAACAAAATATTGTTCATCTTTCTTCTGCTTCTTTTCTTTGATTCAGGTAACTAATTGCTAAGTGAATTATTTAACTAATGCAGCTTTTTATTTTGTTTTGTTTTTGAGGTATAAGAACATTAATTAATGTTAACTTGTTTCACTTTTAGAAAACTCTAGTGGGTTTTTATTGTCTTAGTTGTCCTGTTTTTTCATATTCTACTCCTTCTTTGTTTGTGTGATGACAAAAAGTTTGGAGAGTAGAACCAGAGAAGGTTATACTAAAGGATGAATATCATGAAATATATATATTCTAATTTGTTTGATGCTTATAGGATGATTTTAAGTGTTTGGGAAATTCATATTTTTTATTTTTATGTTTTGTTATGTCTGTATGAGTATTAGAAATCATTGGAAGGGGAAAATTAAAATAAGGGTTTGAATCATGCAAACTTGTACCAAGTAAATATTTAAAAATAAAAAATTACTCAAGTTCCTGTAATCATGCTTTACTGGGTGATTATTATTACAAGAAGATCTAGATGGGTCTGTCTCAATTTTTCTGTCTGTTTTAATAATTATTGGTTCAGCTAAAGGAAATTATATTTTAAATTGTGGAAGCTGTTTCTGATGGTAAATTACAAAGCTGCTAATCTTATGTATATGATTCTTTACGAGGTTAAATTTTTCTTGAAAAAGTAAATGAGAATGTCTATATTTACTGAGTTAATTTGTTAATAATGTGTTCTGGCACTGAGAAAAAATGGAAAAGCAAATGGAAATTTGGGTTTGAATCAGTGAAGCTGAATTGAAGATACAGAACTTCTATTTGAGTGCATCTAATGTTTATTCTCACTGTATTTTGTAGAATTCTTAGTTGGAATAGCAGTACCCGACGAGGGTTCTTCAAAGTTAGGAAAGACGATTGGGTTGATTTGGGGACTACATATTCTTGTGTGGGTGTGTGTATAAGGATGGTTATGCTGAGATAATAAAAAATAATCTGGGCAATAGAACAATCCCCTCATGGGTTGCATTTACTGATACGGAACGTCTGATTGGAGAGGCTGCGAAAAATCAAGCCTCTTTTAATGCAGAACGCAGTATCTTTGATGTTAAGAGGCTAATGGGAAGAAATTAAGCGACAATTATTGTTTTATTAATTTTCTGATTTTTTTAGGTTATTGTGTTATAGTGTTTGAATTAATATTGGTTTTTTATGGTATGATTTGTAGATTTGATGATCCAGAGGTTCAGAAAGTTATGAACTTGGTACCTTATAAGATTGTGAACAAATATGGCAAGCCTTATATAGAGGTGAAAGTTAAAGATGGAGAGGTTAAGGTTTTTAGCCCTGAGGAGATAAGCGCTATGATTTTGGGAAAGATGAAGGAGACAGTTGAGGCATATTTAGGAGAGAAGGTAAAAGACGCTGTTGTCACAGCTCCAGGTAGAATTGACCCTTCTTTATGTATCGTGTATCATAAGATTCTGACAATGACATTGTCAGTACTAATCTTTGTGTACTTGGTTTAAATAGTTATATAGGCCATGTTATAGAACTTTTGTTCTGAATTGACCCTTCTTTATGTATCCTGTATCATAATATTCTGACAATGACATTGTCAGTACTAATCTTTGTGTACTTGGTTTAAATAGATATATAGGCCGTGTTGTAGAACTTTTGTTCTGAATTTGAATGGGTGTTTTTTGGGTTTATTGGATAGCGTATTTCAATGATGCACGAAGGCAGGCCACAAAAGATGCTGGAACCATTGCAGGGCTCAATATAGTTCAGATAATTAACGAGCCTACAGCAGCAGCAATTGCCTCTGGCCTGTACAGAGGTGAGATCATTATGGTTTTTGATCTTGGTATACAGACCTTACCATAGAGCTTTTGTTTTGAATTTTAACGGGTGTTCCTTGTGGTTTTTCGATAGCTTTCTCATACAATGCGCGGAGGCAGGACCCTAAAGATGGTGGAACCATTGCAGGGCTCAGTGTAGTTCAGGTAGAGCCTGCAGCAGTAGCAATTGCACATGACATGGACAAGAAGGGAGGCTAGAATAACATTTTGGTTTTTGATGTTGGGGGTGGAACATTTGATGTCAGCATCGTAAACAAGGATTTTGATGTTTTTGAGGTTCTTTCAACCAGTGGAGACACTCATTGGGAGGAGAATATTTTGATCAAAGGGTAATGGACTATTTTATTAAACTGATAAAGGAAAAATACAACAAAGATATTAGTAAAGACAATGAGGCTCTTGGAAAGCTTCGAAAGGAATGTGAGGCAGCTAAGAGGGCCTTGAGTAGGCAGTGCCAAGTTCGTGTTGAGATCGAGTCATTTTTTTATGGTAATAACTTTTCAGAGCCATTGACAAGGGCAAAGTTTGAAGAATTAAACATGGATTTGTTCAAATAGACAATGGGGCAAGTAAAGAAGGCTATGGAAGATGTATGTTTGAAGAAGGCCAATGTTCATGAAATTGTGCTTTCTGGAGGGAGCACACAAATACCTATGGTGCAACAGTTTTTGAAAGATTACTTTGAGGGAAAAGTACCAATTAAAAGTGTCAATCTAGATGAGGTTGTTGCCTATGGTGCTGCGATTCAAGGTGGAATTCTCAGCGGCAAGGGTAAATTAAAACCAAAGGTATCAGATCTTTTGATATTGTAGTTATTCAAATTGTCACAGTTCTCCCTTTCAAATGGTGCATTTACAGATACATGGGTCTACTTCAAAGTTTGAACAACTAAATATATCTGGACGGTGGGCTATATATAAGTATGAACTTATGTATCTATACATGGTTGTTTTTCTTTTTCCTCTCTCTCTTTCTATTATTATTATTTGTATCTGTTTTATCTTTTTATTTTCTCCTTCCCTTTCCACCATTACTCTTACATATAGGATTTATTTTCAGCCTATCCCAACTAGTTTGGGATAAAGAAGTTGACTTGAGTTGAGAAGGAGATGGATGAACTCATATATTTAAATCATACTTTCTTCGAAAGCATACTTTTTTCTTTCCTAAAAATTGTGCTTTCAGTCATGCTTAGTGCTAACACTATTTTTCCAATTATATCTTCATATTCTTTTATTGATGAATCTTACATTATTTACCACCAACATCTCGACGTTACAACGCTATAAATTGGAGGATCGATTTTGCATTTGCCTTCTGAATGTGGCTTCTCCTCTTATCTGCAGATGTATTTTTGGGGATATTTAAGAATGTTACTTTGACATTTTTCCTCCCAGGAAAGACTCCTTTTATGCCCCATGTGAAGAAGTCTCGGACCTTCACAACATACCATGACCAACAAACCACAGTCTCAATCAAGAAATATAAAGACGATGATATATATATGAAATAATGAAAAATAAAATAAAAAATCCATCTTTTATCATTGAAAAACCTTTGCATTTTATTGCTTGATCTAACATTTCCTCATAAATACTAGGTCTATGGATGTGAAAAGAGCACGACAAAAGATTGTCAAGAACTTTGAAGGTTTGACTTATCTGGAGTTGCGCCAGCTCCAAGGTAACAACTAACATGTATTCAATAATTATAGGGTTCATGGGATCCTATCACTTAAAACCAAAAGATATAATTTATGTATGTTGTTAAATTAATAAGGTTCCTTACATCAAAAGTCTGATTTTTTATTTTTTTATTTATTTATTACTTATTTCTATCTTGGGTAGAGAACTTACTATACTGTAACAATCAAGATATAAATTCTCTTACAGTAGTATCAAATAGTCTATATATTGAAACTACCTTGTTTTGGATTATTGATGCATAAAGCCAACATATCTTATTGTTGGTTTTTGCAGCAGTGTGCCTCAAATTGAGGTTACTTTTGAGATCGATGCAAATAGTATACGACATGTGGAGGTGGAGGACAAGGCAACAAAGAAGTCGAAATCAATCACCAGCACTAACCAAGTTGCATGGCTCCGTCACAAGGATTTTTTTGTAAAAAAAGGCTCTAAATCTAGCTACATTTACAAAATGAACCATCAATGACAGAGAAAAACTGGCTGACAAGATTGATTCTGATGACAAGAAGAAGATTGAGTGCGCTCTAGAGTGGTGGTTATTTCATTATTTAGGGTAATTTTATTTATTTATTTTGGGTCCATTCTGTATTCTAGCCTTAATTTTTATTTCTTTAATTGTTTTAAGGTTTAGGTAGTATAAATATATATATTCTTGGGTGGGTTACTTTTTAGCTTCTACTATTATTATTGAATTTGAGAAATATGTTTTTTTTCATTAATTTTAATGATTTTCTTGAGAATTTTTGTAGTTTGTTGTTAGTTTAGCAAGAGTAGACAAATAAGTATCATAATAGCAAGATTCTAGGACTAGTAGTACTTCACTCTATTTTATGATAGATGTCCAATGTAAGTTCTATAAATCCTACAGCATATCTTGCTGATCTAGTGTACTCTTTGGCTGAAATATCCACCATGTTATTAAAATTGTCTTAAGATGAAAAATAGAAATTAATTATATTTTCACCTAATAATCTCCATTTGCAACTTCCTAAGACTGACAACAAACTTTGCAGCTTCATTCATGGCTTTGTCAGAGCCCGCTAAAGCCTCCTCCATGACCGGACTTGAGAGATAATGTGAGCATATTTGGCTAAGGAGACGATCATGCCTTTCTTCGTACCTTATTAGCCTTTCTTCTGCAAGCTCCAAGGCTTCTTTTACAATGTTTAGTTTCTGTGTAGTGATTTGTTTAGCTTGCCATTTCTTCAAATTTGGCAAAAACAGGAAGAATGATGCAGAGAAGCCGATTATTGCAGAGACAATGTGGCCATAAACCATGGAGTTAAGTGGGAATCAAAAGAAGGGGATAGAAGAAATAATGCTTGTGATTCTTTGCTTTAACAAAGAGTAACTTAACCCAAGGGTCAGCAATTTTTTCCTTTTACTTTTGGTGTTGTTTCTTCTGGTTGTGTATTGGTTTTTGTTCCTTAGTTGCTTCAAAAATATGTTCTTCACCCACTGTTACTAAAATTGGTATTTTGTGATTCCTTCTCATTAGGAGAAAGCAAACAATGTTGTTTTTCAAAACTCTTTTTTTGTCACTTTATAGTGTTTGTTCATCTATCTACCAACTTATGGAGCGTTTACTGCGTTTGGAGTTCTAAACGCACTCGAGAATCTTGTTCATTTACAAGTAACACATTCTAAACACAACTTACTTAACTCGAGAACACAAAGTTTGGAGGTTAAATCCATCACACCATTGTTCGTTTGCAAGAAACACATTCTAAACACAACTTAATTTGAGAATGCAATGTTTGGAGCTTAAATGCAGCACACCATTTTGGTATAATGGCCTAACACATCCACTTCAAATGCTATAAACGCCGATCATACCCATATTCTAGAGTCTAGACTCTTTGCTACATGGCCAAAATAAATTCATTTGGTAAAAAAAGTACCGCCTCCATTACATAATGAGCACACTTTTGACACTCATTTTTTGGTACCGCCTTCATTTGATGTCACATTATCATTAAAAAAAAATAAAAAAATGAGCCACTCATTTTTTGACAACAATCAGGTTGCATGTGAACCATCAAGATTTTGAAAAACTATAAATCTAGTTGATAAAACATATTTCATACGAGGAAATTATTTTTACATGCATAAATTTTTTAGAAAAAATTCCCAAGTCAAAAAGGTTATGGGGGAAAAACCACACTATTGCAATCCCTTCTTTGGTGTTACCATAATAGCTTCTAATTATTGAGGAGGCCAGCAAGAAAAGCCAAAATAGAGAGACTGCAAAGCTTTCTCAAGTAAAGCTTGAGTCATAACTTAAAGTTCAACCTCACCAAAAGGCATAGTGGAAGCTCATACAGCTGGAACTCATGAACTCAATGCCAAACAAATAAATAAATAAGCTACCAAAAAGAACAAACATTTCTCCCACATCATGCACATGCTGTAAAACCAATTTGAAGTGTAGATTATACTGTACATACATGATACTGGGTAACTGAAACATATTTACTACAACTCAACACTATAATTTCAGTTCCAAAATTACTATTTGGAGTAAATTAAAACCTTTATAAAAGTTCAATGAAGGAGAATACATTGCTACTAAGCAGATACTTGAACTAGTCAAGAAATATAATACCCATATGATCTTTTCATTTCTGCTTTGTTGACAGCTTTGAAGCTAACCTTCCTCGAACTGTACTCAAATCTGCCTTAACCTTCCTTGATTTTCTTTTCCGTGGCTTTCTACAAGATCTTCTTTCTAGCCGTTGACGTCGGATCTCGGGATCAGCCCAGCCTTTTCCCCATTCTGCGAAAGTGGAATAAGATCTGTCTGTTTTCATGGAGAGTATCATATCTGCTTCAGGGTAAACATGAAATGGTTCCTCCAATTTGGATCGCAAAAATTCCATTCCCAGTTGTGTTGGTTCTGGGAATTTGATCTGAACATGCAACTGAAACATTCAATGCAGAAATGATAGTCAGATTTAAACGATCAAGTTATTCAGACACCAAACACGATATTACACAAAGACGAACTAAAATTATCATGCCCAAATGTTTGTTCAAGATTAAAAACATGGATCAAAATACAATTGAGGCAGCCACATGGTTAGAGCCTTCTGCCAAGGGAAAAGAAAAAAGATGGGAAAAAAAAAAGGAAAAGAAAACATGGCTAGAGTTGCCTTGAATATTCCTTTGAGCTCATCTCTCTCTTCTTATAATGACGAGCAAGCGGGGTCTGGTCTCGGCCAAGCCTCTACCATTCAACTCATGCATTGGGTAGTTTACCCAAGGATTAACCCTCCGGTCGATACCGGAGGTGGTATCAACGATTCTTGAATAAGCCATCTTCCTATCAAGGTTAAGGGGTCAACTGAGCATCTCAGCGGTGGGATTTAATACCCGGATCGAATCAGAGTTCATGCCGCCCGCCCTGAACAAATAGGAGGCATGGGCCACAGTCGCACATACGCCGCCGGGTCGCACGACAGTGACTCTGGCAACAAAACTTTTCCTCTGAACTTTGGATCAATCACTGGCAGTTATTACAGCACAAGCTAATTTCCCCTGAAGGAGCCAAAGCAAACATGCCCTTCAAGTGGTATTTTCTTCGATTAAAAAATCATGCCGAATAAACTGAATTGCCACAGCACCTTCTATGATCACAATAGACGCATACTAATTAAGCTGTCAACCATCAGCATATTAGTATCCGTTCACAAGAGATTGCAGCAAAATGACAATATTAACCCCTCCCCTTCCCCTTCCCTGGGCAAAGAAATCTATGTAGTACTCCACAGGACAGAGTGACTAATCACCATTTAGTCAATGACCGTACAGACAGAACAGATGCATTAGAGCTCGTTTAAATTTGCATGTTGGACCTAAGAAAATGATAATGGACTATATATTTAACAGCATCATATACATTTCAAAGGTCCTCTCAATTTTTTTGTCTTAAATTCTATTCATAAATCCAAGAATCAACATATCTTAGAAGGAATAATTACTTTACTTGCTCTTAGGACCTGAATAATTTGAGAAAAACTTAAAGTAGATAATAAATGTTTTAGGGTAATCAAGTTTCTATGAACACTTAAAACTTGCCTAGCTGTTTGACAGACTGATATAACTGATACAATCCTTTTCGGATATGTTGAGAGGGCAAACCATGATTTCCATGTCAAATTATATGGCTGATCAACCTTAGTATGAAGGAGAGTTCCTCATTTTGATAAATATCTGGTAACCACATTCATGTTAATTAAATTTAATGAGGTAGCTCATACATGCTGATCACAAACACTTGCTGGATTAATAAAATTGGGTAAGTAAAAACAGGTCACATAAAGAAGTGGGCAGTAAAATAATAACTTCAGCATATCCAATGACCAGATGTCTGATAATTTAGTAATGTTTAAAAGACTAATTTCAAATAATCTGTTTTCTCTAAGTGGATTGTTGGACTTCAAAGTACTAGTCAAATTTTATAATATCACTAATGATCTGGTACAATGAGAGGAATTCTCAAATGCTATTTCTACGGAATGAATGAGTTTGGTTACATTGATAGGTGGAGACCAGCTAACCTATATTCACATATGTTCTCATCAAGGCAATTTCTAGTAATATTTTCAGGGTCCTACCAGTTCCTTTGTAAGCGCTTCCAGCTCCACTTCACATTTGATATATTAATCATTCCCTACCTTCCTCACTTATAGAAAGTCTAAATAGTGAAGCAACACTGGGGAATTAATATATTATTAATTAAATATTTTATTATTTATACTAGTATTTAGCTATAAACCAACTGTAGTTAGCTATAATATTTTTTATTACATTGGGTAGATTATTCTCTAAACAGATGTAATCTCATTCATTTGATAGATGATTAAATATATTGATTTGAGAATAAGCTTTGTGGTTTTCGTGTGGTTCTCTGATGATTCCCTGCATGGATAGGTTCTCTATTCCTTCTTTTCACTTTGTCCTGCATTGAGTAGGAACAGGAATTTGCTCGTTCAAAATTATAATGATAGTAGATGATTCAAAACCAAGCCAACGTATCAGTATGGACTAGCTACTTGTACATGTGATATCTGTTTACTAGGACCCCAAAGGTGTGAATCCGACATACTTGCAAAAAGCATGAACTAGTTGGCCCTCAATTGATAATGGGCCGTTGTAGAGAGAGGGGAAGACTGGTACAGGCCTAGCCTCTGGCATATATTTCACAACATGGCTGCCCTCAAATTCTAACACCTAACTTCATGGCTGTCAATAAACTTTTAACAATCAGCATGGCACAACGGCCCCTACGATCATGATTTATCAACAACCAAATGGCTAATAAGATAAATACCAGAAATAACAGAAACAAATTATTGAGTTGATACCATGTCAGCTCCTTCTCTAATATATCCTCTTTCTTCTAAAATACGAGCAAGACCTTGCCACCATAAGAGATCACTAGCGGCATATGTTTGAAACTGAGGAAAATGTCACATGAAAAAATCATTAGTGTGAAGTATCAACCAGGGGCAAAAGAGGATGTCTTAAAAAGAATGGAATAATATGATAAAAACATTAGTCATTATATATAAAATGGAAAATATCTTCCAAGCAGTAATTTTTGTCATCACCAGTTGCATACGCTTCAAACATACTTGTCATCAGTTAGACAAATACATTTTCTTGATGAAGCAAACAGGAGGGCAATATTTAGCTGATCTTGCTTCACAATTTGAGATTCGGCATAACATAAAATATATATATCATAATCACATAAAAATTTAAAAATAAAATAAATGCCGAGGGAGGGGTTGTAAATATACAAGGGAGATGTGTTTTTTTGTGTGTCAGAGAGAGAGAGAGAGTTGTCAAATATATCCAGCAGCTACCTTTTCCCGAATTCCACTAACAATTATCTTGAGGCTTGGCTTCTCCATACATCTGCGTAGTTTATTACAACTATAGAGAGCATCACCATATGGTTCATCTTCAAAACTTCTTTGTGCCTGAAATCCAACACACAGATAAAGCTTCACATGAAGGGGACTAAATTAACATATTTGAGGATACTGACAATTATATAAACTTCATAAATAAAATGGGATTTCTATGATCCTCATAACAACTAGTCAACCCCATAACTTGCACTTTCTATGTCATTTGCCAAA
Source organism: Panax quinquefolius (assembly GCA_020205615.1). Taxonomy (NCBI): domain Eukaryota; kingdom Viridiplantae; phylum Streptophyta; class Magnoliopsida; order Apiales; family Araliaceae; genus Panax; species Panax quinquefolius. The sequence continues at coordinate 26,542,136 of CM035157.1, forward strand.
TTTAGTGAGCAAGCATCCAGTCATCGCCACAAAGTAATCACATAAAGATAATTCTTTTAATTAAACTTGGCTTGTTAAGGTACCTTATGCACTGGTTTTTGCTGCACAGATTTTCTTTTGAAGAAACGAGATCATTGTCGATCAATATTTCAAGTATAGATCATCTATCAGATGAAATTTTATATTTACTCCTGCTAAATTGAAGGCAACAGGATAAGGTACATAAATTTCCAGTAAATCAGATTCAGAAGCAAAATTTTATACTTGTGCAAATACAAGAATTGTTATCTGCAATTGCCTAAATCTCAAGGGTAATAACGTAAAATGTTCTCTAGAAAGGGAAACAAGTAAATGTAGAAATAGAAAAGTATTTCTCCAAAGCATCTTCAGAATGACCTTTATCAACCTGATTACAGTTTACAATAAAATTTCAAATTCACTGCTCGAAATCAATAGTAAATACAAATGAACACTAATAAGCTGAAGGAATTTGCATGACCTGAAATGTTAATTTACATAATATGACGAAATGGAAAAAGTACGGATGACAATAGTACTTGCATTTTGAGCAGCTATAGCCTGCATAAAAATCTCTGCCTCAGCCTTCAAATTCTGCATTTCAGGAGGTCCATTAACGCAGACATCACACCTGCATGTGAAAAGTACCAGAAGGTAAAAATGTCTTCTAGTTGCATATCTTAAAGCAGACATTTTTTTAGTTATGAAGCTTGCAATTGTAAAATGTTAACTGATATATGACATTTGATCTCTATGCTTTAGGTTCAGATCGACATACATAATCAGGTATAATAAAGGAGTAAAAGAGCGCCAATATGAAGAACTAGTAAGGGTGGACTATATATCATGATGCCTCTATCCTTATAATTTATGTATATGATATTTCTCACAGGAGTGCACTTCTAAGAAAATAAACCTACACAGCAAGTACATAAAGGTAAGCCAGAGAGGAAAAGAATCATAACATACAATAGACACTTTTCACAACTAAATTCTTCCCCAAAGTACTGCACAAGTGTTTTAGCTCGACAACAAGAAGTATACATTCCATATCTGCAAAAATTAACAGATATGTCAAATGGCATGGGTTGATATGTAAGAATAATGGGTAGCACAGTAAAAAGAACTCAGAGTCAACCTGAAGCAATCTGACAACATCCTGTATGCTTGCTTTGTCTGTTCTTCACTTCTTTGACTTGGCAATAGTGTAGGTATTTTTGATAGGTTTGCATAGAGAACTGCTTGACATAACCAAATTAATCAAATAGATTTAAAATAGTGCAGCATCTCTTTAAAATGTTGGGCATGGCAACAAGATTTCTGCTCAGCTGAGACCTTTGCTTTTGCACTTCTTAACCTAGCAAGACGTTTACTGTAAAAAATAAAAACGAACTTACCACAATCTGCCAGTTTTCCATCACGGCCAGCTCGACCTGCTTCTTGGTAATATGCTTCCAAACTCTACAAAGAAATTAAAAAATTTAGATGCTTGAGATATATGACTGGAAAATGAAGTGCATGGAAATAGTTTCACATAATCAACATGAAAAGTAAATTTTGTAGAACAATAGGTGGAGTTAAAGGCGATGGTTAGTGATTATGTCATGTTTGATGGTGCTAAGACATCTAGGAAAACATATTTTTAGGTAACACTTTCATTATTGTGAGTTTGAGGAGGTGGAGCGGTTGCTGCAGGTTTTGGAGGAGTTTGGTTAACTAAGATGATGTGAGAAATTTTTACAGTGGGATGCTCATGGTTCTGGACGATCCTTTGTTAACTATCAGCATTTGTGTAGTGGAGGTATGTCGAATTATCCGTGGTTGAATATTTGGACAGCAAGGGTCCGGTGGAAGGTGGCTTTCTTTAAACAGCAGCTTAAGAAGATTATGACCCAAGAATAGTTATGGAGGGGCTGTGTAGTGAATAGGTTTGACATGTGTTGGCAGGAGTGGGGGTTAGGCGATCATTTATTCTTGCATTGTGAGTTTGTTTGCCAATTGTAGATAATGGTGTTATCATAGTTGTTCTGGTAAATCGCTAAGCGGCGCCAAGGCGTCGATCGATGAGAGAGACACTGAAAGCGGCGTGCGACTTGGTCGATGGCTGAAAGGCGAGCGCCTAGCAAAAACAGTCGACGCCTTAGACTATGCCGCGACAACTTGGAAGACTATCCGGCTGGTTGAGCGACTTGGTGGGTATGATCGACCCAAATCTGTACTGGGTTAAAAAAAACGACGTCGCAGATCTCCAAAACATGCCCTAGCCGAGTCGACTCACAGAGAACACAACACTTCAGCAAATCGTAGTCGAAATCGAAGTCGAGAGAGGCTGTTGCGAGTCGATTGCGAGGGCGAAAGACTGCGACTGAGAGGGAGATTGCGACGCGAGAGGCTGCTGTGATCGAGAGACAGAGAGATACCGAGTGCGACTGGGCGAGAGGCTTCGCCTCTTCGAGACGATCGACTAGGCGAGAGGCTTCGCCTCTGCGTACTGCTTGGCTCCATTATATCCCTCTTACTTTATTGTCATGTTAACTGATGGTTATATATATATAATTATATATAAATATATAAATATATAAATATAATTATATAATTATTATAATAATAAATATAATAAATAATTATAATTATAAATAACAATTATAAATATAATTATTATATTATAATTATAAGTTATAATAATAAATATAAACTATTATAAATATTATTATTAAATTATAAATATTATTAATATATAATATTAATATATATATAATAATAATAATAAATTATATATATAAATATAAATATATTATAATAATATAAATATATATATGTTTATATATTTATATATGTATTTATTTATATTTTATATATGTACTCTTTACATTTTATCCATTCATATGTAACATTTATCTACTTGATGTGGTTTATGGTGGTATAATTTATCTGCTTTATTTTTTAATTGTTATTGCTAAGTATTTACATAATTGTGTTTTTAATGTTATTCCATAGTATTATGTTTTGGGTTTTAATGTATATGAAATTTTATTGCCAACATATTTGTTAAGTAAAATAAATAATATATAAATTGCACATTGTAAACGACTTATCGCCATACAGACGCCATGACGGTCGCCTAGGCGTCCTGGCAGTCGGCTACCGCCATGACTCACCGTGGCGCTATGACAACTATGGGTGTTATCTATGTAGGGAATAGAATGTGTTATGTATCCTTCAGTAGTTCAATTTTTAGCAGCTTTGAGGGGTTTTGAGTTCCAAAAAAGCCACTGAGGGAGAGGTCACTCGTGGAGATTAAATATTAATTTCTGAGTCTTTTATTTTCTGAGGTCTGACAAAACGAGATTTATCTTGGATGGGTTGCTGCTTTAGTTGATTTTTTGTCAAAGTTTACATTAAGAACATGATTTTGGTTTTATGACTTGGGGATGTGTGTCGTATCCTAGGTTTACCTATCTTGTTTGTAATGGGTACACCCTTTCTGACTCTATGAATAAGATTATTAATTATTAAAAATGTATATATGATTGAAGGAGAAACTGCAGAACATGAAGATATCAATTTTTAACAAGCTCGTAAAATTTGCTGTTACAGAAGCAGCACTAAACAGTATACTAATTATAGCAATGACTAGGTGAAAATCCAGAAACATGTTCCATTACAACTCGATCAGAATATAGAAGAAACTCTTTTTATTTTATTTCATCTGATAAGTCAAACTATAGAAGAAACTCAAAAACGTGTTGCCAATGTAGCTAAATAACGAATCACACCTGTGGCCAACCATAATGAATGATCCTTCGGACATTTGACTTGTCAATACCCATTCCAAAAGCGATTGTCGCAACAACCACCTGGAGGTTAGAGAAAAGACTTCCTTAGTTATTAATGATTCTTTTAGTACTACAGAGCAAGTTTAGAAATCAACCAAAGCAATGTTTGAAGACATTGCCAAATGTGGAGCAATAACGAGTTAGTAATACAAGCAAACAAGTTTAGCTAGAATAGATTAAAATGTTCACAACAGAATATAGACATCGTGACTGAACAAAAAATACAGGAAAACACTTATTACTTCATAACTACATATCACCCAACCATGGGACCATAAGTCTTCCAAAAAGAATTCTCACTGCTTCTGAAGTTCTTTCATAAGATGGGGATGAAAAGAAAAGGAATATATATGAGGTAAACACTGAAAATACAGAATCCAAGGCATATATTAACTATTAAGTTTAAACATTAACATGATATACCATAAATAACAATCATTCAAAGGTGAGAGTGTTTCCCTTTTGTTGTAGGGCAAGATTTGAAGACGAACAATTGCTGAAAATAATTGATAAAACAACGGAAAACAACTCAGGTGAGGCTATGCACCTCACTAGCTAATGAGTGGGTTTTATACTTATAAATTGAGCACTTTTGACTTGATGATTTGTGAGTTTTCGAGTATTTTATATTCCTTTTTCTGTGTTTTTATGTTTTTATGTAGAAAATGAAGTTGGAAGCTATTTGGTTGTATTTTAGTTAAATTGGAGCTATATGGACACATTTTAGTCAAATTGAAGTATATTGCAATTTTCAGCTTCTCGGCAATTTGACCAAAACAGATATTTGGATGGTGTTAGACTTTTAGAATGAGAAAGTGGTCTTCTTGAAGTTTGTAGAGGACTTCTCAAGCTTTCCAGAAAGGTGTGGTTTACAAAAATCTGAGTTCGTTTGGACCTCCAAACAGTGTGTCAAAGTGAGCTGATCCGAACCTTACTTGAATTGGATTCCTTTTTGGACCAGTTCACTTCAAATGGGCATAACTTGAGCTTCCGGACTCCAAATGGGGTGATTCAAAAACCTAAATTCATCTACATTTCAAGGGCTACAATTTTCATAAAGAAACCAAGTCAAGATTCGTTCGTTATCTAAGAGAAAAATAGTTCACAAGTTCCAGCACGAGAACAGATTTTCCAGGGCCAGGAAGTTGAGCGCCGTGATGCCCATTCCTAGAGCCGCGACGATGTGTTAGAGAGCCGGGGTGATTGGGGCTTCAGCTGAGACGCGTTTGGACGATTTTGGCACGTTTTTGACTTGGAATTGGACCGGAAAGCCTAATTTTGATAGGTTTTAACTTGAGATGTATAAATACCCATCAAGAGACATGATTTGGGGGATGATTTGGGGGAGACTAACACCTTAGAAAAGGAACCTAACATCTAACACACATCAAAGCTAGGGTTTCTCATCAACTTTCAAGGAGCAAAAAGGAGCGCAAGGATTGAAGGAGGAAATGGAGAGCAAGGATGCGTGACATTGTTTTTGTTTTCTTTTCTCTTCCTTTTATTTTTGTAATCTAAGATGTTACTTGGTTTATTGATGATGTTTTATTCCTATGCTATGACTTAGCTTTTTATTAATATTATAATGGAACCCAATGATTAATTTATATTGATTTGCTCTCTTATTAGTTATTATTGATTATATTTGAATTGTTTATCATGTTTTGTGCTTCATGAACGATTGTCTAGCTAGCAATTATTGTGATAACCTATATGAAATTGGACGATGGATTATAGATTTAGATCTGAATATGATAACTTGTGATTAGTAATTCTTCCTTGGAGTGAATGCTAATTTGTAGATGGGATAGGAATATACCTGTAGACTGTAAGCAATGTGTTGAGAATGATACTTAATGAATTTATTATTATTATTTCTCATAGGAATATAGTGAAATTAATTATAATAGATATGCTATATAATTATTTGGAAAATGATTATATAAACTATTAGTGATTTTCTGTTGGCAATTCTAAAAAATCAATTGAATGACATTTAGACTAGCATTTGGGGAAATTGTAATCTTAACTGTTAAATCTAATTTTTATCCTTGTTAGTAATTTAGTTTTAATTAGTTAATTTGAAACCCTAAAATTCATTGATTTAAATAAGATTGAATTGATACAAAGTTAGTACTTGGATTAATATTATTAGCATATTCCTCGTGGGATCGACATTCTACGTATCACTTTCTTATTTGTTGATCACGTATACTTGCGTGTAATTGTCAATACCAATTTTGGACAACAAGTTTTTGGCCTCGTTGCTGGGGAATATTACTAATAATAGTTTCCCAATAGTAATTTCAATCAATTTGGTCTTAGTTTAACGTGTATTTTTTTTATTTTAATTTTTCTATTTGAATTTTTTGCTTTACGAGGTACATTATGACTGCCAGCGACTATCAATGGTCGTCTGAGAGAATGACACAACCAAGTGTGGAATGAATAATTGAGTTATGTCGAGTAATGGTTGCAACACTTGAGAGTTAGTTCATTCAGAATGCCGACTATCAGTAGCAACATAGTACCAACCCAAGCTACTATCGTCCGGGTTGGTAGAATTATCCGAGCCTTTCATGAAACAACAATCAAGATCAATTTTATACTCTAAGTCTATCATACCCTTCAGAATTTTCGTATCAACATCCACCACAAGAAGAGAAAAGGTCTAATTTAAAGGAATTTCTTTCCAAGTACATAGAGCAACAAGAAGAAAAAGCTTTGGAGGATCTCCTTACTAAGTTCATATCTCAAATGAGGTTAAGATGACGAATATAGAAGCTTTAATGTGGAACCTCGAGAACCAAGTTTGACAACTTGTCGATGCTATCATGAATCGCCCGCAATGCACTTTACCTAATGATATAGAGATTAATCTAAAAGAGGAAGGTAAAAAGCAGTGCAAGGTGGATGCACAAGATAATGACGAACAGTTACACGTTGTTGGAGGAATTTTAAAGAGGGTACATCTTGATGTGGAAGATGATTTTGAGATTGAAAATAGGAGCAAGAATGGGTTTGGCGACAAGGAATATGAAGATCAAGAGGTCGCATTCAAGATTTTCAAAACCATCGAGTATCCAAAGGATAGAATGTTTTAGGGTTATTCTTGTTAAAGGTACAATAACGGATAAAGCGGATGAAGAAAGTTTCTATTTGCCAATGGATGAAGCTAAGTTTGGGGGTCGCCAATCATGCAAGAATTTCATGCACTACAAGGAAAAGACAACAAGGCGGCATGATATGATAATTTTGTGATTGAACCAGATTGATAGAGAATTCAAAAGGTCAGGCTAACGACTCTAAACCAAACGCTTATTGCGAGGAAACCCAAGTTTAATTTTCAGTTTTTGCGGTTTAGTTCTTTAGTATAGTTAGTTGCATTTTCCGTTTCAATTGTTTTCAGGTACCAAGTATCGAACAAAATAGATTACACTTCCGACTTAGTGGACGAGAAGGACGCTAACATGGCCAATCAGCCTGTTCTCAGGGAAGTCCTCTCCTTTTACGTGTTATATTTTTGACATTGAGGACAATATCCAATTTAAGTTTGGGGGTGTTTGTCCTTATTTTTGTTTGTTTATTTGGTATGCGATTTGTTAGAGTTTCATTTTAGATAGTATGTTTAGGGTAACTTGAGCAATGAATTGATTGTTTTGTTAATGGCCGATGAAAAAAAAAGAAGATTCTGGTCAACTCAAAGGAATTGATAAGCAATGTGTGATTGTATTTTTGAGTTGTGAGTTGGTTTTGTCTTGTCTGAGATTCATGTTGGTTTAATAAGCACATAGTCAACTATTTTGATTTGTTACAATTTTGGAAAAATTTAAATGGCAACCACTTTTGAAAATTTTGTTGAAATCCTATAAAACTTGCTTCCATATCTTTCAAAGTGAAATTTAGACAAGATTCTAAGTTTGGGGGAATCCTTAGGATGTTTCCTTTTAAATTTCTTTTAAAATAAAATAAAAATAAATAAATAAAATAAAAATTAAAAAAAAATTACATATATAAATTTAGCTTAACTAGTTTAGTTTTGTGGCCTTTATTACTCGAGCTAATAGATCCTTAGAGGTATTTTTACACCTAGTGCCCTAAAGCCAACAGGTTTGGGAGTCATTGGTCAAACGCTCGTTACGTGGGTAACTTTGAAAAACCTAAGAAAATTAGACATTGCATAAGTCAAGAGTGAAGTTGAAGAACGAGATGGAGCGTAAAACGCACTCGTTCAATAAAAGAAAAAAATATAATAATAAACATCTTTGGGAACCCTAGGCTTGGTGTCTTGTTTGGATTATCTGAATTTGATGTGTTTAGCAGTTTTGTAGGGTCGAGATTGAAATTTTCTGATAAGTAGTTGATTATGTGGATTGATCTGAGTTGTGATTGGTTAAGATAGTTGATATACACACGCACACAACATGATCAATGGTTTGTGCAAAATTGATGAACAAGTTGGAATTATAACATGACATTCTTTTGACATTGATCTTGGGTATTGTTATTGATTTTTGAAGCCATTGTTCAAACTCTTTCATTGCTCGAGTCGAGTTGTTGCTAGTTAGGTTTTAGTGTTCTTAGTGTTTTGCTTGAGAACAAGCAAAGATTCAAGTTTGGGGGTATTTGATGAGTGAGTTTTATACTTATACATTGAGTACTTATACATTGACTTTGATGATTTGTGAGTTTTCGAATATTTTATATTCATTTTTATGTGTTTTTATGTTTTTATGTAGGAAATGAAGTTGGAAGCTATTTGGTTGCATTTTAGCTAAATTGGAGCTATTTGGATGCATTTCAGTCAAATTGGAGTATATTGCAATTTTCAGCTTTTCGGCGATTTGACCTTCGGAGCTTCAACTGAGATTTGGATGGTGTTAGACTTTTAGAATGAGAAAGTGGTCTCCTTGAAGTTTGTAGAGGACTTCTCAAGCTTTCCAGAAAGGTGTAGTTTGCAAAAGTCCAAGTCTAACAGTGTGTCAAAGTGAGTTGATCCGAACCTTGCTTGGATCGGATTCTTTTTTGAACCAGTTCACTTCAAATAGGCATAACTTGAGCTTTCGGACTCCAAATGAGGAGATTCAAAAGCCTAAATTCATTTACATTTCAAGGGCTACAACTTTGATGAAGAGACCAAGTCAAGATTCGATCGCTATCTAAGAGAAAAACAGCTCAATTTCGAGCACGAAAGCATTCCTAGAGCCGCGGTGCTGTGTTAGAGAGCCGAGGCGCTTGGGGTTTCAACTGAGACGCGTTTGGACGATTTTGGCACGTTTTTGACTTGGAATTGGACCGGGATGCCTACTTTTGATAAGTTTTAACTTGAAATCTATAAATACCCATCAAGAGACGTAATTTGAGGAAGATAACTCCTTAGAGAAGGAACCTAACATCTAACACACATCAAAGCTAGGATTTCTCATCAGCTTTAAGGTGCAAGAAGGAGCGCAAGGATTGAAGGAGGAATTGGAGAGCAAGGCTGTGTGACACAGTTTTTGTTTTCTTTTCTCTTCCTTTTATTTTTGTAATCTAAGATGTTACTTGGTTTATTGATGATGTTTTATTCATATGCTATGACTTAGCTTTTTATGAAGATTATAATGGAGCCCAATGATTAGTTTAAATTGATTTGCTCTCTTATTGGTTATTGTTGATTATATTTGAATTGTTTATCATGTTTTGTGTGCTTTATGAATGATTGTCTAGTTAGCAATTATTGTGATAACCTATATGAAATTGGACGATGGATTATAGGTTTAGATCTAAATATGATAACTTGTGATTAGTAATTCTTCCACAGAGTGAATGTTAATTTGTAGACGAGATAGGAATATACTTGTAGACCGCAAGCAATGTGTTGAGAATGATACTTAATAAATTTATTATTATTATTTCTCATAGGAATATAATGAAATTAATAATAATAGATATGTTATATAATTATTTGGAAAATGATTATATGAACTATTAGTGATTTTCTATTGACAATTCTAAATAATCAATTTAATGACATTCAGACGAGGCGTTGGGGGAAATTGTAATCTTAACTGTTAAATCTGATTTTTATCCTTGTTAGTAATTTATTTTTAATTAATTAATTTGAAATCCTAAAATTCATTGGTTTAAATAAGATTGAATTGATACAAAGTTAGAACTTGAATTAATATTATTAGCATATTCCTCGCGGTATTGACACTCTACTTATCACTTTATTACTTGTTGACCACGTATACTTGCGTATAATTGTTATTTTTGAATTATACTTTATAATTGTCAAGACCCTAAATACTCTTTTTGAAACAAGATGATAAATCCCAAGCCTATAATGGAAGGAAAGGTTGGCTGACTTGGTCAAACAAATTATGATTCATGGTGACTAGGATCAACATCTTTGCACCAGGAAAGGTGCTTCCTAAAGGCTAAAAGAAAAAAGTCGCGCATTGAATTGCATTTCAGAGAATGTAAAATTGACATAATACAAATTATTTTTATATCATACATGAAATAACAGCAAAGTTATCACTGTAAAATTCAAGAAATGGATGAAAGACTGAAAATACAGTGTATACCTCTAAGACATTTTCATGAAATTCCTTGTGCACTTGCCTCAGATGTGATTTCGGTAACTGGTAATAGTTAAACCCATAATTAGTTCCAGGTCAATCAGAGAAAATAACCTCACAAAGAATTTCATTTGATCTCATAATTATCCTGGACAACCAGAAATAATAAGTTTCAGTCGTAGCAGAAAGTTATGACCTCTAAACAACCATATCCAAGTGTGTAATATAACTAGAGACAATAAGTATCGTCACATAGAGGTTGAGAAAACATGAATTTGAGTTCATATGTTCCTGAATGAGCAGATGCGAAGCTAATGTCCATATGTTTAAAGGTTTCTTCACCATATATGCCCAAGAATAGAACCCAAGTTTCTAAGACTACATGAAATAGAAGACCTAAGGTCTTTCAAAGTTATAATAACAAGATAGAGGTGTGTTTGGATAAAGAATTCAAAGAAGGAATTCTGAAATCCATAGTTTTACAATACATTGTTTGGGATGGAAAAAAAATGAAAAATCTAGAATCAGGATTTGAGAATAATTATTAGAGCTCAAAAAACTCATAGAAAATTCCTCCAAAAGTGTCAATTTAAATTCCATATAAGGTAAATGATCAAGTATGTTTTCATTCTTCTATTTTTTTCGCACAGGCAAGAACACAACATGTCACAATTAGAAAAATGTCCTTCACTTTTTTGTATGTATTCCAATTTGGCTTGCATTTTGAAGCACCACAAATCACTATAGATTTTAAAATCAATAGTTCTAAAACCCCTACCATTCCAAAATTCATTGTTTTTTAAATATTCTCCACCCAAGCACAACCTAGAGCTTGCTTTAACTAGAATATAACATAAACTATATAATGATGGACCAACCAATTAAACCCGATATTTTTTATATAAAATAAGTACCTTTGCATTATAAGCAGCAGCCTTAACACCAAACTTACAAAGAAACTTTGATATGCTTAATGTTTCTTTTCTGGTAGGAGCATATATTATTGATGGTCCATGCTCTAATGGCCCTTGCAGAACCTCTGGTATTTCTTCTGGTCTTTTAGGCAGATCAGTTGTGTCAGATACTCCACAAGCATCACAGTCCTTTGTAGGCAGTCCAAAGAATTCACCACAGGAAACTGTAATTATGCTAATTAGTGAGTGAATATTACGCTGACATGGAAAAGAGATACATGATTGAAAATAGATCCAATATATTGGAGTCTGTGATATTTTGTTATGGAAAGAGAAAAGCAGGGAGTAAGAGTAATAAAAATCTTCAGTTATTTACAATATGTTTGCAGCAAATAAGAGAAACGAAGTTAATAAAGATGAATACTATCCATGCCCATAGAAAGTATCACCTCTATCCGAAATGATCTAAAGGTATTCCTTATTCCTATGAGTAGAACATGTAAGCTCAAGGTAATAGCATAATGAGAGACTTAAGTTATTCCTTTCCTATCCTCGTATCTCTCCATTTTTTCCTGTAGACAAAAATATGAGAAAGTTTTTCTAAGCCTACTATGTTCGCTTTTTCTCTTTAGTCTCATAAGTTTTCTCAATTCTTCTTTTAGGTGATTAATCAAATACTCTTAATGGCAGCAAAATAATTCTCCTTCCTAACTTACTATCAAATCTTACCTTAATGATGAAAATTGACTATTGTAAGTAAAGCCAATGCTTAACACCCATTATGTATAATAGAAATGGTGAGAGAAGGTTACCATCCAAATCATCTACATCCTGGAATAAATCACACTCGTCCTCTAGATATTCAACAGACATCTTTTTGTCCTTTGAAGCAGATGAGCTGTTCTCCTTCTGTAATCTCACTTGGTCGCTATTTCCAGAAAAGGCATCATACTCAATATTATCCAAACTATTATTGTAAGTTCCGTCAGACTCAGAAGCGCTACCACTCGTATTTTGCGTTTTATCAAACCTTTTCGTTCTAGTGTACATATTAATCAGTTCACGAAAATCGTTCTCATAAGAAGATGGAGATGATGTTTTACTATGCTTTACCTGGAAATGGCAGAAAATTTATACAAAATATCACTACACAGAAGTAAAATCATGAGAAATTTGGAATAAGAAATCGAGAAAAGATAGAACAATAGTAAGAAAATTTTGTTCAAATACAGAAAGATTCCAAGTGAAAAAAATTGTGCACAAAGAATCTTAAAGGAAACAATCATATACAGTAAACCACAAAGATACACAGAACTAACTGAAAACCGAAGATTTGGCCGGAAAAATGACGTAAGGACAATCTTTGTTTCCTTTGACATGTGAAGGGACTTTAGGATATCTTCTCGAACTTGAGTCGTGGCAGTAGCGGTTAATGCCATCAGTGGTATGTCAAACTTCAAGCTCTTGAAGTTGTCGGCTCTAAAGTTCTCTCTCAATACAGACATTCGCCTAAAAATATAACAGAAACATCAATCTTAGCAACAAAAATTAGATTTCCACGTGTATTTGTAGAGAGAGAAAGAGAGTAGAATTACAGTAAACAAAAAGTACCCATATTAATTATTATATACAAGTTTAATTGAAGTAGTGCAAAGCAGAATGCTTGAACTGCAATAAATAAGTCAAATCATTCACTTGTACAGGCATATAAGAATAGATCATACATATGCAGAGTCCAAAACTAGATACAGATGAAAATATGGATTATGTGGTGAAGTAGATGAGTAGCATTTTCTAAGTTGGATCCAAAATGATCAGCCCGCATGAATGCATTACTCCAGCAGAAAATCCTCTTTCTTTATAAGTATTGTCACGCCAATCAATAAGTACCTTAAGTAATACTGCGAAATTATGTATTTATATCAGTAAAAAGAATAACAAATTAACAATTATATATATGCTTGCCTAAGGATCTAACCAAAGAAACCAACTGATGCATTCAAAAGCAGATGACACAAGAATCAAATGGAGAATGCAAACCTGTAGTCAGGACGAAAATCATGACCCCACTTAGAAACACAATGAACTTCATCAATTGCAAATAGTGCAATTCCACGGTTTTCTGCAAGGGCCTGGAGTGGTTTTATAAGTCTGACAGAAAACACATAAGACTTTTAACAGCCAAATAACTTCACTGGGTCACACTCCCTAAGAGATCCAAAGTAACATAAAAAAAATTACCTCAAAATTGTCTCCGGGCATACGTAAATAATATCATACAAGCCTCCCATTGCCTTCTGCTCAACACTACGATCAACTTGTCCAGATCCAAGAAAGCAAGCTGACACACCATGTTTCGCCAGCTTCATGCATTGATCATGCATCAAACTTATCAAGGGGGAAATCACAACTACAACCTTTCCTGTAAGTAATGCTGGAATCTGGAAACACAAAGATTTCCCTACAAAAGCATAAACGTTCTAAGACAAAAAAAAAAGAGATTGCTAGCATATATAGAAATAAGCAAAAAATATATATACCAGATCCTGTTGCAGCAAGAACAAGGCAATCTTGGTGAGCTAGCCAAGCAGTCAGGGCTTCCTTCTGGAATCTCTTCAAGGATGAATACCCAAAATGTTTGTGCAGCAGAGTTTTGACTCTCTGTTCCCAATCTGGTCCAATATCCTCATCTTGTTTGCAATAAGATCCAATTGTACACATTGCTGTCGTGGATTTCGGGTTTGAATCCACCAAGGAACTTGAGTCATTTGGTCTCTCCACATGCCTGGCCAAGAACTCTGATCCAGAGACCAATGCATCAGATTCAGGAGTAGGCTTGCTTCTTTTAGGTCCACCTGCTGATTGCAAATGTTCCACTAATCTTGATTGCCTCATTCGACCAAAAGGATTCGAGGAAGATACAGCCCTCTTTCCCAGAGCTCTCGTGCTATTGGCTAAACAGTTGGAACTACTTGATGCACCCCTAACATTTCTACGTGAATCATCCAAAATAAACTCTATTGCAGCATCCAATGATGGACCCACTGCTTCTATGGCTTCTGTTATTTGCGGAAACTCAAATCCCATTCCAATCAACTCTGCAATGACTTGGTGGAAGCTTCTGCTGCTCCCGTCCATGTTACTATAACTATCACCTACATGAAAGTTGAACAATTCTATTCACTCAAATACAGAAAAAGTAATCATGATAATTATATTTCAAGAGGTTTTTACAGTTGAAAAAAAATAGAAGCTTATGATAAGTTGGCCACTAGCCTGCCTGATGCCCGTGTGCTCCATTTGTTTTGTGTTTTATAAAATGTATGTTCCATTTGCTTTGCCATTAAGAAATAAAGAAAGTTTACATTGTTGCATTAAATTATGGACCATCTAGGGCTACATTAAATATAATTATTTCAATTTCCAGAAAAATACAACAAAGAAAACGCTAGCAGCTTACGCAATGCCTTAAACTCTCCTCAATACTCTTGGCATCATTCACAAATTTAACCAAGAATAATAAAAATAGTATGATTCTAAATATTAAAGCTTCACTAATATACATTCCTCGGATTAACTGACAAGAGATACACACTAAACAAGAATATAAAATAAAAACATAATTGGCATAACCAATATATATATATATATATATATATATATATATATATATATATATATATATATATATACATACTCGAAGGTATCTACATTGCAGGTTCAGAATTCTTCAGGGAAAAAGAGTAATTATAAATTGGCGCAAGTAAATGAAATTAGGGATTTAGGAAATGCTATGAATTCATTCAAATGAACAGATTAATCAAAAGATACAAACTTTTATTCATATATAATGTATGTGTAAATCAATTGAGCAATGACCTAAAAATTAAAATTAATTTACCTCTCTACTGAAAGAAATAGATTCAAATTAGAAACCCTAGAATTGTAGTGCTGTACCAGCGGAATCGCGCCAACCGGCCGAACTTGAACTAGAGTGGAGGGTCTCACAGGTTCCGACGACGTCGTCTCGGGTGTACTCGCAATCTCCGCAAATTGATGGCCGGCACTATAATGCTTCCCGCAAGATCTAAATAAACGATGTCGTTTGTGTTCTTACTACTTGTAATTAGAAATTGTGAAATGTAAAATTGGAGCAAAACGACTAAAACCGTACGAACCGTACCAATTAAAACCGCACCAATGGTTCCGGCTTATGTGGCGATTTTAGGTGGGTTGAATAACCAAATTCTTTGTTCCAGGTTTGGTTACTTAACCAAACCGCATTACATAAAACCAAAAACCGCACTACGTATTGTGTGTATGTATTATCTCTAGTAAATTCTAAAGTTACTTTTCACTTGAACACGCTCGGAGAAAATCTCGGTCTTGCATTGTCATTTTTTCACCAATTGAAAGAAGATGTTAGATGTTATAGAGTCAAAAATTAAGCAATTGGGTTTTGGAATTTCGAATTTGTTTGATGCGTTATTGGAGGGGTTTATAGCTGAGGGGCTCGAGCACTTGATGCATTGGTTAATGTCAATGCTATAATAGTAATAGTCTAATAGATTATTTTTCAAATTAGGTATAGTTAGGATTATATTCTATAAGTCCTCCTATGATATATGAGATAAATTTCATTATATCTCCAAAGATATACTTTTAATTTTTAGGGAACTAGATAAACATTCTTGCTTGTTATCGAATATATGGTCTCCGTTGTTTTATATAGCGTATGTTTTAGTTTTAAAGCATGCTTGATATAATTCCCATTGCCAACTCTGTCACTAAGTTAATTGTTCGATGTAAGTTTTATGTTAAGTTTTATTGAAGGCTTAGACTTTTTTTTGTTTCAATTGGTTTTGGAACAAAACCGCACCAATTAAAATCGCATACACACTTTAAAACCGCGACTACGCAAGACCGATCCTCTGCGATTTGAGTGCGGTTTTAAAAGTTTTAAAATTTTTAAATCTGGCGGTTTGAGTGCGATTTGGACTTCAAACCGCACCATGCTCACCCCTACTTGTAATTAATAATTATAGGTGCAAACTACAAATTAGTGCCCCAAGTTTGATTATTTTTTCGCGAAAAATGTGGAATATTTTTTTAAATCACCAAAAGTCTTAATATGTATAATTTGGATCATTTGAACCCTAATATGCATTTAAGTGTACAAATTATGCCTTAAATAATTATTGATTGGTTTTATGATTCGGAAAATGTTGTGTGCATGGCATGTTTTTTTATAATTAATACTCCCTTCGTAAAATCGAAATTAATTTTTTAAAGTCAATTTGAGATATTTTTATATTAAAATTTAATATAAATTACTTTGTTTTAGACAATTAATACAACTATGAAAATTGCAAACTCTCTAAATTATTTGGAAATTGAATGAAATGCACTAAAACTATATTATAATCACAAAAGATTATATTTTTGTACACTATTTTGACCTATTCGAATTAAAGAATTCAAGCTAAAATATTTAAAACTAATATCTACTCACTGCAACAAAAAGGGTTATTTTCGACGGAATATTTCGTCGGAATTGAGCATAATCCGTCGAGATTATGTTAATTCCGACGGAATATTCGATCGAAAATGCAGTCGGATATAAGCACGTCGAAATTAAGTCCATCGATATTTTAGTTGGAGATATTTATCCTCGACTGATTAACCTCGATGGAATATTCGATCGAGATTAATATATTGTCGACTGAATTCCATCCGTCGATCATATTCTATCGAGTTTAAACCTGCCACGTGGCATCGAATTAAAAAATAGAAGGGGCTTAATCTCGACGGAATTCCGTCGAGGATAGTGTTATTCTGTCAAGGTTATCCTTTTTTTAAAAAAAAATATTTATCCTGTTTTGGCAATATCTAGGGTAATAATACCCACATTTTTTGTATCTGTAAATCTATTTTTTCCCAACAGCACATAACACATAAATATAATCCAAGGCCAACAATAATGGCCAACATGAATATGAATTACCAAGGCCAACATGAATATGACATTAAACTAAAGTTCTAATCAACTAAAGTATATCAAATATGCATTTAAACTAATATAAATATGTCAAACTAAAGTAGTCATAAATAAAAGCTACAATACGTCAAAAATCAGCTAAACTATTAAAATTTACATCACATTAAGTTAAAAACTAAGTAAATATGTACAAATCATATACAAAACTATGTCACGGGCCGTCGTTGTCCAACCGCTCAGCATCGTCAGCCCAATCGTCACCCTGTTGAGACAATATAATGTAATTTGTACATCACTCATTCTGAGTTGTCAAATACATGGTATATAATACAAATATAAACTTAATCATACAACTGTCGTGCAACATAAGCTGAGATTTTTAACACAAATATTGTCTTCTAGACAATATTCAAACTCAAATGAAGTCATCATTACATTTATTATCACACTATTTCATAGAATAGTGAGGACTACTAAAGCAACCATCTGGACCGTCACTCCATTTCCCGACTAGTCCCAGCTATATTCTCATTTTCTTAGGAGAACAATGAAAGCAAAGGGTGAGCTCAACTAGCCCAGTAAAGAATATTATGACTAAGATAATACAAAATAAATTATCGTTAGCATTCAAAAGTGTTAAACTGATAGAAAATAATAGACAACAATTTTAACTGTAGCGGAACAAACAGTCCATTAGAAGAGTCAAGTAGAGCATAATATCTACTATCTTCTATGATTTAAAAGTTTATCATCAATTTTATCGTTGAGACTCAACTTAATAAATAATCCACATCACTGAATTATCCATGCACTACGGGCCAAGGATATTCATTATTATCACATCCATGAATCATCCATGCACTACGGGCCAAGGATATTCGTTATTAATACCAATGGTCATGATCATGCCAACAACTGTTCATCAATGCACTACGGGCCAATGAGAACTTTTATCACATCATTTGTAGCATTACAAGTCATGATTATACCGAATAATCCCTGGTCATAATCATACCAATCAACAGTCCATCTATGCACTACGGGCCAAAGATGACTTTTATCATAATATAAACATGAGGATGATGACAATGATATAAGAATTCAATCAAACGAAATCAAGGATAAATATTAAAGATTTTTAATTTATCCAGAGTTTAAAAATGTCCAAATTGACAACATGATAACTACTTTGTGGAGTAAAATTCAAGAATAATATCCATGTATCAAAAATAATTTGGACAGAAAAGAAATCAATTTTTCGGGTGAATAGTACCCCGACATGAAAAGATTAAAATTTAACAAAAATGTTCAGAAAAATATTCTCGTGAAAAAATACTCGATAAAGCGCAAATTTCAAGGATATTCTACTAATTTCAAGGAGTATATAAGCCAAAACTTAACAGAATGAGTGTAGAATTCAGAATCTGAAACGAAATAATATTACTTGCATACTACAGAGTATGGAAGAAAATATTATTTCTTACGAATATTGAACAAAAATAATATCTCTTACCTTAAAAAGGAGAGTATTCTAACTGGTATAGCGGGGATATTTTTGAAGAAAATTTACACTATTTTCTACACTCAAAGCTTCCTAAAACTCGAAAGAAATACGCTCAATATTATTGAAGAAGAATTCTCTAATTCTAGTGTGATTTTTAATTCTAAACTAAGCATCCTATTTATAGGAGAATGACAGGGTACTATTTGAAAAGAAAATTCACGGGTGAACAGAGAAAACTTCACGGGAGATTCGGCGTGATTTTTCTGAAAAAAAATTGATTTTACTATGCAATCACTATGCATTACTATGCAACACTATGCATAATAAAATATAATATATTTTATTTTACATAAAAAATAAAACTTATATATATATACACACACACACACACTAAGATAACTTTCTCCGGACTATTTTGAAAAATGAGTAAGTGGGAGTCCATGTAATAAGCCAAATTTACAATAAATACTTCATAAAATACCCCTCTATTTATCTCAAATCACTTGGCTTCTCAAAACACATTTTAATAACATTTATCATTAATATTATAACTCACAATATTAACAACCAGATCATTCCCAGGAAAAAGGGATTTTCCGATAAGAATTTTTCCCTATTGGTGCGTAATTAGGTGACCAAACCCCTTTCATCGACAGAACTTTTTAGACATCGTCAATAATTCAAATAATAATATGAATAACTTTGTCGTCTCAATTATTGATTTAAGAATATAAAATATTGTGACAATAATTGAATCAATAATGTGAGATACTTATCGTGCAATTCTTCGCGGCAATAATTGAATAAAACTGAGTGACTTATCACGTAAGCATCAATAATCAAAGATACTGTAGAATACTGTGTGCTACTATGCAACCACACGTATTATTGTACTTTTACCACGGGGTATTTCAATAGTTAATGGTAAAACTTTTTCTCGTTATTTTTATAAAAAGTTATTTCTGTCGTTTTCTAACTCCGACAATAATTTCGTTGTGGCAATAATTGAATAAAACTGAGTGACTTCTCACGTAAGCATCAATAATCAAAGATATTGTACAATACCGTGTGCTACTATGCAACCACATGTATTATTGTACTTTTATCACTGGGTATTTCAATAGTTAACAGTAAAACTTTTCCCGTTATTTTTGTAAAAAGTAATTTATGTCATTTTCTAACTCCGACAATAATTCTGTTGTGGGGTCCACCAATGATTGTGCCGTCGTACGAATATTCCCTGACCAAACGAATATTTTATAACTACTTGCTTACTTTGCAAAATTTGTAAATATTATCCACTACTATAACATTATAACAAATTCACACCTTAATATTCAAAAATGATATTTAGAGAAAAATTCATCTTTATTCATAAAAAGTTGGGGTCTTACATAACTCATTAGTCCATATATATAATATAGTTAAAGATAACTAATTAAATGAAAATTACATAACATGCATAATATATACTTGAATTATATTATGAATAGTATACCTGAGTAGTCGAGGGCTGACTCAGCAACGGCCCAAACGCGTCCACTAGTAAGGTAACCACCATCCGAACAATCTCGTCTCGTAGAGCGGCGAACTGCTCCAGAGGGATGCCCGTATTATCGACGGTGGCACCAACTGCAATGTCTTGTGCAAGCTGATGGAGGCGAGAACGACTGGGCAGGTCCCGATGAAGGAATAACGGATCTATCTCAAACCTCTCCGACACTGCAGCCATAACCCGCTGGAACAAAGCATCGTCTAAGCTAGTGCCCGTATGTGATGGTCCCACGGGGGCTCTCGGAAGCAGACGCTGGCTAGAGCCTACAAAAAGAAATATAACATGAATACCTGCTTTAATTAAGTGTACTTTATTCATAAACAAGAAATAAACTAAAATATTATACCTCCAGGCAGTGTATAGGCTGGTATCTTTGGCAACCCCGGCACTTGATACCGCCCGGTAGTGCTAGTAGGAGTATCTTGAGACGCGACCCAAAGAGACATCTCCTCATCCTAAGGTAAAATATTCTCAAGCGTAGGGATGGTGGAATCAGCTGTATTAGCATCGCCCCTAGCAGCTTGTAACTCTACTATACGCTGAATGCGGAGCTTCTCAAATCGGTCCTGTAATTTAATATATGTATATGTGAGTTAACTTTGTATCATCTTATAAATTACGTAATATGATCCTAAATTACAGAGATTATATTAAATGTATTACCCGTATAGCTAGTGCTGCTAGAGACATCGTCGACCCCGAAGTAGAATCCTTCGGCGTATGGACTCTATCCCAGAACTCCATCATAGTAATAGGTCGGCCCAAGCTACTCCGCATGGCCTAAATCATGTACATTAATTAATACTACATTACTTTACTATACTTGTAGTTTAATATTAAACTAAACTAAATATAAATACATACCGACTTAACCTCCTGAAACGACTTTGAGCCAGAAGTATGTATAACCCGTAGCTAACCTCGATTCTTCTTCATCTGCTCAGACTTAGTCTTGAAAGCAGCATCATCCCAATACGTACACATGGCAGCCCATGCTGTATCTGATACTGTCGGCGGATGATGCTTTCATATAGTAGTCCCGGGCGATTCTTCTACTACCCGGACTGCCCTCATACACATCTCATACAGCCAATCGGAATATAGTTCTTCGAGATGTGTGCAATAATAACGGCGTCACCATCTGCCTCAGTGATGGTGGGATCATATCTATAATACCTTTATTAAACGGACATAATGTACATATAATTAATTATTTGAACAATATATAAATAACTTGTGAACCTTGATTTAATATATGTAATTCGACTTACGTGAAACTCCCGTAACACTGTCACCATAAAGCTGGCATCGTAACGCTTGATCATCTTGCTAAATCACATGCGACCCGATCGAGAGATCGCGCCAGTATATAAGCGTGTCTGATCGACTTAGCGACTGAATCCATAATACTAGAAAACAAAATTTGTATAGAACATTTTAATTTATGAATCACATAATAATATCATTCTAATTGAACATAAATGATATATTAAAGTTGAAACCTACACTGATAACCCGACATCAATGGGGCATATGTCAGGAACTGCTGGCAGATGACCTAATAGACCGAGGTTAGGCCCTCGCTAACGCCGACGTCTAGCATCTGTATGTTTAATTCAGTCATGACATTGATATATTATAGTAAATGAATGTTTAATATAGTTATAAAAAAAAGTGTTAACTCACTAGCTAACGAAGACGACCCGCCCTAGAAGCCGTCACCTAATCCATCGTGGCGGCCACCACGGCCAACTCTACCACTACGTCTAGGCATAGTTTTACTACTGAAATAACAGACATAAATTTGCATTAGTGAAATTTTATTGTAATTATTCTAATGATTTGTTTTAGTTATATAATATTTACAACATACCAAGTAGTGAAGAAGTAGTATGTCATCAAAACCGTCAGAATCAAAATTATTTTTATCCTCTGATTCTGTCTCTTCCTCTTCTGTATCAATTTCTTCCTCAGTATCATCTTCTACCATCACGTACGAACTGACAACCACATCTTCTTCCACTTCGTCAACATCGGGTACGTCAACGACATCATCTACCAACATGTCTCCATCATATTGCAATATGTGGCTGGGATTGCTAACTTCTTCTTGCAACGGGAGATCCGTTCCAGACAGATTAGTATCATCAAATGATCGATTCTTTGTTGTCACAGCTGTATACTAGGGGGCTTCTATAATTTACGACATTAGAGGCGTAGTACACTTGAGTTGCTTGGCTGGCTAACATAAATACGTTATTAGACTGTAACTTGGATTTTATATCTACTGTGACGATTCTATAACGATCAACTTTAACACCCTTTGCAGTATCAAACCAGCGACACTTAAATGTAATAACCTTTTTGGCCCCTGGATAATTCAGCACAACAACTTCCTCTAATCTTTCACGGTAATTGGACTCAGAATCTCCGTAACAACTTCCCAACACCACAACGCCAGAGTTGACTGATGTCAATTCATTCACGTCATCAATCTTGAATCTATACCCATTCACGATGCAGCTTGGAAATGAGCTAATAACTTTGTACGGGCCTAAAATGACATCTCTAAAACGCTCATAGGCGTTCTCTTCTCTGACCCTTCTCTTAAATCACTGGTGAAAATTTGCATTAGTGAATGCTTCCATCTGTGATGTAGTCAACCCCGGGTTAGAAGCACGCGCTTCCAATTCGAATGAACTGTGTACAATAATATGGCAATTGTTTAATTATTGATTAAGGTTAGATAAATCATTTTCAACTTGTAATAATACATACTTGATGTACGACGACACTTCAGGCATATTTAGAAGCACGTATGTAGAGACAAACTTTAAATCTTTATCGGTTAGGTAAGTCTTCGTCTCATGTCCAAATGGTTTAGCTAGATAAGTAAATACAACCAACTTATCATCAGCACGACCAGACGGATCGACGACCTCATTCCGACTTAGATGGTTGTGCTTCATTGCGACTACATTGTCAAATTACAATGAGCAGAAGTTGACAAGCGCATCCTCCGTATAGCGTTCAGTAATAGAACCCTCTAAGCGAGCTTTGTTTTTAACTTTCTGCTTTAATCGACACATATACCTGAAATATGGCAGTATGTGATATTACCTGATAAGTTAATTATAAAGATGACGAATATTGCACAATGTATGTGATAGTACCTCTCAAATGGATACAACCATCGATATTGCACCAGTCCTTCAAGCTTAAGTTCATATGGCAGATGAATAGCCAAATGTTCCATACTGTCAAAGAACCCCGGTGGTAAGATCATTTCAAGCTTGCACATTGTCAACACTATGTTTTTCTCCATCTGTTCCACATCACTATACCTTATAACAGTTGAGCAAATATCCTGAAAGAAATTTAAAAGTGCAGTAAAAGTATCATTAATAATCCTGGGTAACACCTCACGAAATGCAATTGGCATCAACTTCTGCATGAATACATGACAGTCGTGACTTTTGAACCCAGTAATTTTTAACTGCTCAACCTTAGTACAACGAGAAATGTTAGAAGCATATCCATCTAGGAGCTTCAATGCACTAAGCCACTTGCAAATGTTTTCAACATGTTGCTTGGTAAGACAAAATGGATCTTTTGGTTTTGTGTTGTTAGGTCAGAGCCACAATTCCCACCTGATATTCATTTTCTCCAAGTCTTTATGTGCTTTATCATTGTCTTTTGTTTTACCACTCGTATCTAGTACGGTGTAAAACAAGTTCTTGAATACATTCTTTTCTGTATGGATAACATCTATACAATGATTAAGTGCTAGTGTGACGATGTATGGCAACTTAAACCAAATCGGCGAGTATGTCCAGTTATGACTTTTCCCATATCCTATAGCTCTTAAGTTACCATGCTCCTTCCCAGGCGGTGGAAATATTAGATCATTTAGCCAGCCCAATAGGTCGCTACCCGACAAGCGACCAACAACCCCCTTCTTCTCTGTCTTTTTGTTGAACTATGTGGACATCTTTCTATAACTGTGCTCAGCAAGAAAGAATCTACGAGAAGTTCCAATGAAACTAGTTTTTCGGCCATGACATAGTTGAGTGCCTTGCACATTCCCCATACAAATTGGACATGACAACTTACCATGAGTCGACCAACCACTAATCATCCCTAGTGCCGAAAAGTCAATGATAGTCCACAATAAGGCTACCTTCATCACAAAATTCTGTCTGACAGATTTATCAAAAGTCTGAACACCTGTTTCCCACAGCATCTTAAGTTCATCGACTAGCGGCCTAAGGTACACGTTAATTTCTTTTGTAGGACTCTTATCCCTCGGTATAAGTAAGGTCAAGAAAAGATACGGATCCCTCATGCACATTGACGGTGGAAGATTGTAAGCTACCATAATCCCTGGCCAAACAGAGTAAGACTGACTAAAATTATTAAATGGACAGAAGCCATCAGTAGCCATGCCAAGCTTGATATTCCTAACTTCATCGGCAAATTGTGGAAAATTGGCATCAAAATTCTTCCATTCATCTCCATCTGCTCGGTGAGTCAGCTGACCAGGCACGACATCCCTTATTTTATGCCAACTCATATGCTGAGCATTGTGCACAGACATGAATAACCGCTGCAACCTCGGTGCAAGAGGAAAGTACTGTAAAATCTTCTTTAGAACATGTTTCTCCTTCCCCCCATGTTTTGTGATCTTGTACCTTGGCGAGTTGCAGATATCACACTGCTCCTTATCTTTGTCCTCCCCATAGTATAACATGCAATCCTGCTCACAAACATTAATTTTCTCATACCCGAGATTCAACCCCTTAACCATCTTCTTCACTTCATAGTAATTCACGGACAAAGTATTATTCCTAGGTAAGAACTCACTGAGAATATCAAAAAAAGCATTGAATCTTCTCTCATTGCAGTCATGCTCATTCTTGAAATGTAAAAGCTTCGTAACCGCAGAAAGCCTAATGTGATTATCATTTCTAGGATACAATGGAACACCCGATTCAGATAACAACTTGTAGAAAGCAGCTGCTAAATCATTTGGCTTTTGCTGAGCATTGCTTGCCGCATGCTCGTTTTCAGCCCAGTCAATATTGGTAGGGCCATACGCATCAACTAACATTTGCACGACATCATAGTTATCTGATTGCGAATCCCCATGAACTGATTGGTCTACAGTACTATCTGTCCGTTCTCTAAACTCAACTGATTTCCCCTGATGAATCTATACCGAATACCCATCCATAAACTCATGTGAATATAAGTCAAATTTAACTTCATTGGCAGTCTTCCATATCATGTTCTTACACTTGAAACACGGGCATTTCATCTTCCATCCGGATCATCAACATATTATATGGCTTTGTTCATAAAATTAGACACCCCATCACAGTACGCATCAACTAATTCCCTCCCATCAATCTTAATTGTAAGACCCCAAATTTTATGAAACGAAAGTATTTAATTTTCCTATAATTATTATTCCATTTAGTAAATGGTTAAATTGATAAAAGGTTGAAGTTAAGGGTGATATTTAAAAATTTTGCAAAGAAATCAAGTTGATTTAAAATATTCGTTGTGTTGGGAAATATTCATTTTAACAGGGAATATTCGTACGACGACACAATCATTGGTGGACCCCACAACGAAAGTATTGTCATGTTTAAAAAATGACGAAATTATCTTTTTATAAAAATAACGGCGAAAGTTTTACCGTTAAACTGTTGAATTACCCGGTAGTAAAAGTACAGTAACACGCGTGATTACATAGTAGCACACGGTATTGATTATTGATGCTTACGTAAGAAGTCACTCAGTTATACTCAATTATTGCTATAGTAATTGCTGCATCATATCTCTCATATTATTGATTCAATTATTGTCACGCGATTATCATCATAATATGTTATATTATTAAATCAATAATTGAGACGACAAAGTTATAATTAATATTATTATGTGCAATATTGACGATGTCTAGAAGTTACACGAGGAGAGGTTTGGTCATCTAATTAACGCTAATAGGGAGAAATCCTTATCTGGAAAGCCCCTCTTTCTTTGGGAGCGACACGGTTTGTTAAATATTGTGAGTTATAATATTAATGATGAATAAGTTCGTGTTGATTAAAGATGAAATTGATATTTTCATTGTGTTGGGATTATTAGTGTTAGTGGAAATAGACATCTATTCCGATAATAATTGATGTCTGGAGGTTATATTGACCAATCGGGTAATTAATCGGATAAATGAGCAATTAATTGCTATTAATTCACATGCTTATAACTATGTGTTCACATGTGTATACTATTGATTCACATGTATGTATTATTAGGGGAGGTGGTGCAAGATTGATAATACTTGTATGACTAAATTAAAAATAGAGGTATAGATGAAGGTATTATACTGTAATTATTTTTTTCACATGTATAGAACTATTGAGTCACATGATTGTATTATTAATTCACATGATGTACTATTAGGGGAGGTGGTGCAAGATTGATAATACTTGCATGACTAAATTAAAAATGGAGGTATAGATGAAGGTACTATACTGTAATTCGTATTTTCACATGTAGAGAACTATTGATTCACATGATTGTACTATTGATTCACATGATATACTATTAGGGAAAGTGGTGTAAGTTTGATAATACTTGCAGGACTAAATTAAAAATGAAGAAAAAGATGAAGGTATTATACTGTAATATTTCGAGCCCCAAAATGTGCAATTATCGAAACTATGTTTTCCCATAAATAGAAGCTCATTCTTCCTTCATTCTCACCAATTCACTAAGACTCACAAGAGCAATTATAGAGAGAGAAGCTATAGAGAGAGAAGTTATAGGGAGAAAGAAGAAGAGTAGTCTGCTACTTCACTATTCCAGTATCCGGTCTTTTTTTGAGGTAAGGGATATTATTTTGTTCAGTATTCATAGGAATAATATTTTCTTCCATACTCTATAGTATGTGAGTAATATTATTTTGTCGCGTATTCCTGATTATGCCCTCATCTTGTTAAAGTATTGCTTTTATACTCCGTGAAATTAATAGAATATCCTTAAAATTTGCGCTTGATCTAGTATCATTTCACAAGGATATTTTCTGCATATTCTTGTTAAATTTTAAGCTTTTCATTCTGAAGTTCTGTCCATGAGCACTATTTATTTATACGGTACTATTCACAAAAGTACTATTCACAAAAGTACTATTCACAAAGTATTATTTATAAAGTACTATTTATGAGATACTATTCATGAGTACTATTCATAAAGTACTATTCATGGGGTACTATTCCCGAAGTACTATTCATGGGGTACTATTCACCCGAGTACTATTCACCTAAAGTACTATTCATGATAAAAATTGATTTCTTTTCGGTCCAAATCATTTTTGATACAATATCATTCTTGAATTTTACTCCACAAAGCAGTGTCATGTTGGCAATTTAAACATTATTGAATTCTGGATAAATTAAATTATTAATGTCTTTAAAATTTATCCTTGAACTTGTTTTATTGAATTCTTATATCATTGTCATCATCCTCATGCTTATATTGTGATGCAAGTCATCTTTGGCTTACGTGCATAGATGAACTATTGATTGGTATGATTATGACCAGGGATCATTCGATATAATCATGACCCGTAATATTACAAATGATGTGATAAAAGTCCTCATTGGCCTGTAGTTTATTGATGGACAGTTGTTGGTATGATTATGACCAGGGATTATTCGGTATAGTCATGATCATTGATGATTACATGAATATCCTTGGCCGTGGTGCAAGGATGATTCGATGATGTGGTTTATTTATTAAGCTGAGCCTCAGCGATAAAGTTGATGAAAATCTTTTTAAATCATAGAAGATAGTAGATATCATGCTCTACTTGACTCTTCTAATGGATTACTTGTTAAGATTCGCAGTTAAACTTGATGTTTATTATATTTTATCGGTTTAACAATTGTTGAAGGCTAATGATAAATTATTCGCATTATCTTAGTCATAATATTTCTTCTTGGGCTAGTTGAGCTCACCCTTTTGCTTTCATTGTTCTCTTGAAAATGAGAACGTGGCGGGGACTAGTCGGGAACAGTGATGGTCCGATGTTTGCATTAGTAGTCCTCACTATCCTCGAAAATAATGTGATAATAAATGAGGACTTATTTGAGTTTGAATACTGTCTAGAAGACAATATTTGTATTAAAACTCACAGTTCATGTTGTATAATTAAGTTTGTATTTATATTCTGTACCATGTATTTGGCGACCCAAGATGGGTGATGTATACCTATTTTGGGAGTGTCACATTAATCCTACGGTACATCCAACTCCGGTCGGCTGACATCTTTAATTGAAGAAAATACCTAATTAGATCAAGAATAATCATGAATATGATACATGGTACAGAACTCAACTACAAACTTAATTATACAACTGTCGCGCAAAATACGACAAAACATATATACTTGAGAGTTTAATCACGAATATTGCCTTCTAGACAATATCCACACTCAATGGAGTCCTCATTACAATTCTTATCACACTATTTTATAAAAATAGTGAGGACTGTGACGACCCGAGAATTTAAAAAATTATTTAAATCTTAATTACTGAATTTAAGGTTAAATAATAAACCTAGACAGAAAATAAGTGAATGGATTCAATATTTTCAGGAAGGAATTTTGTGGATTTAAAAATTTTTGGTGGTGAATTATTCAGGATTAAGGGTATATGTGTATATGTTACGTGAATATGGTATTATATGTGTACAAAATGTGGTTAAGGGTCAAGGGTTGACGAGATAAATTTTATCAGTGTCCAAACCCTATGTATATATTTAGAACGTCCACGTTCAGTTAGAAAATTCTTACAATTTATAAGAAAACCCTAGAAATCGGTTCTGGAAACCTAAATTCAGTTCCAGGAATCTGAAACCATAATTCGGATTATGAAACCCTAATTTGAGAATTCAAAGGCTAAATTTAATGGTATAAGTATTTTTAATTACAAACCTAATTAGGGATAACCCTAATTGACTATTTGGGAAACCCTAATTTTAAGGTTTAAAACCCTAATCGTTTCGTTTGAAACCCTAATGGACCTAATTGCTAAATTAACAATTTTAATTAGGAATTATTAATCCTAATTATCAACATTGGTTTATGATTGGAAAACTAGAATATAATTAGAAAATCTTAATTATAATTTAGAGATGTTAATTTTTCCTATTTAGAAAACCTAAATTTAAAATATTAGACAATTGATTTTTGGGAACCTTAGGTTTTAACCCTAAGGGTCAAACCCTAAGTGTTTTTTACAATTACTAAAATGCCCTTAAAAAGGTATATAAAATGTCTAAAATGCCCTTAGTGCATTATTGAAGGTAGCATTCAATTATTGCCCTATTTGTAGTAGAGACTAGCTAAAATACACCCATGTGCTAAAATATCACAGCAATCTTAGCCCTTAGATCATTTAGATACATTGAATCAAAAGAATAAATAATTGAAGAGAGAGAAAGTTAACAAATTGTGCTAATTTGCTATCAAACTCTCAACCCACACTTTCTCTCTCTAGATTCACGAAATCCATAAGTATATCAGTTCCTAGAATGATCATAAGCAAGCTAAGACCAGATCATGATGATCAGATTCAAGATCAAGGCTCAAAAAGGTATAAAAACCCTAAATCTTAAAAATCAGTGATCTTATGTTATAAGTTATAATTTGTTGGTTAAAGTTGTTTATTAGAGTGTCTTTTAGTGATCTGGGTTGATAGATCAAGGATCTATAACATCTAGATGCACGATTTTGATGTTTTAAAAATCCAAAAAACTTGAAAAATATGGCCTGACAGTCATATGGCAGAGGCCTTAGATCTTTACCTGTTAATGTTTTGGTGTATTTTATGTTATGTATCTGTTCTTTGTTGTTAGGGCTTTGATCTAAGACTTGAATCAAGCTCAGATCATGAGTATGTTGCAAGATATGATCGGTCAAAAGTCGTTGACCAAGCATGAGACTACTTTTTGGGCAGCCCAGAAACTTCCAGAATTTCTAACAGTGATATTTATGAACCCAGATCTGACTTGTGTTTGATGAATTTATGGTGTTAATATATCTATGTTGTAATATGGTCTAGGGACTACAAATTGGTTCCTTTACTTCACTTAAATAACAAACAGGATTCATTTAATGAACGGTCAAAGTAGATAGCTTTCGATCACGAAATCTGATTCGAAAACCCAGGATCTTCACTGAAATGAACTTTTCGACAAGGTTTGACCAGCCTTGATCCGTCACATATGATGTTTTAATGTTAATCTAGTGTTATATTATTACACCCTGTCATGAAAACTACCTTTTTGAACCACTAGATCACACCAACCGATCCCAGAACTCAAGATTTAAGGCTTGCAATATAGGTACTTAGACTATTCTTCATTTCTGGGAAACTCAGAAATGGAAGAACAGTCCTGATATGATTTCTTATGGCCAATAACTCTCTGATCTGTTGTAACTTGGTCATGATCTTAGTTTATAGTTGTAGTATTACAATTATACTACAACCCTAACCCATCAGGCTGCCTAGAAACCTTGTGATCAATGATTTAGACTTGGTCAAACCTCCTACCTCGAACATTGACAGGATTTCTGGGTTCGGGCTGATGAACACCAAGAACACCTATAGCGACGGGTCTGTCGCTATAGGGCCCTTTTAGCGACAGTTTATTTAAGAAATTAATTATTTTAATTAATAAAAATATAATAATGGTTTTTAATTATTAAAAATACAAAATAAATTTCCAAAAAATATTTTAAGGTCCGAAAATTAGTTTTTAATTATTTTGTGTATATTTCTTAAATATTTTATATTTTTGGAATATAAATTGTATTTAATTTATTTAATTATAATATTAAATAAATTATTTAAATATTATTTTAATACATGAAAAATCATGAAATTTTATATTATGGTATAAGTAAATATTTTAA
Organism: Panax quinquefolius; assembly: GCA_020205615.1. Classification (NCBI taxonomy): domain Eukaryota; kingdom Viridiplantae; phylum Streptophyta; class Magnoliopsida; order Apiales; family Araliaceae; genus Panax; species Panax quinquefolius. The sequence goes on from CM035157.1 coordinate 26,573,511, forward strand.
GTTATTTTCAAAGGACTTTTGATATTTTGTGATGAAATTCATTAATAAATTAATATTAATGGTAATTAGTTTATTTAATAAATACATTAAATAAAATATGGAAAAATAGAATTAATGCTTTAAAAATCATATAAAAATGATTTAAGTGTTATAAAAATATTTTAAGTTATAAAATATAACTTTTGATATTTTGCCAAGAAAATTTTAATATTTTAATATTAAAAGCAATTATCGGATAATGGAATTAAAGCTTTAAAAATCATATGAATGTGATTTTAAGGTATTAAAAATACTTTGATATATTATAAATATATTTTAATATTATGACATGTATTTCATTAATATTTAATATTAAATAAATATTAATGATAAGGGAATATTGTGGTATTTATATTATATAAATATGATTTTAATGATTGAAAAATTATGATAAATGATATTAATTATCTGAAAATTATTTCAAGTCTGTGAAAATTATTTTGACTGATAATATGATTGTCTAAGATATTTGTTAAGTGTTTAGGCAGAGTTTAATTGAACTTAAACTCGATAATTTTCCGACTAGACCATCGGGATGTTAGAATTGTGTCGGTTTCAACTCGGACTTAAATAGTCTGACTTGATGCTAAGTTTTATGTTCTGAATAGACTGATAAGGTTATGTGCTATGTGTTTAGGTTATTTTGTGTGTATATATATAATAGTATTATAATGTGATGATATTATTCTAATATTGGAGATCTATATTGCTAATATTAGGTCTACAGGCAAAGCTTATTATATTGCGTAACGATAATCAACGAAACAGCCAAGTTTTACTTAACTCTACTAAGAGTTTTTTCATTCAGATATGCTTATGGTTAATCATTGCTGATTGCCATTGTAGAATTGTACTCTGTCTATATTGCATGTATAAGTCAGGTATGAAAGGCTGATCACCTTCATTACCAGTTGGTCCAGATATATTTGTTTATGTTCAATACTTGTTCAGTCAAAATTTTGTTCGTGCTAATTCACAACTATATTGATGAATTATAGCCAGCTTATTATTCAGACTCTTTCAATCATGATATATCTTAATAAATTTAAACTTGATGGGCAACTTTCATGCTCACCCTTGCTATATCATGATAAATATTACAGATAAGGCGAATGCGCTCGGATACAAGAAAAGGATAATGCCAAGTTAAGCTTGGGATAAAATGTGCAGCTAATTTGTAATAGTATAGTTTGATAATAATGTATGTGTTAGTCAAGTTATGATTTGTGTATAAGTTAAGGTTACTCGATTTTGGGGAAATAGTGTGTAAAGTGTATTATATAAACAATTTATGTTTATATCATCCGCAATAGTTATAGAATGATTGTACCGGATCCGCGGTGATTTGGGACCCGGATTTGGGGCTTTCACAAGGACTACTATAGCCACCATCTCGGACCATCACTCAATTTCCCAACTCGTCCCAGCTATATTCTCATTTCCTGAAGAGAACAGTGAAAGAAAACGGTGAGCTCAACTAGCCCAGTAAGAAATATTATGACTAAGATAACGCAGAATAAATTATTCTTAGCCTTCAACAGTATAACAACTGATAGAATATAATAGACAATAAGTTTTAGATCAACAACTGCAGCAGAATAAGCAATCCATTAGAAGAGTCAAGTAGAACATAATGTCTACTATCTCCTCTAGATTAAAAGTCCATCTTTAATATTTCATTCCTGTAATACTCATCAACAGTTCTTTGTTATACCCAAGACAAAAAGAACTCTCATCACCTGTCTTCACCTGAACCACCAAAGATTATAGTTAAATCCATAATTCATATTTATAATCATGTAAATCAACAGTTTCTCCTTGCCACAAAGGCTTAATAGAACGTTTACTCAATATCCTTACTCCAAAGGCTAAAGATATTCAAATGTAATAACAATGATCATACCAATCAGTTGTCTACCTTTGCACTACGGGCCAAAGATATTCAACTATAAAACTAATGGTCATGATCATACCAATCAATTGCATGTCAGTGCACTACGGCCAAAGACATTCAACTGTTAACTAATGGTCATGATCCTGCCAATCACATCATCGAATTATCCCTGTACTACGACCAAGGATATTCTTTAGTATCACCAGTGGTCATAATCATGTCATACACTTGTCTATCTTTGCACTATGGGCCAATGCTATCAATCAACTGTTTGTCTTTGCACGTAAGCTAAAGATATACAATTGTAAAACCAATAATCAACAGTCCATCTTTGCATGTAAGCCAAAGATATATAACTGTAAAACCAATAATCAACAGTCCATCTTTGTACATAAGCCAAAGATGACTTTCCTCACAATATAAACATGAGGATGATGACAATGATATAAGCATTAATCAAACGAAATAAAGGATAAATATTTAAGACTTTAAATTTATCCAGAGTCTAAAAATATCCAAATTGTCAACATGATACTACTTTGTGGAGTAAAATTCAAGAATAATATTCATGTATCAAAAATAATTTGGACAGAAAAGAAATAAATTTTTTGGGTGAATAGTACCCCGTAAATAGTATCCTGTGAATAGTACTTTGGGAATAGTACCTCGTGAATAGTACCCCGACATGAAAAGTGCCCCAAATACTCGAGTGAATAATATTCAAGTAAATAGTAACTGGGTGAATAGTAACTCGTGAATAGTACTCCGACATGAAAAGTGCCCCGAATACTCGAGTGAATAATATTCGAGTGAATAGTAACTGGATGAATAGTAACCCATAAATAGTAACTCGTAAATAGTATTCTGGCATGAAAAGATCAATAATTGTCAACAAAGCTCAGAATAATATTTTCATGAAAAGATACTAGGTGAAACATAAATATCAAGGATATTCTACTAATTTCACGGAGTATAGAAGCAATACTTTAACAGAATGAGGGTAGAATCATGAATATGAGACGAAATAATATTACTTACATACAGCACCCTGAATCACTAAGATTCCTTCAAGGCCAATAGCCTTGGGACTTCAGTTCACTAAGAACTCTTCAAGGTCAGCAGCCTTGGAACTCCTCTAGTTCCCTAGGAACTCTTCAAGCCCAGCAGGCTTAGAACTTTATTTAGTCCCTCCGGACAAGGACCCCTCAGGCCCTTGCTTCTTGTTGTTGTAGTTGTTGTTGTTGTTGGTGCTGAGCTGCTAAGATGTCATTAAGCTCTGAACATCTTATGTACTTAGCAGCTTGGTGTGATCCTCTATGCATTCTGCTTCGAGTCTGGACCACATCTTCTTTGGTGCAGCTGATCTTTACTCTTCTCTGCTCAACCTCATCTTGTATCAGTTGTGCATCATCACCATCTGGATTTGTTAAGTCTCTGTGCTTTTGGTAGACTTTGTCAGACACTTAACAATCCCTGAACCCTTCTTGAATGTTTTGTAGACATGGTTCTGCATCTGTTCAGTTTCAGCTTTAGGTTCATGGTGATTCGTAGAGTGGCTCTCTTGATCTTCTTTGTACTCAGCCACTTTTCTGAATGCTATCTTTTTAGCCTTCTCGACTCTCAGCTTGGCTGCCATCTTCAGTGGCATTCTCATCTTTGTTGAGTGAAGCTTTGATCTGTTTGAACTCCTCTTCAAGGTTGTTTCACTTCCACCTCGGTAGTCCCACTGTCACTGAGATTTGTTCTGTTGATCTTTGGTGGAACTCGTAGAGTCAACAATAGCATTCACCAACTCAACGATTCTGTAACTTGACAATCATCAGCACTCTTTGATCTTTGAAGCTCTGTTGATTTATACTACTTCTTAATCTTCCCGTTGGAAAGTAGCCGTTGAGAGCTATTCAAATTGCTTCGCAGATCTCGAGTTATTTGGTGCAGACTGCAGATGTGACATGACATCTTTTTCTGACTTTCTGACACTGCAGTCTGCTGTTTCACCAACTCTGTCAGATATGTCACTTTGATGTCTTGGGAAGGTCAAAGACTTTATTTCACCCTTCTGATTTCTCGATCAGAGGTTGTCCTTGCATTGATTCTCTCAATAAGCTCTTGTCCGAATATTACCTTTCAGATTGAACCGTTGCCAATGCTTCATTCTTCAGCTACTCGAACTCTACGATTCCGATGCATGTCTTTATGGACCTGATCGTAGTGTCTTGTTGAATGATAGAGACAACACTACGATCATGAGGACTGTTCACTTGATCTTCAGTGTAGGACACATCTTTTCCTCTCTTTATGTAGTGCTTCATTACTTCTGTTTGCCTCGACTGTTCTCAGATACTGATGGCTAGATTCCTTGCTTTGACCTTTTCTGAATAACAAGACACTTCAGATTTGTGGCGTGTCCAGCTTGCTTTCTCCTTGTGATCTCCCGTTCACTTATCATCAATGGACTGACCCAATGCTTAATCACTTTAACCTTATTATTCAGACTGACCAGTATCTCAGTGTGTACTCTATTAGTTTCTTTCTTTGTTTGGCAAACACTACGATCTTGATTGCTTCTAAGACCGTTGTCATCTTTCTTCTGGACAGTTACTGCATATGCTGACTTTCCTTAGTCAGCTACTTAAGTCTTCTTATGATCATCTTGTGGAAGACTTCTTCTCGAATGGCTTCACAACTCAATCTTGATGCTAATTGGATTGGTGCTTAGATCTTCTTGTTAGTTTGTATGCCATTCATTAAGTGCTCTTTGGTTTCCTTCAGGTGGAACGTATCTATGCAGTGCCAACCAGAGACTTCATTCCTTTGGATATTCAGGGAGTGCCTATTCGTTGAGAATCGTATTTACTCTACGATTCTGCTTTGACATTGTGAGCACACCTTATTGAGATCTTAGTTCTGCACTCTACGATTCAGCTTTAGCTGTGCAGACACTACGACTCCGAGATCAGATCTTGACACTCTACGATTTCTATCGTTGTGCTTGTTGTCTTCATCTAATCTTGCCCGACTACGATCTCTGCCTCTGGTATGATTAGTAGACTCTACGACTCCGAGTGTAGTCTACGATTCTTAACTGACTTTAGCAGATGCTCGGTCGACTCATAGGCAGTCTGTCTCTACGATTCTGAACATGACTTCCTCAGCAGACTACGTCCCTGAGGAAGTTCTCCTCGACACACTACAATCCTTCCTTGTCTCTCCTGAAAGTCTACAAACTCCGAGATCTATTATCTTGCAGAATACGATTCTGCCTCGATAGCTCTCGAGTTTTCCTTGACTCTCTAGCGAGATCTACGATTTACAGTGCGGTTGCTTTCTGATCGAATGAGCTCATCTATTACATCATAAGATCAACCTAACATGCTTGATCTTTCTATATTTATAGTCCTTGTACATCATTTCTTTTTAAGGACTTTACAAAGCTGTTTTGCTTATGTAGGATCAACCTAACACATTTGATCAATTCATTCTAAGTCCTTGCACATATGTTTCTATTATCTATCAAAGGACTTTATAACTTTTCTTAATGCAAGCATACTTGCATATTTATTCATGTATATATCATAATCAAATAATATAAATAGGAATATCATTCACATGTTTATTCCCAATAATCTCCCCCTATTTGATTATACATATTAAAACAATAAGTGCATATCATGTTATGAATGAATCTTATATACAAAGATGAGCGATTGTTTTTTTAAAAAGCGTATAATCATGAATGTCATTTATAATGTTGTGAATTTTAATACACTGACATACACTGATATCTTTCATCCTGGATCCAGAACATACTTAACTAGTTAGAAATTTACCTCTATGTCTCTTGTATGCTTCCAGAATGTTTGTTGATTAGTTATTCATTTGTTAGATCTTCTTGCATCACCTTGGAATCATTGACTGCATTTCTTCTGGTTGCTCATGTGAGACCCCAGATTTTATCAATAAAGATTTAAATTTTGTCGAAATAATTTTTAATATTATGGTGTGAATTTGAGATAATATTATAGTTGTGGGTAGTATTTATAAATTTTGCAAAGTATGCAAGTGGTTATATTATATTCGATTGGTCGTGAATATTCTATTTAGCGAGGAATATTCGTATAACGACTCAATCATTGGTGGACCCTAAATGTAATTATTGTCGGATTGAGAAAACGATAAAAATATTTTATTGAAATAACGACGGAAGTTTTACCGCTTGATCTTGTTTGAACTACTTTGTAGTAAAGTGAACGAAGAATACGTGTGGTTGTATAGTAGCACACCAGTATTGATTATCGATGCTTATGTGAGAAGTCACTCGGTTTGATTCCATTATTGTCGATTAATAATATGAATTATTATAATGATAATGACGCTTTTGTTTTATTCAGTATTATTAACGTAATAAAACGAAACATCTTTTATATAAAATGAATACTTTATTAAAGTTATTCTATAAATAGAATATATTATATTTTATTATGCATAGTGTTGCATAGTGTTTTTGCATAGTGTTTTGCATAGTGTTGCATAGTGTTTGCATAGTAAAATGTTTTTATATAAATAGAATATATTATATTTTATTTAAAAGATTTTGCTTTAAATATGGACCGTCAGATTAAAGTAAATCAATCTGACCGCTTCATGGATTAATTACTATGCATTCTATTTTCCTATAAATAGAAGCTCATTCCTTCATTATTTTCTTACGAATTCAATTGAAACTCTAGAGAGAAATTATAGAGAGAAGCTATAGAGAAAAATCTATAGAGAGAAAGAAGAAAAGTATTCTCGCTACTTCACTTTGCCAATATTCAGTTCTTCTAAGGTAAGGGTATTATTTGTTGTACCAGTCCCGGGTGTTATTCTTTCTTATTCATGAAGAGAACTTCATTATTCCATTCATTATTATTCATTTGGAATAACTTTTGTAAAAGTGGTATACCCTATACATAACTCGTATATGCTGGCATACCCCTATACTTGGTGAAATCCTTATGTTATTCCATTCTTATTTATTCTGTTGGAATAACTCAGATCTGTGCTTAATCCCCTATACTTGGTGATCTTCTTCATTATTCCATTCTTTATTATTACATTTGGAATATCCTCATGCATGTGTTTTACACCGACCAGTTCCATTGTTTATTATTCCACATTTATTATTCTCATTGGAATATCCTCATGCATGTGTTTTTACAGGACACAGTTCCATTGTTTATTATTCAAAGATTTATTATTCTCATTGGATCATCCTGTCGGCAGAATTTCACCCGACTTTGGTTCCGTTATTATTATTCTCATTGGAATAACTCGTCTACATCTGGCACCGCATGCATGGTGATTTCTTTTGTTATTCCATTCTTTATTATACCCAGGTTGGTTAAAACTTTGACTTCTATACTCCATGAAATTAGTAGAATATCCTTGATATTTGCGTTTCATCCAAAGATATCTTTTCATAGAAATATTCTTCGATCATTCTTGAATTTTATTCTACAAAGCAATGATCATGTTGACAATTGATGTTATTAGTTCTGAATAACTTAATTCTTGAACTTGTTTTATTGAATTATTATGTCATTGTCATCATCCTCATGTTATATTATGTTATCTTTGGCTTACGTGCATAGATGAACTTAGTATGATTATGACCAGGATCATTCGGTATAATCATGACTTGATATAAATGATGTGACAAAAGTCCTCAAAGTGGCTCATGTAATGCGATGATGGATAGTTTTTGGTATGATTATGACCGGGGTGATTCTAAGATAGTCGTGACCATTGATAATTTGATGAAAATCCTTGACCGTAATACGTGGATGATTAGATGTGGTGGTTTATTTATTAAAATCGAGTCTCAAATGATAAAAATTGATGAAAACTTTTAAAACCTAAAAGATAGTAGACTTTATTCTCTACTTGACTCTTTTAATGGATTGCTTATTCCAAAACAGCAGCTTAAACCGGTTGTCTATTGTATTTTATCGGTTTAACATTTGTTGAAGGCTAATGATAATTTATTCTCGCATTATCTTAGTCATAATATTTCTTCTCGGGCTAGTTGAGCTCACCCTTTCTTTCACCGTTCTCTTGAGAAATGAGAACATAGTCGGGACGAGTCGGGGAACGAAGTAATGGTCCAAAGGATAGCATTAGTAATCCTCACTATTCGTGAAATAGTGTGATAATAGTTGTAATGAGGACTCCTTTTGAGTTTGTATAATATCTAGTAGACAATATTTGTATTCAAACTCACGATTTATGTCGTATTGTACCTACGACGCTTATATTAGTAAGTTGTATTTGAATTTATGTACCATGTATGTAAGTGGCGACCCAAGATGGGTGACGATATACCTAATTTTGGGGGCGCCACGGTTGGTATCGAGCTTAGGATATGATCCCCGGCTAAGATGTGAGACAAGAACTAGGAGGGAGAGACGGGAATTCCTTCGCTAGTATGACCTACCTAAGTTTATGTGGTATTTATTTGGTCTCACGAGTATAGGGATAATATGTGATATGTTATTTAACCCATGTTTGGTGGCGATTTTGAAAATGACATCCGAAAATATTGAGATAAGAAATGAAGCACATGAGACCGTTGAGTCACTCAACCAAAAGGTAATGAGCAACAACACGATAATAATCATCATCAAATGGCAACTGGCCATCTAACAATGATAACCATCGTGGGGAAATTATCATGTCAAGAATGGTAACCATTTCTGGTGGTAATCATGGCCAAGATAATAAGAATGGACATTTCAAGAAGAGAGGGTTCAACAATGACGTGAAGACGCTTCATCATCGAGACCCGCTTCAAAGGAAGAAGAACGACCACCTACCAGATGTTTCAAATGCGACGGAGGGACACATCCGTCCCAAATCGTCTGTGACAATCCAAAGCGTGTTTTAATTGCGGAAGAGAAGGTCACTTAGCTCGATTTTGTCGTATGGTGAAGTCAAGTCAAGTTGAGATAGTGATGCCAAAGGATGTCCTGCATAAGCCAAAGGCCGGTAGTTTAAGAGAGCATTTTTTTCTCGTGACGAGGAACCCAATAAAATTATCACGGGTAAGTTAATCATAAGCTCTTGCGAAGTCTATATCATATTCGATCTGGGTTCTACCTATTATTTTATCTCTTTGCTTGCGTGCTCAATGTTTAAATTTGACTCGGAGAAATTGGACTTTGATTTATCTCGTTTAAACTTAGTTGGGAGAAACCTTCGTTACCTCCACTGCTTTATAAATCTTGTTGATTCAAATCGAAACTTTCACGTTACTGTCAATCTTATCTCTTTGAAAATACTTGCCTTTGATTTTAGGAATCAATTGGTTAACTACTCATCATGCTTTTCGTAAGGTTGTTAGCTTTTATATTTATAACAACCTCATTATACTAATTCAAAGTAACCAAACCCTAAAATTAATCATTGTCATATCAAGCCATAAGTAAAGAGCCCCGAACCTTTCGTTGTTGACTTCCTTGTGTGGAATGTACCGAAGCCAGACTTTCTGTAGGCAACATCGTGAATGAAGATGGCAAGTTTATAGGTATCATTGTGAGGTGTATATCTAGGTTAAGGGATAGAAGTCACAGGTTGGTATCAATGTGACGTCTTATCCAAGTCTTGGATGAGAGTCACGCTTTTGAATGATATTTCTATTATTAATAAATTTCTGGCGTATTCTTGAAGACTTCTTAGCCTACTTAGAGCGTGAAATCGAATTTTGTAATGACCCCAGTACAAAAACCCATTTCTTAAACCCTCAAATATTTCTTCAACTAAAAGGATCAGTTTACGTGGATTATGATGAAAGTCATAATAAAAGCATTGGACTAATGAAAATCATGGGTATACGTGGTATTAGTAAGTGTTATAATGAGTTATGTTGGTTAGTATGTGAAAACATGAAAGTTTCTTAGAAATCACAAAGAGTTGAAAATCAGATTTTGGTGAAAAACGTAACATGAAATTCAATTGACCATATCTCCTATTATATTTTGAATTTTTGAATGTGGTCAAGTCCTAGAGTTAGATCTATGAGTTACCTAACTAATCCAAGTGCAATTACTGGAAAAGGTGTTGTAGATTTTTGTGTGGACTGATTTTAGCAAAGGAGTGCAAAGCTGCAAAAACCGAAAAAGCTTCTGCCATGATTTTAGAGAGGCTGTTTCGGCCACTTAAATTATGAGAAAAATTCTGGCCTTTTGGGACATGAAGGTATATGGTATAAAGTACCTCCTGTCCAAAAATGAGCTCATTCTGACTTAAAATGAGCAAGTTATGACTATTTCAATATTTAGGTTTTTCCGATTTAAAACGCTATAACCGAGTTTCTATAACTCCGATGACCATGAAATTTAAACTAGAAGCTCACGTTAACATGTGTAAGATTCTGCCAAGATTTGGGAATTTTTGGAGTTATCCTTGAGGTAGCTAATTTCTTAAGGAATTAATTGGAAATTGATTTTTGAAAAATAGTAAATGAATTTTAAAAATTCCGAGAAAATATATTTTCATTATGGGACTATATTATGCTAAATCCCAGAAAAGAAATATTTTTGGGACTGATTTGGTATTTTCATGAAAATAGTTTAGTTACGAACATATGAGTTAAATATGTTATGTGAAGTAACAAAGTTGAAAATAGGATTTTATGGCTAGAGAATCCTATATAGAGTATATGCATATTTTTTTGATGAGGGATTTGATAATTGGTGATGATATCTTATGAGTATGGCATTTTTGAATGATTAAATGCATTATATGGTAAAGCGTAAACAATTGAGATAAATTGTTTATAAATTTAAAAAGTGATTAAAATATTGTTATAATATTAATGATATTAGATTATGAGATTATTAAGTGATTGATAACATGGGGATATTCTTGAATCCTGGATAAATTATATTATAAATGTTTAATATTTATCCTTTATCTCATTTGATTGATTCTTTATATCATTATCCTCATGCTTATATTATGTTGAAAGTCATCTCGTATCTGTAAAGTGCATAGATGGACTTGGTATGATTATGACCGTGGATTGTTCGGTATAATCATAACCAGTAATTGAAAACACAATTATCTTTGGTAGTAGTGCATGGATAATTTGTGGTCGTGATACTAATGAATACACGATTATCGTTGGGCCGTAGTGTATGGATAATTTGTGGTCGTGATACTAATGAATACACGATTATCTTTGGGTCAGTAGTGCATGGATAATTTGTGGTCGTGATACTAATGAATACACGATTATCTTTGGTAGTAGTGCATGGATAATTTGTGGTCGTGATACTAATGAATACACGATTATCTTTGGTAGTAGTGCATGGATAATTTGTGGTCGTGATACTAATGAATACACGATTATCTTTGCCGTAGTAGTGCATGGATAATTTGTGGTCGTGATACTAATGAATACACGATTATCTTTGGCAGTAGTGCATGGATAATTTGTGGTCGTGATACTAATGAATACACGATTATCTTTGGGTCGTAGTGCATGGATAATTTATGGTCGTGATACTAATGAATACACGATTATCTTTGGTAGTAGTGCATGGATAATTTGTGGTCGTGATACTAATGAATACACGATTATCTTTGGGTCAGTAGTGCATGGATAATTTGTGGTCGTGATACTAATGAATACACGATTATCTTTGGTAGTAGTAGTGCATGGATAATTTGTGGTCGTGATACTAATGAATACAAGATTATCTTTGGTAGTAGTGCATGGATAATTTGTGGTCGTGATACTAATGAATACACGATTATCTTTGGTAGTAGTGCATGGATAATTTGTGGTCGTGATACTAATGAATACACGATTATCTTTGGTAGTAGTGCATGGATAATTGTGGTCGTGATACTAATGAATACACGATTATCTTTGGTAGTAGTGCATGGATAATTCGGGTCGTGATACTAATGAATATCCTCGGCCCGTAGTGGGGGATGATTCGATGATATGGATTAATTATTGAGTATGAGTCTCAAAGAATGAAATATTAATTCATGGATGTGGTAAAAGTCATCTTTGGTAGTAGTGCATTGATTGACTTGGTATGATTATGACCACGGATTATTCGGTATAATCATGACCGTAATTGAAAACACGAATATCCTTAGCCAAGAAGTGCATGAATAATTCATGGTTGTGATACTATTAATCGAGTCTCAAAGATTATTGGTTTTACAATTGTATATCTTTTTGCACAGTAGTGCAAAGATGAATTGTTAATGAATATCTTTGGTAGGATTGCAAAAATGAATTTAATGTTTTCAACGATAAAGGTATTCAAGGTATCCTCACCTCTTTATCATACCAGGTACTTTCGAGGGCGAAATTCCATAAGGAGGGGAGATTGTGAGACCCCAGATTTTATCAATAAAGATTTAAATTTTGTCGAAATAATTTTTAATATTATGGTGTGAATTTGAGATAATATTATAGTTGTGGGTAGTATTTATAAATTTTGCAAAGTATGCAAGTGGTTATATTATATTCGATTGGTCAGTGAATATTCGGTTTAGCAGGGAATATTCGTACAACGACTCAATCATTGGTGGACCCCACAACAGAATTATTGTCGGATTGAGAAAACGACAAAAATATTTTATTGAAATAACGACGGAAGTTTTACCGGTTGATCTTGTTGAACTACTTTCTAGTAGTAAAAGTACGATAATACGTGTGGTTGCATAGTAGCACACCAGTATTGATTATTGATGCTTATGTGAGAAGTCACTCATTTTGATTCCATTATTGTCGATTAATAATATGAATTATTATAGCGATAATGACGCTTTTGTTTTATTCAGTATTATTAACGTAATAAAATGAAACATCTTTTTATATAAAAATGTAATACTTTATTAAAGTTATTCTATAAATAGAATATATTATATTTTATTATGCATAGTGTTGCATAGTGTTTTTGCATAGTGTTGCATAGTGTTTGCATAGTAAAATGATTTTATATAAATAGAATATATTATATTTTATTTAAAAGATTTTGCTTTAAATATGGATAGTCGATTAAAGTAAATCAATCTGGACCGCTTCATGGATTAATTACTATGCATTCTATTTTTCTATAAATAGAAGTTCATTCCTTCATTATTTTCTTACGAATTCACTAAAACTCTAGAGAGAGAAATTATAGAGAGAAGCTATAGAGAGAAAATCTATAGAGAGAAAGAAGAAAAGTATTCTGCTACTTCACTTTGCCAATATTCAGTTCTTCTAAGGTAAGGGGTATTATTTGTTGTACCGTCCCAAGTGTTATTCTTTCTTATTCATGAAGAGAACTTCATTATTCCATTCATTATTATTCTGCTGGAATAACTTTTGTAAAAAGTGGTATACCCTATACATAACTCCGTATATATATGACATACCTATACTTGGTGAAATCCTTATGTTATTCCATTCTTATTTATTCTGTTGGAATAACTCAGTATCTGCTTAATCCCCTATACTTGGTGATCTTCTTCATTATTCCATTCTTTATTATTACATTGGAATATCCTGCTGCGTGTGTTTTACACCTAACTCGGTTCCATTGTTTATTATTCCACATTTATTATTACATTGGAATATCCATGTCATGTGTTTTTTACACCTACACAGGTTCCATTGTTTATTATTCAAAGATTTATTATTACGTTGGATCATCCTCATGCTTGTGAATTTCACCGACTTTGTTCCGTTATTATTATTCTCATTGGAATAACTTTGCTCATCTGAAGTACCGCATGCATGGTGATTTCTTTTGTTATTCCATTCTTTATTATACCCAAATTGGTTAAAACTTTGACTTCTATACTCCATGAAATTAGTAGAATATCCTTGATATTTGCGTTTCATCCAAAGATCTTTCATAGAAATATTCTTCCGATCATTCTTGAATTTTATTCTACAAAGCGAAATCATGTTGACATTTGGATGTTATTAGTTCTGAAATAACTTAATTCTTGAACTTGTTTTATTGAATTATTATGTCATTGTCATCATCCTCATGTTATATTATGTTATCTTTGGCTTACGTGCATAGATGAACTTAGTATGATTATGACCGGATCATTCGGTATAATCATGACTTGATATAAATGATGTGACAAAAGTCCTCGATGGCTTCGTAATGCGTTGATGGATAGTTTTTGGTATGATTATGACCGGGGTGATTCTTGTATAGTCATGACCATTGATAATTTGATGAAAATCCTTGACCGTGGTACGTGGGGATGATTAGATGTGGTGGTTTATTTTTAAAAGTCGAGTCTCAATGATAAAAATTGATGAAAACTTTTAAAACCTAAAAGATAGTAGACTTTATTCTCTACTTGACTCTTTTAATGGATTGCTTATTCCATTGCAGCTTAAACCGGTTGTCTATTGTATTTTATCGCTTTAACATTTGTTGAAGGCTAATGATAATTTATTCTCGCATTATCTTAGTCATAATATTTCTTCTTGGGCTAGTTGAGCTCACCCTTTTTTTTCACCGTTCTCTTCGTGAAATGAGAACATAGCCGGGACGAAGTCGAGGAACGAAGTAATGGTCCAAAGGATAGCATTAATAGTCCTCACTATTCTGTGATATAGTGTGATAATAGTTGTAATGAGGACTCCTTTTGAGTTTGTATAATATCTAGTAGACAATATTTGTATTCAAACTCACAGTTTATGTCGTATTGTACACGACAGTTATATTAGTAAGTTGTATTTGAATTTATGTACCATGTAAGTGGCGACCCAAGATGGGTGATGTATACCTAATTTTGGGGGCGTCACAGCTCCCCCTCAGATGGCAGCTTTTTTATTCTGTTCTGCTGGCTCCCCCTCAGCCTTAGGCTCATCATTCTTTGGGTCCCCCTTAGATGATGACCCAGCTTCTTTTTCTGCTATCTTATTCTTGTTTTGTTTCCTCCTGCTCTTCTTGCCCTTTCTTGAATGCTTCTTTTTATGTCTCTCTTTCTCCCACTTTTTGTCATTAATCATTTTAAAGAGCTGATCCATGTTGGACATAAGCTGCTCCATCAGGTAGGAGGAATTTCCAACCTCATGCTTGATTTCTTGTTGACTCTGCTCCAGTTGCATAGAGAAAGACTGATTCAGGTGGTCAATCTTGTCAGATAGGACTTTGAGTTTCTCTTCATTTGC
Organism: Panax quinquefolius; assembly: GCA_020205615.1. Taxonomy (NCBI): domain Eukaryota; kingdom Viridiplantae; phylum Streptophyta; class Magnoliopsida; order Apiales; family Araliaceae; genus Panax; species Panax quinquefolius. The sequence goes on from CM035157.1 coordinate 26,588,633, forward strand.
CTCTTGTGCTCGTAGAGCTTCAGCTTTCTGATCTTATATGTCTTTCAGATAGATGTGATCTCTCTCTTTGATTTTGAGAGATATATCAGCCATAGTTGCTTGGAGTCTATCTTGAACTGAATTATCTCCAGCTACTGTCACCATCTTTGCTTCTTCAGTGATGATAGACATCTTCTTGATTAACTCATCAGAATTCTTTAGTAACTCCTGCTCTGTGGGACTTTGGTCATCTGGTTGGGCAGTCTCTTGTTGAACACTAGATTGGACTCTACGATTTTCATCCTTGGATAGATTTTGGAAAGTGTTGACAATCTGAGAAATCGTTGAGTACCAGTTGTTTTTGGAGGATGATGGCATATTAGATATTTGTGCATGAGCAGAGGGAAGCTCTTCAACGTGATCTTGATCATTTTTAGTAATAGAGGGAAAAGACTCTACGATTGTGTCCTTGCTCATGATCCTTCTTCCGTTAGAGCCCATTCTATGATCGTAGGGAATATAATGGTTGCCAGCATGTCTGTAGACTTTGTAGTGAGGCTGGTCTTTGATCATCATTGTAGCAAAACTCATTACCCTTGGGAAGTTTTGTGACACCAGCTCTAGATTTAGAAATTGAGAGTAACACCAGCTGAAGTAGCTCTCATCTTTCTCACTGTGTGCTTTCAGCCAAGGCATCCATGGATAGAACCACCTCATTAGAAGATCTTCAGAGTTGTACAGTATAGTTGTGCAATCTAACTCCATATTTTTCCAGTTATGGAGCACTTCATCTATAGTCATCCTTACAACTCGAAGTTGTTCATTTCCCTGATTTATCCATCTTGATGGTGGTTCTTCTGGTGGCTCATCAAAGACTTCCACTATAATTATTCTGGTAATTCAATTTGAGAGAGAACGAGGGTAATATTACGGTTCCTCCGATTCTGAAGTGCGCGATCGGACTTTTTCCCTATTTCTTCCCTTTTTGATCCAGAATCTTGCTGACTTCCTTCATTAGATTCTTCAGTGAAGTCTTCTTGTTGAATTTTATTATCAGAATCCTCTTCAGCAACGTCTTCTTTGGAATCATCTCCTTCAATGCTGGTCCTATCTTTAGCATTTCCTTCCCTTGATGCAGATTCACCTTCTTTACTGCTAGACCAATCTTCAGCATCTTCTTTCTGTGAGTCATAACCATCATCACTTAGTTCAATGATTTCAGTAGATTCATCATTTCTTTTCTTTAAGGCAAATTGAGCTATCAATCCTTCTTGGTGGTTTAGCAATTGGAGAGTCAGACTCTTCTTCCTTTTCAGACTCTAAGTCCTTTGAATCATCAGAAGAACTTTCTTCCCTTTTATCATTTGCAAAGGCATGTCCTTCATTAGAATCACCATCATTTGACCCATCATCTAAGCTTGTTGGAGCATTTGCATTTGGAGATGTAGTTGGGTCATCTTGCAGCTTTTCTTCATCATCAGAGTGAATGCCCTGAGAGATAGCCACAGGTCTTGTGCATTCTTCTTTATCAGCAGATTCTACATATTCTTCCATGAATCCAGCTTCAACATCATTGCTGGACTTAGTCTGTGGGGGCTCAGCCTTTTCTTCTTTTGGTTCTACGTCATTTTCTTTATTAGACGAACCTTCATAGTGAGTTGAAGTTAGACTGTCTATCATCTTAGTTTTCTTACTAGATGGCCTTTGAAGTAATCTGTTACTTCTTCTCTTAGTGGTCTTTGCAGTTGAGTCCTTTTCATCCTCAACCTTGTCTTCTGTGGATAGACTTCTTGGAGGTGCCTCAGTTTTCCTCATGCTCTTTGGTTTCTTCTTGGCTGGTGCGGTTGCTGTTGGTATAGAATTATCAGATTCAGAGCTCTCTACCTCCTTTGCCTTCCTCTTCTTTGTAGAGGCTTTGTTGCTGCTCCCAATTGTCAACCTCCTATTCTCCTTTGGGTTTTTCTTCCAATTTATGAACAGTTGTGGAGACATTACCTTGTGAAAATTAAGGATTTCACCATCATCATCCTTGATTTTATTCTTCAACTTTTTCTTCAGGATGATACTTAAGAATCTCCTATGAAAAACCTTTGTGAGTGGTTTTTCAGTTAATCTTTTCTTTTCTTCCTTATCCAACCACTTGGACATATGATCAAGCATGACATCTCCAAAGTTGATGTGTTCCTTCAAGACTATGGCAGACATTATCTTCAGCTGTTGGTCAATCACAGTATCATGTGCAGTGTCTTTGCATAAGATACATTTCCCCACGATTTCAGCAAGGAACTAGAATTCTTCAGGAAACTCCTTTTTCTTTATGTCCTTTAGACTAGGGTTTCTTCTGTACTGCATAATCTTCTTAGCTTTTTCTGTGTCGATCTCTTCCAGGCTTTTCAGATTTCGGTCAGGAAGGCCTAAGCATTGATTGATGTCAGAAGAGTTTAGTTTCAGAATCTGACCTTTAACCTTGGTGGAGAGAATCCCAAAATTTATGGTTGCGTTTGAATGAAACTCCTTGACCAGGTCACCATATATTCGTGTGTTTTCCTCAAGACATTCTGAGAACCCGACCATCTTCACAAGTTCAAGAATATCCCTGAACTTCTTCTCGGATCTTTCGAACGTCTTGGTTCCTAGCTGAATGCCAGTGATTACTCGCCAATCTGCCATTTAAGGAGTTCGAGGAATATGGGTGTTGGTTTTAGGAAGTCTTGTGAGAGATAGTTGACTGTGATTTTAGGTAAGGATTTGGAGAGTTAACGGATTCTGGAAGTGAACAGGCTTTTAGGGTTTGAAAAAGAGAGGGAAAAAGTTTTGATAGTTTTTAACAACTGTTTGTAGATTTTGAATTTGTCTTTAAGGAAGTTTCTTCTATCCCTGTAAACGCTGTGATGTGTCACCCAGTCATTGGTTGCACGATACCCAGTATCAGGCTGTAACTCCCCAGTAACTTGTCAGTTAGCTGTCTCTTTCAGAAGAGCAGATGTTTGATTGACGTGGATTGACCTTTGACCTTTTTAGTTCGTAGAGTAGCATGATAGGACAGCTATTGACTCTACGTTTTCCTTGTTGACTCAACGATCAATTTTCTGAAGAATGTTATAGTGGATGGTTTTGACATCACTTTTCATTTTGAACCTACATGGCTCATCCACTATTATGCTTTATGAAGCCTTGGGCATTTTCTTTCATCAGTACTTCTTTTCAATCAGCCTTCGAACTTATGTCCTCATAATCTGAATGGTTGAGAAATTTTCCTATTTTTCCAACTCCTTGTTAGTTAGGAGTAGCCTCCTTATAGGTCTGCGATCGTCGAGTCTGCTTCTACGATTGCTAAGATTGTACTACGATCGTGGAGTTCTCTTCAACCTCTACTCTACGATCGTTGACTGACTTGGTCCTTGAGATGAACTTGATTAAGCAATTCTTCTGGATTAAGGTAGCTCGGGAAGGGCCAACCTCTTAGAGTGAACTAAGGGTCAGGTTTTTCCCTGAGGCGCTTTCCAGATGAATTTGCTTTAGGAGAAATTTGCACTAGTATCTCTTTTGACCTTTTCTAGTGAGGAGATCCTTTATCAATTTTAGACAGTTGCATTTGCTGTGATCGTGGTGTCTTCTGGCTTTCACACTACGATCATAGGTTTGATTGTAGGAGCTCCACGATTTTGAATTGGGTGGCTAATAGGTTATCAATAGTACGTTGTGAGACATTCCTACTGACTATGGATCTTCATTTGGTTCATCAGCCACAAAGTTTTGGGATTCTGTAGCTGGTATTTTGCTTCATAATATATCTCAGTATTGTTGTTCCTTAACAGATCAATGCTCCCCATAGTTGATATTGTCTTCTCAAAGAGACCTAAGTTCTTCTTCTTCATGTGTAGCAGAAGGCAACCATGCATATCTCATTCTGACTAAAGTCATTAAATCTCTTTGTATCATAGGAATGGGCATTTTCAGGGTTGATCATTCTACGATCATTTGACAGCACTATGAACGTAGTATTCCTTGTCAGTTTGTGCTTGTTGAGTTCTACTCCCATAGTGAGTTCTTCATGATTGATGCTCGATGATCCTCTGTAGTTAGCTTCCTTGAGGATTCTTCTCTTATGACATGATTTGCATGATTGAGTATAAAAGACCCTTTTCTTCTTGTTGAGTGGCATGCTTCCATATAAAGATATGCAGCCTTTTTGAGCTTCATTTAGATTAGCTCAACAGGTCTTCAAGGACAGGATTTGACATATAGAAATTTTGTCAAAATTGTTTCTGAATAGTCCTAAGCCTTCTGCTGGTTGACTCTTCTTGACTAAAGTCTTCTGCTTCAGCATTCCTTAGTGTGGCCGGATAGACCGAGTACCTGCAGGTTAGATACATTTCTATTTTTAGTACCCACAATTAAATGGGTCCTGCTAGGTTTGTTTTCTAAACCCCTGTTCCTCATATATTTGGATGAACATCACATTGACCACCATCAGTTGTACCCATGTATGTACTTCATTTAGATAATACATTTTGAGAAGCATAGTGGTGAGTGTGAGAGAAGTCTGACATTCTAACAGAATGCTCTTTTCTTTGATGGTTTCATCATATGCTAAGTTATGATCACATAGTTTAAATGTTCACAGAGTGAGAATCAGCTCTACGATTTTTTAGCATCTGGTTGATTCATGGAGGTGATCAGTTTCTATGAATCTTCAAGATTCTCTTGTAGATCTGATCATACTCTGTGTGTCATCAAACACTTAGACCATAGGATGTACAAAGCACATTAACCCATCAGCAAAGATTTCTTCACATTCAATCGACCTGTGAGACTCTAGAAACTATTTCAGATTTCTTTCAAGTTACCATCTTCAACATAAAACTTGGATGGAGAGAAAGTTTACAGACAATTGTGTTTCTATCATTAGTGTACTTTCTCTCTTCACCTTTTAGATAGATTATGAATATTTGAAGGAAAACTGTTATAGTTAATGAGTAAGATGCACATAAGATGTTCATATCTATGTTAGCGAGGAACCTTACCTTTTTGCTGTCAGTTTGTTGACAGTCATTTATCTTAGATATCCTGAGTTTAGGCATTGATGTGCATGTTTTCTCATTTGCTTCTGACAGTCAGTTGCTCCAGTTGATCTTCAGTCAATCAGGTGTGGTCTTGAAGGTACAAGCTAAGAGAGTGTCAACATGTCTAATTCTTTGACATCCTTGAGTTCACAAGATTTACATCCAGCTCCAGGTTGACCAGACATATGATTGAGAAGTTCTTCTCTCTTCTTTGGATAAGCATTACTTAGCATATATGGCCTTTTCATCGTTTTAGGCTGGAAGATGTTTGAATCTTTTCTGTTGATATCTCTTGAGCTTTCTAGCTTGGTCTTCAGATAACACAACTGACCTTGAGCAAGGATTGGTCTTGTTAACATGATAATCAAAGACATGGACCAATCTGAGCAGCTTCAGGTGTATATGCACATTTACCTGTACATAGTATTTCCAACGTGTGAGCTCATCTGCATATAACAAGTGACTTACTACAAAACTAAGCTTAGAATAATGTTTGTGCCTAGGATCAGACTCAAAGTGATTAGCTTTTGAATATAGCATGAGAACCTGCTTTGATACCAATGTTTAGTTCCCAGTAGGCACAATATAGATCTAGAAGGGGGGGTTGAATAGATCCTTAGAATTTTGAAATACTTTTTCTCTATTAAGTTGTATTGCTCATTAAGTAGCTCATGACGAACTTAAGAATCTTTTCAAGAACAACGGAATAGGTAAAAGATCCTCTTCATTGATATCCTTAATTAAGCATACATTGTTCGTACAGTTACTTTAGCAGTAAGTAGTTAAAACATACATAGCAGTTATAGCAGTTAATGTACATAATGTAAATGACATAAAGTAAAAGACACGCGAGGTTTTAAGTGGTTCAGAGCTACTCAAGCTCCTAATCCACTCTTCTGCTTTCAACTAGCAGGATTTCCACTAAGGAAGGGCAGCACCCTGAATCACTAAGATTCCTTCAAGGCCAATTCCTTGATTCACTAAGAACTCTTCAAGACCAGCAACCTTGGAACTCCTCTAGTTCCCTAGGAACTCTTCAAGCCCAGCAGGCTTGGAACTTTATTTAGTCCATTCGGACAAGGACCCCTCAGGCCCTGGCTTCTTGTTGTTGTAGTTGTTGTTGTTGTTGGTGCTGAGCTGCTAAGATGTCATTAAGCTCTGAACATCTTATGTACTTAGCAGCTTGGTGTGATCCTCTATGCATTCTACTTCGAGTCTGGACCACATCTTCTTTGGTGTAGCTGATCTTTACTCTTCTCTGCTCAACCTCATCTTGTATCAGCTGTGCACTATCACCATCTGGATTTGTTAAGTCTCTGTGCTTTTGGTAGACTATGTTTGACACTTAACAATCCCTGAACCCTTCTCGAATGTTTTGCAGACATGGTTCTGTATCTGTTCAGTTTCATCTTTAGGTTCATGGTGATTCGTAGAGTGGCTCTCTTGATCTTCTTTGTACTCAGCCACTTTTCTGAATGTTATCTTTTTGGCCTTCTCGGCTCTCAGCTTGGCTGCCATCTTCAGTGACATTCTCATCTTTGTTGAGTGAAGCTTTGATCTGTTTGAACTCCTCTTCAAGGTTGCTTCACTTCCACCTCGGTAGTCCCACTGTCACTGAGACTTATTTTGTTGATCTTTGGTGGAACTCGTAGAGTCAACAATAGCATTCACCAACTAAACGATTCTGCAACTTGACAATCATCAGCACTCTTTGATCTTTGAAGCTCTGTTGATTTATACTACTTCTTAATCTTCCTGTTGGAAAGTAGCCGTTGAGAGCTATTCAAATTGCTTCGCAGTAAAAGTAGTATGCATACAAGCCAATCATGTTTGATGATAAAGCATATACTTTGTAACAATCTTATTCATTTATTAATAAAAAGTATTAATTTATTAAAGTCTTTTAATTATCTACATGATGCTGTTTTATAATATGTGATAAACCCATAGTTTTAAGCAATGCTTTTAGAATAATGATGATGATCATTCTAATGAGATCTAAATTCTTAGAAAGCTTAAAACTAAAATAGTTCCCAATCATTGGATTACTAAATTGGGGATTAGTGAATCCGGATAGATTGGTACATCGTTGCTTGCTTTCATTGGATGAGGATGATTGATCTCATGATCATTTGTGTGGAGACACTAAAGCAAGTATGTAGGTGCTTATTAGAGAATAAGTTCAATTGAACGTTGGCTCGCTAAGGAATACCTAATGGAGTTTTATTTGCTGTCAATAGGAATTCTGTAGTGATAGTAGTACAAGTAATCCTTGGACTTGAGATCATCATAGTATCTTGTGTATGATGAGTTATACTTTGACTTATTCCTTAAGACCCTTAGGGTATATCAAAGGGTATGCTTGGGTATAATAAGTTGTATACATGGAGATAATGTATGATCGATAAAGAATCTACCACTTCTAATAAAAGAAGAGAAATGTCCTATGTGATTCGATAAATGACAACCCAATGGTCCTTGGCGGCGGCGTAATGAAATTAGAAAGGAGTTTCTAATTTGCATTATTTGAGTTGTGCATTTAAGAGTCGAAATACATATAATTAAATAAAATAAGACTTGACGTAAATTCCATGTCTTATATTTAATTGGGACATTGTATGGTGGAAGGATTGAATTATGCGGTAACTATTTACTCAAAGGTTCTTTAATGATTAATGTTGAAATCTATATTATCCGGAAAGTCGTTGATCATTAGGGAGGCTTATCCTATTGTAGAATAAATATTATTTAAATAAATTAATTGTTTAATTTATTTATTTAAATAAGATTAGAATTGTTCTAATTGATTTATTCAATAACCGGTTTAATATATGGAGAACCTAAAGGGTCACACCATAAAAGGAAGAATAATTATTTAAGAAGTTAATGGCATAATCGTAATAATATGTTATGTATATTTAATTTAATCTATGGTGATAGAATAAATTAAATAGCTTAATATTTATTATTTAATATTTTAGAAATATTAAATATAAATTAATAAGAGGAGTCTTATTAATATTATTACAATTATTATTATTTTAATTTCTAAAAGAGTTTAGGAATTAATTTAATATAAGTACTCTCATTTATTCCTAATAAGATTAGGGAGCCTAATTAATTAAAAGAATTTAATTAATTAAATAAAACCCAATTCCTTAATTGTTAAGGTGGGTTGCCCACATCTATAAATAAGAGGAGTCTTATTATGGGTGGGTATGGGTAGTTGACTTTAACAACTACATAATAATTCCAAGTTGTTGAGAGTACACCCTTTCTATAGAGATAAAAAAAACTAGGGTTTAGCCAACCACCCTTCTTCTTGAATTTTCTTCTTCCTTGGTGGATCACCTCTAGAGGCCAAACATTTGGGTGGCTAACGTTGATCGAAAGGAAGGAACCAAACCTTAGTGGATTCAAGATTGAGCGAAAAGGATTTGGAGGTGAACTTGTACTCGAGGAAGCTTGATCTTCAAGGGTATGATTTATTCTTTATCTTTTCGTTTAATTAATAATTATGCATAAAGGGTGATCCGGGTTAATGGTTTGTAAATAATTTTAAACTCGATTTTACACGCTTAGCACTTTTTTTTATGCAATTTGATTGCGTTATGAATATTACAAACCCTAACGGTGGCATCGAGCCAAACCTTTATCACGAATTATTAATTGTTCAAATTTAATATGTATATTGATATGTGTTTAGAACAATTTAATTGGGCATAATTTTATTGTATAAAATTTAAAAAAAAAAAAAAAAAAAAAAACTGTTTTTTTTTATTTTATCCGTGATTTCGCTGAATCCACCGTTGAAATCAAAGGCAATGGGCTGCATACAATCCGTGCATGATCGTGACAAATTAAAAAAAAAAAAAAAAAGTTCTCATAGTGCACGGAAAATTTGAAGCAGCAGTGCACGAAAAATTTGAAGCAGCATGTACGGAATTTTTTTTTTACATGGAACAAGGAGAAAGCAGGTCATGCAATATGGGGAACCTGCCACGAAGAGGCAACTCACGGATATTTTTTTTTTTTGATATTACCGAAATGCCAAGTTAGGATATATATATATATATATATATTATATATACTTGTTAATATATATATATATATATATATATATATATATATATATTATTCTTACTTATTTTATAATTAAAATAAAAGTTTATTTTAATTTTAAAATAAAAGGTTTATTTTAATCTTAAAATAAAAAGATTTATTTTAATTTTAAAATTAGAATTTCATGCTAACTAATTAGAGTTGGAATTGGATTCCATGATAACTAATTGGAGTTGAAATTGATCTTTCCTTAAATAAAGGAGTTTATTTAGATATGAAATAGATTTCATATTATTCAAAATAAAAGAGTTTATTTGTGAATAGGAAAGAAAATCATGTTTCCTTAAATAAAGGAGTTTATTTAAATATAAAATAAGATTTCATATTATTCAAAATAAAGGAGTTTATTTGTGAATAGGAAAGATAATCCGTGTTTCCTTTAATATTTTTTTTTACTTGAATTGGATTCCATAATTAATTAAAATAAAGGAGTTTATTTTGATTAAAATTTTGATTAAAATAAAATAGTTTATTTTATTCAAAATTGGATAAATTAAAATAAAATAGTTTTATTTTGATTTAAATTTGGATTAAAATAAAGGAGTTTATTTTGATTCAAAAATAGATTTTATACTAAATAAATTTGCCCATTAAATGATATCAATATATATATTAAATGTTTATTATTGCATAAGATGAATATTATTTATTGATGCGTATGGTGATGTGTATGATAATAAATGGGATTGATTATGGACTATTGACCCGATGCGATTGGATTTTATTTTAGTTGGATGCATGAATGTATGGGTTTTTTATTAAATGGGGTTTCACAGACCTCGTCTTCTCTAATTTTTTTTCGAATGTAAATTCTATCTCCTCCTATGTACTTCCCTTATTTAGCGATCAAGGTTTCTATTTATTTTAAAATAGTTTTGTAATAGGAATAGTTAGAATTTATTTTGAAGAATTAGAGATCGAGGACAAGCGCTTGAAGACCCGTTTGTAATGGAGCAGGGTTTAAATGTAATAGTTATATTTAAATATTATTTCTTGCACTCCTAGGTTTGACCTTTTGGTTCACTTGGTGGCTCAAGTGAACCAAACTAGAATAAAAGTCCATAATCAATCAAGGGTAGAATATAGTATTCTATATATGTGCATGCTATACTATATATATATTATATATTATGCAAACATGCTTCGCATGTTCATTAATATAATGCGTATTTTATATATATATGTGCATGCGCTAAACAAGATGAGACAAATTAATAATAAATCCTCAAATTTTTTTATATTAAGTCCTAGCGTTCAAAGATATTTGGAATATCGAACGTCGCCTTCTAACATGATAAAATTAATAGAGTATTAAATATTTAATATGAGTTTGTTGTGTCACCACAAGGCAAGTATTAAGTATTTAAGATGTTAATTTATCACATTTGATGCTTATAAAGAAAATTGAACAATATTGTTTTGTTGTGTCACCACAAGGATGATATTTTTCTTTTTGAATATATGGAGTGCTAGGTGGGACTTAACTTGGATAATTTTGATTCGGATGTGCCACCACTTGATCAAAATAATCTAAGAGGCAAAAGAAAAGGAGTTGCATAGTTGATGTAATTGACAAAAGTTGTCTACCTATTTATTTATATATAGTTTGTTGTGTCACCACAAGGCTATATACATTTGAAATGGGATCCTTATTCTCACTAGCAAATCTTTAATTAGATTTTGCGAACTATATAAGTGAGGTAATATAGTTTGAAGAAAATAGTGGGAGATACCAATTTAAAACAAGACCTAATTTATTTTGGTAATTAATAAAAGAATATATGTTAAAATGTTGTTAATTACAAATTCATTTATAGAATTTTACAATGTCTAAAATTACTATCACTGCGAAGCATATTAGATGCTAAATTAACCGAATCAATTAAACGGATATGGTTAAGGAATTTGAGAATAGTTCTCATAGTCAAAAAAGCTATCTTATGTCCTTAATCGCTTATCCTCGCGCAATAGTTGCGAATAATGCCTCGAGGAAGAGATTGCTACTTTTAGAAAGTGGCAAGATGATGCATGATTGGCTCGATGCATCATGCTCGCATCTATGAGTAACGAGCTTGACGTCGGCGTGAAACTATGGATGCTCCTACTATATTCACCGCACATCAAGTAGTTGATGGTGAGGAAAGTGGGGCCGATAGATATCGAGATATCTAAGGAGCTCTTCCGATCTAGAATGGCCAATGGCACTATAGTAAGCATACAAAAGTTCTTAACATAATCAATTTGATTGATCAATTAGGATAACTAGTTTTGTATCGTGGATGGAGAGTTGAGCCAAGATTTGATCTTGCACCTCCCCTTTTACCCTTCCTTTCACAATTGTTGTGAATTTTTTATATGAACAAGCTAGATATCGACCTCGCTGATTTGCTTAACATATTGAAAAATGTTGAGAGTCACTTTCCAACCAAGAAAGACCATGTCTTACTAGTAGGGGCTAAAGGATCTTCTGAAAAGAAGAACGATTCAAAGAAGGTAAATAGAAAGGCGTAAACAAAGGATAATAAGAGCAAAAGCGATACGGATAGCAAAGGAGTTTGCTTCCACTACAATAAGCACGGACCTTTGGAAAGAAATCTGCGAAAGCATCTTGCGAGGCTAACCAAAGAAGCTTAGTGAAGTTTCTACACAAATACAATTTTGTTCATAATTTAAAATAAATTTTTTTAAGTCAAGGTTCTACTTGGGTATTGGATACCGACTTTGGTTATCATAAATATAGATTTATGAAGGGACCAAGCAGTAGAAAGCTAAACAAATATAAGTAATCCTATGCGGAAATATAGCAAAGGTTGCCACATTAGCCATAGAAACTTATAGTTTAGCACTCGCTGACTAACAAATCAATTAAGTCGATAAGTTGTTATTGTATTCCGGTTCTTGTTAAAATATTATTTCCATTTTATTGTTGAACAATGAAATCTTTGGTATTATAATTAAGAACAATTGTTGTTCTATTTATAATAATAATGTTTTGTATAAATGAAATATTACTTAATAAATTTTGTATACTTGACTTACGAGAAAAATATAATTTTGCATATTGAACAAACTAGTATAAGAAAAGGAGATGATCATTCAAAGAGTTGAATGTGTGTATTTGTCTTTGAAATATACGTGTGTGAATTATTTGAAAGGTTCAAAGAATTGAGAAGTGAAACAAATTGGCAAAGTATTAAGATTCTTTGATTAGATCGAGGAATAAATACTTGAGCAATAAGTTTTAGATCATCTCAAATGGTTTTCTCATAATGGAAACATCCTCGATACGCAATAATTGATTGATGTATCTGAATGGAAAATTCAGTACCTTGTTGGACATAGATGCGATCCATAATGATTTTACCAACATTCCAAAGATCCCTCTGGGATCATGTCCTAGAAATGGTCGCATATCTACGAAAATGGTAACCTCAAAATCACCCCAAGACTCCATAAAAGTTATGGACAGGGAGGATTCCTAATCTTAAGTATGTTAAGTTAAGGGGATGTCCAACTTATGTGAAAATGTTTCGAAGGATAAGCTTGGGACAAGATTTGACATGTATCGATTTGTGGGACATCCTAAAGTAAGTTTAGGGTATATGTTCTATAATCCTACTTAGCAAAAGGTGTTTGTTATGAAACACGCTGCCTTCTAAGATAAAGGTGTTTATCATTAAAAGGGGCTAGTGGGAGGATAATAGATCTTGAAAAGTTCATGATCCACAAAACACTATAAGTCAAATAAGAGGAACCTATAGATAGACCTATTATACCACAACAACCTAAATAAATGCGGAATAGTCACCAAGATACCTAGGAGGTATGGATTCATCATAGATGATGATGATGAGGTACTCATCATAGAAGATGATGATCTAGTTACATACGATGAGGTAAGAGTTCTAGTGTGTACAAAAGGGTCAGTGGGAGCATCGTGAAATTTCTAGTATTATATGTTGATATACTACGGATGAGAAATTACATACCAATGCTACAATCAGTAAAGATAAAGTTGTCTAAACATTCCTCCATGAATGATTTGGGAAGAGTATCTTAATTGGGGATGCAAATCTATATAGATAGATTTAAGAGGATGCTCGACTTAACCCAAGGAACGTATATTCATTTGATGCTAAAGTCGTTTAGTATGGCAAACTCCAAGAGATGTCTCATGTAGATGAGCTATGGAGTGTATCTCTCTAATAGTCCCCACGGACTCACGAAAAGAGAGGTCGCATGAGTGACAATCATGTATGCAATGAAATGTATGAGACCCGATGTTGATCGGTCATATTATGGAGAAGTTCACTATGAGTCGGTGAAAAACATCTTAAAGTGCTTAACCTAGACTTACTAAGGATGTGATCATATTCATGGTGGGTCTAAATTAAAACTAGAGGCTTAATAGACTCAAGTTTTTCGACATGCACCAAGACGACGAGAAAAATCCACTTTAAGGTAAAGGGTTACCTTGAGCGAGTGGTGCGATGAATTGGAAAGGTTCCAAACAACAAAAGAGTTCTTTGGTTTAGTGATAAAGACAGAGTATATAGCTATAAATGAAGGCGCAAGTTGATTGTTTGGATTAAAGTTCATTACGTAACTAGGAATAGTTCCTAAGTCTCATCTTGGATCTAAACATGTGTTGTGGCACTTTCATTTGATTATTAGAATCATTGAAAGATGGGAAATCACTATAGAGATAGTGGACTCTCATGAACAACATTACATATCCATTAACTAAAGCTTATCCAACAGCAGGATAATCGTCACTTAGAGAAGAAGAGTATGAGTTACCATGACGATTAGCTTTAGTGCAAGTGGGAGATTAAAAGTAGTATGCATACAAGCCAATCATGTTTGATCATAAAGCATATACTTTGTAACAATCTTATTCATTTATTAATAAAAAGTATTAATTTATTAAAGGCTTTTAATTATCTACATGATGCTGTTTTATAATATGTGATAAACCCATAGTTTTAAGCAATGCTTTTAGAATAATGATGATGATCATTCTAATGAGATCTAAATTCTTAAAAAGCTTAAAACTAAAATAGTTCCCAATCATTGGATTACTAAATTGGGGATTAGTGAATCCGGATAGATTGGTACATCGTTCTTGCTTTCATTGGATGAGGATGATTGATCTCATGATCATTTGTGTGGAGACACTAAAGCAAGTATGTAGGTGCTTATTAGAGAATAAGTTCACGAAGCATTGGCTCGCTAAGGAATACCTAATGGAGTTTTATTTGCTGTCGATAGGAATTCTGTAGTGATAGTAGTACAAGTAATCCTTGGACTTGAGATCATCATAGTATCTTGTGTATGATGAGTTATACTTTGACTTATTCCTTAAGACCCTTAGGGTATATCAAAGGGTATGCTTGGGTATAATAAGTTGTACATGGAGATAATGTATGATCAATAAAGAATCTACCACTTCTAATAAAAGAAGAAAATGTCCTATGTGATTCGATAAATGACATTGATGAGTCCTTGGCGGCGAGAATGAAATTAGAAAGGAGTTTCTAATTTGCATTATTTGGTTATTGTGCATTTAAGAGTGAAATACATATAATTAAATAAAATAAGACTTGGCGAAATTCCATGTCTTATATTTAATTGGGACATTGTATGGTGGAAGGATTGAATTATGCGGTAACTATTTACTCAAAGGTTCTTTAATGATTAATGTTGAAATCTATATTATCTGGAAAGTCGTTGATCGCTAGGAGGAACTTTCCCTATTGTAGAATAAATATTATTTAAATAAATTAATTGTTTAATTTATTTATTTAAATAAGATTAGAATTGTTCTAATTGATTTATTCACAACCGGGTTTAATATGGAGAACCTAAAGGGTCACACCATAAAAGGAAGAATAATTATTTAAGAAGTTAATGGCATAATCGTAATAATATGTTATGTATATTTAATTTAATCTATGGTGATAGAATAAATTAAATAGCTTAATATTATTATTTAATATTTTAGAAATATTAAATATAAATTAATAAGAGGAGTCTTATTAATATTATTACAATTATTATTATTTTAATTTCTAAAAGAGTTTAGGAATTAATTTAATATAAGTACTCTCATTTATTCCTAATAAGATTAGGAGGTTAAATTAATTAAAAGAGTTTAATTAATTATCCCTAATAAGATTAGGGAGCCTAATTAATTAAAAGAATTTAATTAATTAAATAAAACCCAATTCCTTAATTGTTAAGGTGGGTTGCCCACATCTATAAATAAGAGGAGTCTTATTATGGGTGGGTATGGGTAGTTGACTTTAACAACTACGTAATAATTCCAAGTTGTTGAGAGTACACCCTTTCTATAGAGATAAAAAAAACTAGGGTTTAGCCAACCACCCTTCTTCTTGAATTTTCTTCTTCCTTGGTGGATCACCTCTAGAGGCCAAACATTTGGGTGGCTAACGTTGATCAAAGGAAGGAACCAAACCCTGGTGGATTCAAGATTGAGCGAAAAAGGATTTGGAGGTGAACTTGTACACGAGGAAGCTCGATCTTGAAGGGTATGATTTATTCTTTATCTTTTCGTTTAATTAATAATTATGCATAAAGGGTGATCCGGGTTAATGGTTTGTAAATAATTTTTAAACTCTGATTTTACACGCTTCCGCACTTTTTATGCAATTTGATTGCGTTATGAATATTACAAACCTAACACGCAGATCTCGAGTTATTTGGTGCAGACTGCAGATGTGACATGACATCTTTTTCTGACTTTCTGACACTGCAGTCTGCTGTTTCACCAACTCTGTCAGATATGTCACTTTGATGTCTTGGGCAGGTCAAAGACTTTATTTCACCCTTCTGATTTCTCGATCAGAGGTTGTCATTGCATTGATTCTCTCAATAAGCTCTTGTCCGAATATTACCCTTCAGATTGAACCGTTGCCAATGCTTCATTCTTCAGCTACTCGAACTCTACGATTCCGATGCATTTCTTTATGGACCTGATCGTAGTGTCTTGTTGACTGATAGAGACAACACTACGATCATGAGGAGTGTTCACTTGATGTTCAGTGTAGGACACATCTCTTCCTCTCTTTATGCAGTGCTTCATTACTTCTGTTTGCCTCGTCTGTTCTCAGATACTGATGGCTAGATTCCTTGCTTTGACCTCTTCTGAATAACAAGACACTTCAGATTTGTGGCGTGTCCAGCTCGCTTTCTCCTTGTGATCTCCTGTTCACTTATCATCAATGGATTGACCCAATGCTTAATCACTTTAGCCTTATTATTCAGACTGACCAGTATCTCAGTGTGTACTCCATCAGTTTCTTTCTTTGTTTGGCAAAAACTACGATCTTGATTTCTTCCAAGACCGTTGTCATCTTTCTTCTGGATAACTACTGTATATGCTGACTTTCCTTAGTCAGCTACTTAAGTCTTCTTATGATCATCTTGTAGAAGACTTCTTCTCAAATGGCTTCACAACTCAATCTTGATGCTAATTAGATTGGTGCTTAGATCTTCTTGTTAGTTTGCATGCCATTCATTAAGTGCTCTCTGATTTCCTTCAGGTGGAACGTATCTATCACGATTACAACGAGGCTTCGTTCCTTTGGATATTCGAGGGAGTGCTATTACGTTGAGAATCGTATTTGCTCTACGATTCTGCTTTGACATTGTGAGCACATCTTATTGAGATCTTAGTTCTGCACTCTACGATTCAGCTTTGGCTGTGCAGACACTACGACTCCGAGATCAGATCTTGACACTCTACGATTTCTATCGTTGTGCTTGTTGTCTTCATCTGATCTTGCCCGACTACGATCTCTGCCTCTGGTGTGATTAGTAGACTCTACGACTCCGAGTGTAGTCTACAATTCTTAACTGACTTTGGCAGATGCTCGGTCGACTCATAGGCAGGCTGTCTCTACGATTCTGAATATGACTTCCTCATCAGACTACGTCCCTGAGGAAGTTCTCCTCGACACACTACGATCCTTCCTTGTCTCTCCTGGAAGTCTACGAACTCCGAGATCTATTATCTTGCAGACTATGATTCTGCCTCGATAGCTCTCAGGTTTTCCTTGACTCTCCTGGTAGACTACGATTTACAGTGCGATTATGCTCGGCGATCGAATGAAGCCTATCTATTACATCATAAGATCAACCTAACATGCTTGATCTTTCTATATTTATAGTCCTTGTACATCATTTCTTTTTAAGGACTTTACAAAGCTGTTTTGCTTATGTAGGATCAACCTAACACATTTGATCAATTCATTCTAAGTCCTTGCACATATGTTTCTATTATCTATCAAAGGACTTTACAACTTTTCTTAATGCTAGCATACTTGCATATTCATTCATGTTTATTCTTGACAATCTCCCCCTATTTGATTATGACAAAAACAATAAGTGCATATTCATGTTATGAATGAATCTTATATACAGTGAGCAGCTGTATTTCTAAAGCAGTTAATCATGAATGTAATTTATAATGTTGTGAATTTTAATACACTAACATACACTGATATCTTTCATCCTGGATCCAGAACAAATTAACTAGTTAGAAATTTACCTCTTTGTCTCTTGCATGCTTCCAGAATGTTTGTTGATCAACTATTCATTTGTTAGATCTTCTTGTGTAAGACCCCAAATTATTAATAAATGAAATTTATTTTCCTCTATTTATTATTTTGAAATAGTAAGGACTCTACGATTGATTTGATTAATGTGGATAGTTATGGGTAAAATCATGTTATGGGTAAAATACATATTTTGAATAAGCAAGTGGTTATAAAATATTCATTATTATTAGGAATATTAGTTTGGTGGTGGAATATTAAATGTTTGTCGGGGATATTAAATGCGGCCTGTATGATCTTTTGTGGGCCCCATAACGAGCGATTGGATGAAGAAAGCGACAAATATAAGTTGTTTATAAATAACGGCGTAGTTATTCTGACGATTATCTTGTTGGAATACCGGTGGTTAAAACACACTAATACGCGTTGTTGAGCGAGTAGCACACGGTATTGCACCAATTATTGATTCTTACGTGAAAGGCACTACTCGATAATTATTACGATAATTCTTTATTCGATATTTTATTTTATTGATTCAATAATTGTTGCGTTGATATTTTATATTCTTTGTTGTTTGATAATTGTCATTACACGATATATTTTTTTATTATCGAAGCAATAATTCATATTATCTGAATAATATTATTAGATAACATTATTGGCAATGTCTAGAAAGTTACATCTAAGGAGAGGTTTGGTCACCTAATTGCTTGGCGCCCGATGAGAGAGATCCTTATTGGAAAGCCCCTCTTTCTGAGGAGCGGCACAGTTGCGATCTTGTGATTACATAATATTATTTGTGAATAATTAATTATTGATTTATATGATGAGGAAAATATTGATTTTATGTGGATATAGATGGAGAAAAATTTTAATGTGACAATTGTTGAAAATTAATATTTTATCTTTTTACGATAAAATAATTCATTTAAATATATTATTTTAATAATATATTAACGGTGATATTTTATAATGAATGTGGGATATATGAGTATATGAGGAGGAAGAGTATTTTGTGTCATTAAATGATTAACACATGTTTTGTGTGTCGGTGGACCCCATTTATTGGTGAAATTTGATTATAGCACATAAAATCGTTAGTTTGTGGATTTTGGTTAATTTACATTTGGAATTTGGAAAAACTTTCTTACGCAAAGTTGTAGATAATGGAATTTCCTATAAAAAGTCGCGAGATTCAATTTTTCTGATAAAAGGGCTATTTATTATGAATTATTTAAGTTAGAAGCTCAAAATAATTGATTTTGGAAGTTTTAATTATGTTTTTAAGAAAAACGTTTTTTATATGTTGTGAACATATTTAACATGTGTGCATGGTGGCTGAATTCAGATTCAAGATGTGGGCGTATGAATTTTGTTTATATATAATATTATTATATTCAATTTTACTACTTTGGTGTTACAGCGATTTCTATAAATAGGGTCTTGGGTTAGAATTGAAAATCACACGAAGCTGAAGTTTTCTCTCTCTATATTATCGGCGTATTCTTGTGAGTATTTTGAGTATACTTTGAGTATTGCTATACTGGTCTGCAAGTTCAAGTCATAGCTTTATATCAGGTGTTTTATTAAAATCTTGTCTTTCGAGGTAAGGGATGTTATTTTCTTCTCAAATGATATTATTTCTTCAATATCATTATCTTTGAAATATTGGTTGGAAATTTTTATCAAATTTGGAACTTTTTCATATCGGGGTTACTATTCATGAGTTCTTATTCACGAGTTCTTATTCACGAGTTCTTATTCACGAGTTCTTATTCATGAGTTCTTATTCACGAGTTCTTATTCACGAGTACTATTCATGAAGCGTGAAGATGTTTTTTGTGAAATTTCTATCTTTTGGTGTCGAGTTACTATTCACGTATCTGGTCTTATTCACGTATCTGACACTATTCACGAATCTGGCCTATTCATAGAAAAATGAAATTTCTTCTTTTAAATCCAAAATATCTATTACGGATACTAGCTTTGATTGTATCCATGTTTTGATCATTCTTGAATTTTACACCACTATGATTATTTTTGAGGTATTTTTGGACATGGATAAAACAAAATCTGAATCCTTAATCCTTAATCCTTGTCATTTTTTGTTTCCTTTGGATTCGTTTCTTTAAAATATTTTCATCATCCTCGATCTTAAATGATGATATTCTTGAATATCTTTGGCTTTTGTAGTGCAAAGATGAATGATTTCTTGATGAATATCTTTGGCCCGTAGTGCAAAGATGAGCAGTGTTGAGATGAACATGGTAAATGATTGTGATTAATATCTTTGGCCCGTAGTGCGAAGATGAGCAGTGTTTAGATGAACATGACCCGTGATGAATATCTTTGGCTGTGGTGCAAAGATGAATATTTGATTCGGATATATATTGATTGATGTTCTGGGATAAAATATCGACGATGAACTTTTAAATTCATATATAGAAGATAGTAGTTTGCATTCTCTACTTAACTCTTCTAATGAATTATTATTTCATTGCGAATATTGATTTAAAATTTGTTGTCTATTGTATTCTATTAGATTTTTCCTGTTGAAGACTAACGATAATTTGTTGTATATTATCTTAGTCATAATATTCTTCTTGGGCTAGTTGAGCTCACCCTTTTCCTTTTTGTTCCATTTTTCTTCTCGGGGAGGCGAGAATGTAGCGAGTACTTAGTCGGGTATGGAATGAAGGTTACAGAGAGAGTTGTTTAGTAGTCCTCACCATTTTTGTAAAATAATGTATCAATAATTATGATGGGGATTTATTTGCGTGTGGATATTGTCTAGATGGCAATATCGTATTTAAACTCACAGTTTATATGTTTGTAATAATAAAGTTGTAGTTATTTACGTACCATGTATTTGGCGACTCGAGAATGGGTTGGATGGAATGGACCTATTTTGGGGGCGTCACGGTTGATTATCGAGCTTAGGGATATGATCTCTGGCGGAGATCGGGGAATAGAACTAGGAGGGAGGCGAGTAAATCCTTAGCTAGTGTGTCTACTAAGCTTATTTGTTAGTTGGTTAGTATATAGGGATATTATGTGATATATTGATTTCCTTAATTAACCCTTGTTTTATGGCGATGTTGAGAATGTCGTGAGAATATTAACGATGGAGTAAATGAGATCGTGGAGATGCTGTACTTACCAGCGAGGAGAGCGTCGTGCACAGTGGTAATGTACCTCCATGTGAAACAACACCATGGCGAGATGATGAGCGAGGGGATGTTTAGAAGCTTTTGCGATTCATGCAAAAATCGAGACGAGGAGACTTCGTGTTCAAAATCTGAGGAGAAATGATAGCAATTCACGGGTGGTCACGATGAAGCGATTTCAAAGTTGGGACCACGAGTGCAGGGAAAGCGGATCCGATTAAAGGCGGAGGCGTGGGTCAAACAAATTACCAAGATATTTGATGTCTTGGGATGCGGAGAGAACAAAAGTTCCATTCGCTACTTTTATGTTCCGTAATGAGGCGATTCTTGGTGGGAATCGTGAAGCGTACCCATCCATTTGCTTTTCGGCGTATCGTGGGAGGCGTTTGAAAGCAGTTCAATGACAAGTACTTCCACGAAAGTATTAAATCGTATGAAGGAAGTGGAGTTTATTAGACTGGAAGCGAGAATAACATGGCGGTGTCCCGATGCGGGCGAAGTTCGCGGAGTTATCGAGTTTGCACCTCATTTGGTGGAGAATGAGGAGCGTATGGCGGCGGATGTTTACGAGAGGTTTGAAACCCGACATCGTCGATATCTCATTTCTCATAAATTTTCTCTCTATTCGGATGTTTGTCAGCGAGGCTCGATTGTTAGGCGAGATAACGAGTACGTTCAACCGAGGGACCATAACCGAGGATCATCTGAAAGATAGCGATCATCGAAATAACGATAACCCGGCGGAGAAAGAAGAATCTGACGACAAAGCGGTAACCACTCTGGTGGTAATCGTGGCCATGAAAATAGAAGAAGCGAGTCGGGAGGAGATTTTAAAGAGAGAGATTTAACAACGACCATGTGAAGAAGCGTCGGTAATGCCGATGACAAGCTGGTTCCAAGGAGAGAAAAAGACCACCGGTCGTATGTTACAAATCTTGGAAAAGAGGGACATATCATTCAAGCGCCTAGCAGTTTAAGGTATGCTATAATTGTGGAAAAGAAGGACATATCGCTCGAGATTATGCGATATCGAAACCCGATCCGGTAGGAATGGTGACTCGAAAGGATGTCGAGAAAAAGTCAAAGTCAGCGGTTCTGGAAGGCGTTTGTCGTGGCCGGTCAAAATCTGAGAGGAACGACGAAGTTAGCAGGGTTAGTTAATTATAAATTCTTGCGAAGTTTATACCTTACTGAATCTGGGTTCTACCCATTCTTTTATCTCTCTTGCTTGCGCTCAGCGTTTGAACTTGACTACGGAGAAATTAGACTTTGACCTATTTATGGAGACTCAGTTAGGAGAAAACTTTCATTACATCAGTTGTTTAGAAATCTTGCTTGATTCGAGTTGGCACTATCACATTACACAGTTAACCTTATTTATATAGAGATATTTGCTTTTGATGTGATTTTAAGGTTAACTTAACTACTCATCATGCCAAATTGATTACTTTTATAAGGTTGTTAGTTTTCATATTCTAAGCAACTTTGTTATTGAATTCAAGCAATCAAACCATTGTAGTCAAACATTTTCATATCAAGCCGAAGTCATTCGTTTATTATGGATGTCGAGTTTTCTTAGTCCATGTTATGGATTTGAATAAAGACACGTCGATTTGAATAATATTCTGTTGTTATTGATTTTTCTGATGTATTTCTGAAGAATTTCTTGGCTTACTCCCAAAGCTGATATTAAATTTTGTATCGACTTTGAACCGGTACAAAACTCATTTCTAAAATCTCATATCGAATGGCTCTATTGAACTTGAGGAGTTAAAAATTCAACTATAAATTTGGTACACGAGCCTTTATCTGGTGACTTCCTTTGTGGAATGCACAAAAGCCGGACTCTCCGTAGGGGACACCATATTAGATGCGATAGTAAAGCGATAGGTGTCATTGTAGCGTCTTATCGAGGTTGGGATATGAGTCACGATTGAGAACAACCTAAATCGGTCGATAATCGAAATCGTAGCTTTCTAGGCTTAGTTGGTTATTATCGGAGATTAGATTGAAGGATATTCTCGAATCGCTATTCCATTAATTATGGTGACTCGTAGAGATACAAAATTCGAATGGAGCGAGGAATGTGGGAAGAGCTTGAAGAACTCGAGAGAGACTCATTTAAACCACGTGTTACGACCATGCCATCTGGAAAAGCGAGCGTGGTAGGCGGCGTGTTGAGTAGAAGATCGTATCTGAAATCTGAGTACGATATTATCAAAGACTCATTTAATTATAATTTACAAATAATAGAGATGGAGATGAAAACTCTAGGTACCCATTGATGATATCTGAGTATAATCGACTTTAATCGATAAAGTTAAAGGTTGTTCAAAGCTACACTGGGGTGATGATGATTTGAAGAAGGAGGTGCGAAGTTGTTATTTCAAAAGCGAGAATCGGTGAGGTGAGGAAAGCTCAAACCTTGATTTATTAATCCATTTGAAATTCTCGATCGAATAGGAGCGTGGCCTATAGACTCGTTTTACTGCTTAAGTATGTGGCGTGTTCATAACGTTTTTCACGTGTCGATGTTACGTAAATATGTGTGACGACCGAACCACGTCATTGAGTTAGAACCGGACGAGATAGTAGAAGACTTAACGTCTGAGGAGGTACTGTCAAGATCTTGGATAGGAAAGAACATGTCCTATGTCTGAGGTTATACCACAAGTTAAAGTTTTGTGGAGAAACCATGCTATTGAGGAAATGACACAGGAGTTGGAAATGGAAATGAAAGCGAGGTATTCTCATCTTTTGAAACACACCGTCGTCGTCCCGATTTCGAGGGACGAAATTTCATAAGGAGGGAGGTTGTAAGACCCCAAATTATTAATAAATGAAATTTATTTTCCTCTATTTATTATTTTGAAATAGTAAGGGTTGATTTGATTAATGTGGATAGTTATGGGTAAAATCATGAAAATATTTGAATAAGCAAGTGGTTATAAAATATTCATTATTGTCGGGGAATATTAGTTTGGTGGTGGAATATTAAATGCTTTGTCGGGAATATTAAATGCGACAGTAGCGATCTTTATGGGCCCCATAGCGCGGAAGCGATTGGATGAAGAAAATGACAAATATAAGTTGTTTATAAATAGCGGCGTAGTTATTCTGAGATTATCTTGTTGGAATACCGGTGGTTAAAACACACTAATGGCGTTGTTGAGCGATAGCACGCGTATTGCACCAATTATTGATTCTTACGTGAAGGCACTACTCGATAATTATTACGATAATTCTTATTCGATATTTTATTTTATTGATTCAATAATTGTTGCGTTGATATTTTATATTCTTGTTGTTTGATAATTGTCATTACTGCGGTATTTTTTATTATCGAAGCAATAATTCATATTATCTGAATAATATTATTAGATAACATTATTGGCAATGTCTAGAAAGTTACATCTAAGGAGAGGTTTGGTCACCTAATTGCGGCATGATGAGGAGAGATCCTTATTGGAAAGCCCCTCTTTCTGAGGAGCGGCACAGGTTGCGATCTTGTGATTCTGTAATATTATTTGTGAATAATTAATTATTGATTTATATGATGAGAAAATATTGATTTTATGTGGATATAGATGGAGAAAATTTTTAATGTGACAATTGTTGAAAATTAATATTTTATCTTTTTACGATAAAATAATTCATTTAAATATATTATTTTAATAATATATTAGCGGTGATATTTTATAATGAATGTGGGATATATGAGTATATGAGGAGGAAGAGTATTTTTGTGGCATTAAATGATTAACACATGTTTTGTGTGTGTGGTGGACCCCATTTATTGGTGAAATTTGATTATAGCACATAAAATCGTTCGTTTGTGGATTTTGGTTAATTTACATTTGGAATTTGGAAAAACTTTCTTCTGCAAAGTTGTAGATAATGAATTTCCTATAAAAAGTCATGAGATTCGAATTTTTCTGATAAAAGGGCTATTTATTATGAATTATTGAAGTTAGAAGTTCAAAAATAATTGATTTTGGAAGTTTTAATTATGTTTTTTAAGAAAAACGTTTTTTATATTTGTAGGCATATTTAACATGTGCATGGTGGTTGAATTCAGATTCAAGATGTGGGCGTATGAATTTTGTTTATATATATATATTATTATATTCAATTTTACTGCTTTGGTGTTACAAGCGATTTCTATAAATAGGGTCTTGGGTTAGAATTGAAAATCACACCGAAAGCTGAAGTTTTCTCTCTATATATTATCGGCGTATTCTTGTGAGTATTTTGAGTATACTTTGAGTATTGCTATACGGTGCAAGTTCAAGTCATAGCTTTATGTCAGGTGTTTGACTAAAATCTTGTCTTTTCGGTAAGGGATGTTATTTTCTTCTCAAATGATATTATTTCTTGATATCATTATCTTTGAAATATTGGTTGAAACTTTTTATCAAATTTGGAACTTTTTCATGTCGGGTTCTTACTATTCATGAGTTCTTATTCACGAGTTCTTATTCATGAGTTACTATTCACGAGTCTTACTTATTCATGAGTTACTATTCACGAGTTCTTATTCACGAGTACTATTCACGAAGCGTGAAGATGTTTTTTGTGAAATTTCTATCTTTTGGTGTCGGAGTTACTTATTCACGTATATCGGCTTATTCACGTATCTGACCTTTATTCACGAATCTGACCTTTATTCATAGAAAAATGAAATTTCTTCTTTTTAAATCCAAAATATCTATTACGGATACTAGCTTTGATTGTATCCATGTTTTGATCATTCTTGAATTTTACACCACTATGATTATTTTTGAGGTATTTTTGGACATGGATAAAACAAATCTGAATCCTTAATCCTTAATCCTTGTCATTTTGTTTCCTTTGGATTCGTTTCTTTAAAAATATTTTCATCATCCTCGGTCTTAAATGATGATATTCTTGAATATCTTTGGCACATAGTGCAAAGATGAATGATTTCTTGATGAATATCTTTGGCCCGTAGTGCGAAGATGAGCAGTGTTGAGATGAACATGGTGGGCGATTAATATCTTTGGCCCGTAGTGCAAAGATGAGCAGTGTTTAGATGAACATGACCAATGATGAATATCTTTGGCTTTGTAGTGCAAAGATGAATATTTGATTCGAGATATATATTGATTGATGTTACGAGGATAAAATATACGATGAACTTTTAAATTCATATATAGAAGATAGTAGTTTGCATTCTCTACTTAACTCTTCTAATGAATTATTATTTCATTGCGAATATTGATTTAAAATTTGTTGTCTATTGTATTCTATTAGATTTTTCCTGTTGAAGACTAACGATAATTTGTTGTATATTATCTTAGTCATAATATTCTTCTTTGGGCTAGTTGAGCTCACCCTTTTCCTTTTTGTTCCATTTTTCTTCTCGGGAGGGCGAGAATGTAGCGAGTCTTAGTCGGGGTATGGAATGAAGGTTCTAGAGAGAGTTGTTTAGTAGTCCTCACCATTTTTATAAAATAATGTATCAATAATTATGATGGGGATTTATTTGCGTGTGGATATTGTCTAGATGGCAATATCGTATTTAAACTCACGGTTTATATGTTGTAATAATAAAGTTGTAGTTATTTACGTACCATGTATTTGGCGACTTCGAGAATGGGTTGGATGGAATGGACCTATTTTGGGGGGCGTTCTTGCTAGACCAATCTTGACATCTTCTTTCTGTGAGTCATATCCATCATCACTTAGTTCAATGATTTCAGTAGATTGATCATTCCTCTTCTTTAAGGCAAATTGAGCTATCAATCTGTGACTCCTTCTTCTTGGTGGTTTAGCAATTGGAGAGTCAGACTCTTCTTCCTTTTTAGGCTCTAAGGCCTTTGAATCATCAGAAGAACTTTCTTCCCTTTTATCATTTGCAAAGGCATGTCCTTCATTAGAATCACCATCATTTGACCCATCATCTAAGCTTGTTAGAGCATTTGCATTTGGAGATGTAGTTGGGTCATCTTGCAACTTTTCTTCATCATCAGAGTGAATGCTCTGAGAGATAGCCACAGGTCTTGTGCATTCTTCTTTATCAGCAGATTCTATATATTTTTCCATGAATCCAGCTTCAACATCATTGCTAGACTTGGTTTGTGGGGGCTCAGCCTTTTCTTCTTTGGGTTCTAGTCCTTTTCTTCATTAGACGAACCTTCATGGTGAGTTAAAGTTAGACTATCTATCATCTTAGTTTTCTTGCTGGATGGCCTTTGAAGTAATCTGTTACTTCTTCTCTTAGTGGTCTCTGCAGTTGAGTCCTTTTCATCCTTAACCTTGTCTTCTGTGGATAGACTTCTTGGAGGTGCCTCAGTTTTCCTCATGCTCTTTGGTTTCTTCTTGGCTGGTGCGGTTGCTGTTGGTACACGAATTATCAGATTCAGAGCTCTCTACCTCCTTTGCCTTCCTCTTCTTTGTAGAGGCTTTGCTGCTGCTCCCAGTTGTCAACCTCCTATTCTCCTTTGGGTTTTTCTTCCAATTTACGAACAGTTGTGGAGACATTACCATGTGAACATTAAGGATTTCACCATCATCATCCTTAATTTTATTCTTCAACTTTTTCTTCAGGATGATACTTAAGAATCTCCCATGAAAAACCTTTGTGAGTGGTTTTTCAGTTAATCTTTTGTTTTCTTCCTTATCCAACCACTTGGACATATGATCGAGCATGACATCTCCAAAGTTGATGTGTTCCTTCAAGACTATGGCGGAGCGTGATCTTGGTTTGTTGGTCATTCACGATGATCATGTGCGGTGTCTTTTCATAAGATACATTTCCCCACGATTTCAAAGAAGGAACTTCAAATTCTTGAAACTCCTTTTCTTCATGTCCTTTAGACTAGGGTTTCTTCATCTTCGCATAATCTTCTTAGTTTTTTCAGGTATCGATCTCTTCCAGGCTTTTCAGATTTCGGTCAGGAAGGCCTAAGCATTGATTGATGTCAGAAGAGTTTAGTTTCAGAATCTGACCTTTAACCTTGGTGGAGAGAATCCCAGAATTTATGGTTGCATTTGAATGAAACTCCTTGACCAGGTCACCATATATTCGTGTGTTTTCCTTAAGACATTCTGAGAACCCGACCATCTTCACAAGTTCAAGAATACCCCTGAACTTCTTCTCGGATCTTTCGAACGTCTTGGTTCCTAGCTGAATGCCAGTGATTACTCGTCAATCTGCCATTTAAGGAGTTCGAGGAATATGGGTGTTGGTTTTAGGAAGTCTTGTGAGAGATAGTTTACCATGATTTTAGGTAAGGATTTGGAGGGTTAATGGATTCAGGAAGTGAACAGGCTTTTAGGGTTTGAAAAAGAGAGGGAAGAAGTTTTGATAGTTTCTAACAACTGTTTGTAGATTTTGAATTTGTCTTTAAGGAAGTTTCTTCTATCCCTGCAAATGCTGTGATGTGTCACCCAGTCATTGGTTGCACGATACCTAGTATTAGGTTGTAACTCCCCAATAACTTGTCAATTAGTTGTCTCTTTCAGAAGAGCAGACGTTTGATTGACGTGGATTGACCTTTGACCTTTTTAGTTCGTAGAGTAGCATGATAGGACAGTTATTGACTCTACGTTTTCCTTGTTGACTCAACGATCAATTTTCTGAAGAATGTTACAGTGGATGGTTTTGACATCACTTTTCATTTTGAACCTCCATGGCTCATCCACTGTTGTGCTTTATGAAGCCTTGGGCATTTTCCTTCATCAGTACTTCTTTTCAACCGGCCTTCGAACTTATGTCCTCATAATCTGAATGGTTGAGAAATTTTCCTGTTTTTCCAACTCCTTGTTAGTTAGGAGTAGCCTCCTTATAGGTCTGCGATCGTCGAGTCTGCTTCTACGATTGCTAAGATTGTACTACGATCGTGGAGTTCTCTTCAACCTCTACTCTACGATCGTTGACTGACTTGGTCCTTGAGATGAATTTGATTAAGCAATTCTTCTAGATTAAGGTAGCTCAGGAAGGGCCAACCTCTTAGAGTGAACTAAGGGTCAGGTTTGTCCCTGAGGCGCTTTCCAGATGAATTTGCTTTAGGAGAAATTTGCACTGGTATCTCTTTTGACCTTTTCTAGTGAGGAGATCCTTTATCAATTTTAGACAGTTGCATTTGTTGTGATCGTGGTGTCTTCTGGCTTTCACACTACGATCATAGGTTTGATTGTAGGAGCTCCACGATTTTGAATTGGGTGGCTAATAGGTTATCAATAGTACGTTTGAGACATTCCTACTGACTATGGATCTTCATTTGGTTCATCAGCCATAAAGTTTTGGGACTCTGTAGCTGGTATTTTGCTTCATAGTATATCTCAGTATTGTTGTTCCTTAACAGATCAATGCTCCCCATAGTTGATACTGTCTTCTCAAAGAGACCTAAGTTCTTCTTCTTCATGTGTGCGAGAAAGCAACCATGCATATCTCATCTCATTCGACTAAAGTCATTAAATCTCTTTGTATCATAGGAATGGGCATTTTCAGGGTTGATCATTCTACAATCATTTGACAGCACTACGAACGTAGTATTCCTTGTCAGTTTGTGCTTGTTGAGTTCTGCTCCCATAGTGAGTTCTTCATGATTGATGCTCGATGATCCTCTGTAGTTAGCTTCCTTGAGGATTCTTCTCTTATGACATGATTTGCATGATTGAGTATATAAGACCCTTTTCTTCTTGTTGAGTGGCACGCTTCCATATAAAGATATGCAGCCTTTTTGAGCTTCATTTAGATTAGCTCAACAGGTCTTCAAGGACAGGCTTTGCCATATAGGAATTTTGTCAGAATTGTTTCTGAATAGTCCTAAGCCTTCTGCTGGTCGACTCTTCTTGACTGAAGTCTTCTGCTTCAGCATTCCTTACTGTGGTCGGATAGACCGAGTACCTGCAGGTTAGATACATTTCTATTTTTAGTACCCATAATTAAATGGGTCCTGCTAGGTTAGTTTTCTAAACCCTTGTTCCTCATATATTTGGATGAACATCACATTGACCACCATCAGTTGTACCCATGTATGTACTTCATTTAGATAATACATTTTGAGATGCATAGTGGTGAGTGTGAGAGAAATTTGACATTCTAACAGAATGCTCTTTTCTTTGATGGTTTCGTCATATGCTAAGTTATGATCACAGAGTTTAATTGTTCACAGAGTGAGAATCAGCTCTACGATTTATTAGCATCTGGTTGATTCATGGAGGTATCAGTTTCTATGAATCTTCAAGATTCTCTTGTAGATCTGATCATACTCTGTGTGTCATCAAACACTTAGACCATAGGATGTACAAAGCACATTAACCCATCAGCAAAGATTTCTTCACATTCAATCGACCTGTGAGACTCTAGAAACTATTTCAGATTTCTTTCAAGTTACCATCTTCAACATAAAACTTGGATGGAGAGAAAGTTTACAGACAATTGAGTTTCTATCATTAGTGTACTTTCTCTCTTCACCTTTTAGATAGATTATGAATATTTGAAGGAAAACTGTTATAGTTCATGAGTAAGATGCACATAAGATGTGTTAGGTTTGTAATATTCATGTGCGCAATCAAATTGCAAAATAATGCGGAAGCGTGTAAAAATCAGAGTTTAAAAATTTTACAAACCATATACCCGGATCACCCTTTATGCACAATTATTAATTAAACGAAAAGATAAAGAATAAATCATACCCTTGAAGATCGAGCTTAAATCGGTACAAGTTCACCTCCTAATCCTTTCGCGTTCAATCTTGAATCCACCGGGTTTGGTTCCTTCCTTTGATCAACGTTAGCCACCCAAATGTTTGGCCTCTAGAGGTGATCCACCAAGGAAAACTAAAGAATTCAAGAAGATGGTGTATTTGGCTCAAACCCTAGTTTTCTATCTCTATAGAAAAGGGTACTCTCCAACAAATTGGAATTATGTCGTTGTAAAATTCAACAACCCCCACCACGCATAATAAGACTCCTCTTATTTATTGATGTGGGCAACCCTCCTTAACAATTAAGAAATTGGGTTTTATTTAATTAATTAAATTCTTTTAATTAATTAGGCTCCTAATCTTATTAGGGATAATTAATTAAACTCTTTTAATTAATTTAACCTCCTAATCTTATTAGGAATAAATGAGAGTACTTATATTAAATTAATTCCTAAACTCTTTTAGAAATTAAAATAATAATAATTGTAATAATATTAATAAGACTCCTCTTATTAATTTATATTTAATATTTCTAAAATATTAAATAATAAATATTAAGCTATTTAATTTATTCTATCACCATAGATTAAATTAAATATACTTAACATATTATTACGATTATGCCATTAACTTCTTAAATAATTATTCTTCCTTTTATGGTGTGACCCTTTAGGTTCTCCATATTAAACCTAGGTTGTGAATAAATCAATTAGAACAATTCTAATCTTATTTAAATAAATAAATTAAATAATTAATTTATTTAAATAAATAATATTTATTCTACAATAGGGATAAGCCTCCCTAGCGATCAACGACTTTCCGGATAATATAGATTTCAACATTAATCATTAAAGAACCTTTGATTAAATAGTTACTGCAAATGACAATTCAATCCTTCCACCATACAATGTCTCAATTAAATATAAGACATGGAATTCTTTATCAAGTCTTATTTTATTTAATTATATGTATTTCGACTCTTAAATGCACTGACACCAAATAATGCAAATTAGAAACTCCTTTCTAATTTCATTACGCCTATAACCAAGGACTCTTGGGTTGTCATTTATCGAATCACATAGGACATTTCTCTTCTTTTATTAGAAGTGGTAGATTCTTTATTGATCATACATTATCTCCATGTACAACTTATTATACCCAAGCATACCCTTTGATATACCCTAAGGGTCTTAAGGAATAAGTCAAAGTATAACTCATCATACACAAGATACTATGATGATCTCAAGTCCAAGGATTACTTGTACTACTATCACTACTGAGAATTCCTATTGACAAGGCAAATAAAACTCCATTAGGTATTCCTTAGCGAGCCAATGCTCGGTGAACTTATTCTCTAATAAGCACCTACATACTTGCTTTTAGTGTCTCCACACAAATGATCATGAGATCAATCATCCTCATCCAATGAGCAAGCAACGTATATACCAATCTATCCTGGATTCACTAATCCCCAATTTAGTAATCCAATGATTGGGAACTATTTTAGTTTTAAGCTTTCTAAGAATTTAGATCTCATTAGAATGATCATCATCATTATTCTAAAAGCATTGCTTAAAACTATGGGTTTATCACATATTATAAAACAGCATCATGTAGATAATTTAAAAGCCTTTAATAAATTAATACTTTTTATTAATAAATGAATAAGATTGTTACAAAGTATATGCTTTATCATCAAACATGATTGGCTTGTGTGCATACTACTTTCAAGATGTTCATATCTATGTTAGCAAGGAACCGTACCTTTTTGCTGTCAGTTTGTTGACAGTCATTTATCTTAGATATCCTGAGTTTAGGCATTGATGTGCATGTTTTCTCATTTGCTTCTGACAGCCAGTTGCTCCAGTTGATCTTCAGTCAATCAGGTGTGGTCTTGAAGGTACAAGCTAAGAGAGTGTCAACATGTCTAATTCTTTGACATCCTTGAGTTCACAAGATTTACATCCAGCTCCAGGTTGACCAGACATATGATTGAGAAGTTCTTCTCTCTTCATTGGATAAGCATTACTTAGCATATATGGCCTTTTCATCTTTTCAGGCTCGAGGATGTTTGAATCTTTTCTGTTGATATCTCTTGAGCTTTCTAGCTTGGTCTTCAGATAACACAATTGACCTTGAGCAAGGATTGGTCTTGTTAACATGATAATCAAAGACATGGACCAATCTGAGCAGCTTCAGGTGTATATGCACATTTACCTGTACATAGTATTTCCAACGTGTGAGCTCATCTGCATATAACAAGTGACTTACTACAAAACTAAGCTTAGAATAATGTTTATGCCTAGGATCAGACTCAAAGCGATTAGCTTTTGAATATAGCATGAGAACCTGCTTTGATACCAATGTTTAGTTCCCAGTAGGCACAATATAGATCTAGAAGGGGGGGTTGAATAGATCCTTAGAATTTTGAAATACTTTTTCTATATTAAGTTGTATTGCTCATTAAGTAGCTCATGACGAACTTAAGAATCTTTTCAAGCACAGCGGAATAGGTAAAAGATCCCCTTCATTGATATATCCATAATTAAGCATACATTGTTCGTAGAGTTACTTTAGCAGTAAGTAGTTAAAACATACATAGCAGTTATAGCAGTTAATGTACATAATGTAAATGACATAAAGATAAAGACACACGAGGTTTTAAGTGGTTCAGAGATTCAAGCTCCTAATTCACTCTTCTGCTTTCAACTAGCAGGATTTCCACTAAGGAAGGGCAGCACCCTGAATCACTAAGATTCCTTGAAGGCCAACGACCTTGGGACTTGATTCACTAAGAACTCTTCAAGGCCGTGACCTTGAACTCCTCTAGTTCCCTAGGAACTCTTCAAGCCCAGCAGGCTTGGAACTTTATTTAGTCCCTTCGGACAAGGACCCCTCAGGCCCTGGCTTATTGTTGTTGTAGTTGTTATTGGTGGTGGTGCTGAGCTGCTAAGATGTCATTAAGCTCTGAACATCTTATGTACATAGCAGCTTGGTGTGATCCTCTATGCATTCTGCTTCGAGTCTGGACCACATCTTCTTTGGTGCAGCTGATCTTTACTCTTCTCTGCTCAACCTCATCTTGTATCAGCTGTGCACCATCACCATCTGGATTTGTTAAGTCTCTATGCTTTTGGTAGACTTTGTCTGACACTTAAAATCCCTGAAACCTTCTTGAATGTTTTTCAGACATGGTTCTGCATCTGTTCAGTTTTAGCTTTAGGTTTATAGTGATTCGTAGAGTAGCTCTCTTGATCTTCTTTGTACTCAGACACTTTTTTGAATGCTATCTTTTTGGCTTTCTCGGCTCTCAGCTTGGCTGCCATCTTCAGTGGCATTCTCATCTTTGTTGAGTGAAGCTTTGATCTGCATGAACTCCTCTGCAAGGTTGCTTCACTTCCACCTCGGTAGTCCCACTGTTACTGACACTTGTTCTGTTGATCTTTGGTGGAACTCGTAGAGTCAACAATAGCATTCACCAACTCAACGATTCTGCAACTTGACAATCATCAGCACTCTTTGATCTTTGAAGCTCTGTTAATTTATACTACTTCTTAATCTTCCCGTTGGAAAGTAGCCGTTGAGAGCTATTCAAATTGCTTCGCAGATCTCGAGTTATTTGGTGCAGACTGCAGATGTGACATGACATCTTTTTCTGACTTTTTGACACTGCAGTCTGCTGTTTCACCAACTCTGTCAGATATGTCACTTTGATGTCTTGGGTAGGTCAAAGACTTTATTTCACCCTTCTGATTTCTCGATCAGAGGTTGTCCTTGCATTAATGCTCTCAATAAGCTCTTGTCCGAATATTACCCTTCAGATTGAACCATTGCCAATGCTTCATTCTTTAGCTACTCGAACTCTACGATTCTGATGCATGTCTTTATGGACCTGATCGTAGTGTCTTGTTGACTGATAGAGACAACACTACGATCATGAGGAGTGTTCACTTGATCTTCAGTGTAGGACACATCTCTTCCTCTCTTTATGCAGTGCTTCATTACTTCTGTTTGCCTCGACTGTTCTCAGATACTGATGGCTAGATTCCTTGCTTTGACCTCTTCTGAATAACAAGACACTTCAGATTTATGGCGTGTCCAGCTCGCTTTCTCCTTGTGATCTCACGTTCACTTATCATCAATGGACTAACCCAATGCTTAATCACTTTAGCCTTGTTATTCAGACTGACCAGTATCTCAGTGTGTACTCCATCAGTTTCTTTCTTTGTTTGGAAAACACTACGATCTTGATTGCTTCCAAGACCGTTATCATCTTTCTTCTGGACAGCTACTGCATATGCTGAATTTCCTTAGTCAGCTACTTAAGTCTTCTTATGATCATCTTATGGAAGACTTCTTCTCGAATGGCTTCACAACTCAATCTTGATGCTAATTAGATTGGTGTTTAGATCTTCTTGTTAGTTTTCATGCCATTCATTAAGTGCTCTTTGGTTTCCTTCAGGTGGAACGTATCTATGCAGTGCCAACCAGAGGCTTCATTCCTTTTGATATTCAGGGAGTGCCTATTCGTTGAGAATCGTATTTGCTCTATGATTCTGCTTTGACATTGTGAGCACATCTTGTTGAGATCTTAGTTCTGCACTCTACGATTCAGCTTTGGTTGTGCAGACACTACGACTCCGAGATCAGATCTTGACACTCTACGATTTCTATCGTTGTGCTTGTTGTCTTCATCTGATCTTGCCCGACTACGATCTCTGCCTCTGGTATGATTAGTAGACTCTACGACTCCGAGTGTAGTCTACGATTCTTAACTGACTTTGGCAGATGCTCGGTCGACTCATAGGCAGGCTGTCTCTACGATTCTGAACATGACTTCCTCATCAGACTACGTCCCCGAGGAAGTTCTCCTCGACATACTACGATCCTTCCTTGTCTTTCTTGGAAGTCTACGAACTCCGAGATCTATTATCTTGCAGACTACGATTCTGCCTCGATAGCTCTCGAGTTTTCCTTGACTCTCTGACGATGCATCGATTTACAGTGCGGTGCTTTCGACGATCGAGATAAGCTATCTATTACATCATAAGATCAACCTAACATGCTTGATCTTTCTATATTTATAGTCCTTGTACATCATTTCTTTTTAAGGACTTTACAAAGCTGTTTTGCTTATGTAGGATCAACCTAACACATTTGATAAATTTATTCTAAGTCCTTGCACATATGTTTCTATTATCTATCAAATGACTTTACAGCTTTTCTTAATGCAAGCATACTTGCATATTCATTCATGTATATATCATAATCAAATAATATAAATAGGAATATCATTCACATGTTTATTCCTGACAATAAGCATTAATCAAACGAAATAAAGGATAAATATTAAAGACTTTAAATTTATCAAGAGTCTAAAAATATCCAAATTGTCAACATGATACTGCTTTGTGGAGTAAAATTCAAGAATAATATTCATTTATCAAAAATAATTTGGACGGAAAAGATATAAATTTTTCGGGTGAATAGTACCCCGTGAATAGTATCCTGTGAATAGTACTTTGGGAATAGTACCTCGTGAATAGTACCCTGACATGAAAAGTGTCTCAAATACTCGAGTGAAACATATTTAAGTGAATAGTAACTGGGTGAATAGTAACCTGTGAATAGTATTCCTGAAGGGTTTCGACACAGAAACGCACAGTGAAAATGAGAACAATTTAAAATAAATTCGAAACCCTAAACAGGATCCATGCGAAAACAATTAATTCAGTGGTTTAGATATTATACCGATTATAAAAGATTGTTGAAACGGCTTCAAATCCTTTACACAATCCAATCAGAACCGCGCCTCTATGGTTTCCACACGAACGGTCCACGAATCGTCGCACGATCTGCAGTGAAGAGAATTGCGGTACTAGCCACCAAGGATTAGGATTTTCGAAATTTTTCTCTAGTCTCTCTCTAAGAGCGGCTAGGGTTTTGGTTATGATTAACTTCCCTAAACGCCAATATATCATATCATATATATATATATATATAGCAATAAATCGGAATTAATCAAAACCCTAATCTAATTAAAATAAAATCTGAATTTATATATATATATATATATTATATCTTAATTAAGTCTTACTTAATTATATATATATATATATATATATATATATATATATACAAACCATCCTTTTAATTTAAATTCGTGATTTAAATACTATCAATCATATTGATATATTTAAATCCTTACAATTTAAATTAATTCTCTTTTAATAACGTTCTATTTGTGTGACCCTATAGGTTATTATTACGTTGGCAATAATTTTAAAATCATATTATAAAATTATAAATGCGGTGAAATGGCATCTAGTAATGCATCACTTTGCTACCCAAGTAATAATAAGATCGATGATTCGATGCAAGCTTTTCGTGACCAATGTTTCAATGTAATTTAATCTTTTTAACCTTAATATCCTAGATTAAACTCGAGTCATA
Organism: Panax quinquefolius; assembly: GCA_020205615.1. NCBI lineage: Eukaryota > Viridiplantae > Streptophyta > Magnoliopsida > Apiales > Araliaceae > Panax > Panax quinquefolius. Next base: position 26,625,676 of record CM035157.1, read on the forward strand.
GAATGTTTCATACTCTTCATAATTTAATCTGAGTTTTCTTGATCAATGAGTAGATTATATGAAACAAATCACAATTTGAGCATGGCCATGCATTTCATAGTCCGACTCAATCAAGAGGCCTATGGATATCATCCCTAATATATAGGAGGGTTAAATTCCATCTAGATCACTCATATTCCTCACACGATTCATGATGTACCCAATAATCACCTTTATAGTCCACCCTATTAAAGGTGACATTTGATGATATCAAAGTACATAAATTCTCGTGTAGTAATATAGTGATTTCAGGTCGGAGGACCATTACATCATTGTCACTATGAGAATTTCTAATGACACTTCGTATAATGCTCCACATAGAATTCTCATGGTCTCATTACATCGATACATCGTTCTCTAACATGTACCTATGCATTGACTTAATATCTCATATATTTATGACCAATGAGATTTGGTCATCAGTCAATCCACATACTAGTCTCAATGCATCAATCTTGTCTCATCAACAATGATACTCGACTAGGGACATTTAAGAACAATAATACTAATTGTAATTATATAATCTCATGTTCAAGTCACATACTTGAAACTATATAATTTGTATCACTATTCTAAGGAATTTTATTATGTTAACAATTATATTACGCAGTAAATAAAACCATAATAAAATCATTTATTTATTCAATCAAATATAATATCAAAATGTTAAGCAATTATATCAAATAATTGGCCTCTAGGGCATAAACACTAACAATTCCAGCATGAAAAGTGCCCCGAATACCCGAGTGAATAATATTTGAGTGAATAGTAATTGGGTGAATAGTAATCCGTAAATAGTAACTCATAAATAGTATCCCGGCATGAAAAGATCAATAATTATCAAGAAAGCTCAGAATAATATTTCCATGAAAAGATACTGGGTGAAGCGTAAATATCAAGGATATTCTACTAATTTCACGGAGTATAGAAGCAATACTTTAACAGAATGAGGGTAGAATCAGGAATATGAGACGAAATAATATTACTTACATAGTACAGAGTATGGAAGAAAATATTATTCCTTATGAATACTGAACAAAAATAATATCCCTTACAACTGTTGGACGAAAATAATATTCCTACGAATATTGAACGAAATGATATTCCTTACAAATATTGAACGAAAATAGTATTCATACGAATGCAAAAAATAATATCTCTTCAGAATATGAAATAAATAATACCCCTTACGATTGTTGAACGAAAATAATATTCTTACGAATATTGAACGAAATGCTATTCCTTACGAATATTGAACGAAAATAATATTCCTACGAATACGAAAAATAATATCTTTTCAGAATATGAAATAAATAATACCCCTTACCTCAGAAGAAGACCGGATACTGGAATAATGAAGTAGCAGACTTCTCTTCTTCTTTCTCTCTATAGCTTCTCTCTCTATAATTGCTCTTGTGAGTCTTAGTGAATTGGTGAAAATGAAGGAAAAATGAGCTTCTATTTATAGGAAAATATAGTTTCGATAATAGCACGTTTTGGGGCTCGAAATATTACAGTATAATACCTTCATCTTTTCCTTCATTTTTAATTTAGTCCTGCAAGTATTATCAAACTTGCACCACCTCCCCTAATAGTATATCATGTGAATTAATAGTACATTCATGTGAATCAATAGTTCTATACATGTGAAAAAAATAATTACAGTATAATACATTCATCTATACCTCTATTTTTAATTTAGTCATGCAAGTATTATCAATCTTGCACCACCTCCCCTAATAGTACATACATGAGAATTAATAGTACACACATGAGAATTAATAGTACACACATGTGAACACATATTTATAAGCATGTGAATTAATAGCAATTAATTGCTCATTTATCCGATTAATTATCTGATTAGTCAATATAACCTCCAAACATCAATTATTATCGAAATAACTGTCGATTTCCACTAACACTAACAATCCCAAAACAATGGAAATATTTTTATCAATAATTTTATTTTTGAAATTTCGCAGTTTGACTTTTTCCAAAAAAGTCAATTGTTGACTTTTTGACCAAAAAGTCAACCCTGGTAAATTTTGTGTTTATAGTCTATTTTTACTAATTTTATCGTTCCGGACTCAAATATCACGTCTGCGTCTCCAAATTAAATTCTGAACTCAAATTCAATTTTTAATAACATTCATCATTAATATTATAACTCACAATATTAACAATCAGATCGTTCCCAAGAAAGAGGGGGCTTTCCGATAAGGATTTCTCCCTATTGGCGCGCAATTAGATGACCTAACCTTTCCTTGACAGAACTTCTAGACATTGTTAATATTGTAAGGTCCCGAATTTTATGAAATAAAAGTATTCAATTTTTCTTATAATTTCTATTCAGTAAATGGTTAAATTGATAAAAGTTAAAGTTAAGGGTGATATATATAATTTTTTCAAAATAAGCAAGTGGTTATAAAATATTCATTATTGTCGGGAATATTCGTTTGGTGGTGGAATATTCTTTTTCGTCGGGGAATATTCGCATGCGATGGTAGCAGACCATTTGTGGGCCCCATAATGAGAATAACTGTTGGATGAAGAAAAGCGACAAAGGGAGTTTTTATAAATAACGGTAATTAATTATTCTTAATTAACATTTGTTGGAATACCCGATGGGTAAAGTAAAGTAATGTCGGCGTTGTTGCCGCATGCAGAAGACACCAGTATTACACAAGATTTTTGAATTATTGACTCTTACGTGAAGAAGGCACTACTCAATAATGGTTACGATAATTACTTGCTCAATATTTTATTGATTTAATAATTGTTGCGTTGATATTTTATATTCTTTGTTGTTTGATAATTGTCATTACACAAGATTTTTCATTATCGAAGCAATAATTCATATTATCTGAATAATATTATTAGAAAACATTATTGGCAATGTCTAGAAAGTTCTGTCTAAGGAGAGGTTTGGTCACCTAATTGCGCGCCAGTAAGGAGATTGGAAAGCCCCCTCTTTCCTTGGAACTGCCTAATTGTCATTATTGTGATTCTGTAATATTATTTGTGAATAATTAATTATTGATTCATATGATGAGAAAAATATTAATTTTATGTGTATATAGATGGAGAAATTTTTTAATGTGACAATCGTTGAAAATTGAAATTTTATCTTTTTACGATAAAATAATTTATTTAAATATATTATTATATTTTAATAATATAATAATGATGATATTTTTACGATGAATGTGGGATATATGAGTATATATGGAGAAGGAGTATTTTTGTTACCAAAAATATTTAAAGCATGTTTTATGTGTCGGTGGAACCCCATTTCTTGACTAAAATTTGATTATAGCTGTTAAAATCGTCGGTTTGTGGATTTCGGTCAATTTTTATTTGGAATTTGGAAAAACTTTCTTCTGCAAAGTTGTAGAGAATTGAATTTTCTATAAAAACTTGCGAGATTCGAATTTTCTGATAGAAGGGCTATTTATTATGAATTATTGAAGTTCAGAAGCTCCGAAATAATTGATTTTTGGAAGTTTAAAATAATTTAAATAAGAAAAACGTTTTTTGTGTTTGGTGGGCATCTTTAACATGTGCTAGAGACTGAATTCAGATGCGTGGATGCGTAGGAAGATGTGGAAAAAATAAATAATATTAATTTATTAAATTTTCTACTTTGGTGTTCTAAGCATTTTCCTATAAATAGGGTGCTTAGGTTATAATTGAAAATCACACCAGAAACTGAAGTTTTCTCTGTCTATATTATCGAGCGTATTTTTGTGAGTATTTAGATATCTTGAGTGTTGCTATACGGTTCAAGTTCATTCAGCGTTATATCCGACATTCCAGTACTGCTCTTTTGAGGTAAGGGATAGTAAGGGATTTTTAAGGGTGATTATGTTTTTCAGTTTTGTATTTTTTCCGGACCTTCAAAAATTCTAAAAAAATTTGAAATGATATTTTGATGAGTTTTGTAGATTGTGTCCAAAAATGGCGATTTTTGGATGTATAGATTAGGAGTTATGGATTTTATAAGAAAATACTATTTTAAAAGTAATCGCTTATAACTCCTTGTGATTTACTCCAAAATTGATAAAATTTTTATTGGGAGTACATCTATATAATATCAATATACCGTGTAAATTTCAGAATTTTTGGATAAAAGTATAATTTATGATAAATATTTAAATATTCGGTGGTTTTGGCCATATGAAAAATAGTAAATGAATTTTTAAAATTTTGAGAAAAATATATTCAATATGGGACTATATTCTTCTAAATCCTAGAAAATAACTATTTTGGAATTGATTTGGTATTTTCATGAAAATATTCTAGTTATGAGTAAATGAATTAAATATGTTATGTGAAGTAAAAAAATTGGAAAATATGATTTATTGGCTTGAGAATCATATATGAGGTATATGCAGATTTTTTATGAGGGTTTTGGTTAATGATGATGAAATCTTATGAGTTTGGCATTTTAGATGATTAAATGAATTAATTATTAAAGTGTAAATAATTAGATTAAATTATTTATAAGTTTAAGAAATGTTTAAAATATTATTGTAATATTAATAATATTAGATTATGAGATTTCTAAGTGATTTATAACATTTGGATTAAGGTGTTATAAATATGGATATGAATTTTATTATGAAACTTTATCTTTTTGTGTAGAGAGTTCTTATACGCATATACTGGTACTATGTATCGAATCATTTGGTACTATTCACGATAAATTGGTTTCTTCTCGACCAAATTATCGTTGATTTATGAATCTTACTCTTGAAATTAAAACCATGTTTTGATTATATTATTTTTATATAACATTCTTATAACCCTAATGATGATATTTCTCTTTGACTTGAGTGTAAAGATGGGTAAATTATTGGTATGATCGTGACTATAGGTTCTCTTTGGCGAAGTGCAAAAGTTGAATTGTTGGTTGGTATGATCATGACCATTGAATTTACAATTGAATATTTTTAGCTTAAGTGCAAAGGTGAATTGATCAACATGGTTATAATTATTGTTATATAACTTCTGAAATGATTATGTATTTCTTTGATATATGAATATCTTTGGCTCGTAGTGCAAAGATGACTTGATGATGAATATCTTAGCCTGTAGTGCAAAGATGAATTATTGATGAATATCTTTTGCTCGTAATGCAAAGATGACATGTTGTTGAATATCTTTAGCCTGTAGTGCAAAGATGAATTATTGATGAATATCTTTGGCTCGTAATGCAAAGATGACCTGTTGTTGAATATCTTTAGCCTGTAGTGTAAAGATGAACTGTTGATGAATATCTTTGACCCGTGGTACAAAGATGAATTTATTAGTATGATTATGAACAGGAACTGTGATTTGGTATAACCATGATATTTGATGTTTCAGGTAAAGACAATGATAAAATTATCTTCGTCACCGGATGAGAAGAGGAATTTAGAATTACAATTATGAGTTATTCACATGATTACGGACATGAACTGTTGATTGATGTTACGAGGATAAAACATTGTTGGTGGACTTTTAACACGGAGAAGATAATAGACTTTATGATCTATTTTACTCTTCTAATGGATTGCTTCGTTCAACTATGCAACTATGGTTGAAAAGTTTTATCATCTACCATATGTTCTAAATCTCTGATTTATTACTGATGAAGACTATTGATAATTTATTTATCTTTAGTCATGATATTTTTTACTGATCTAGTTGTGCTCACCCTTTTGCTTCACAATTCCTTTCAGGTAATAAAAGTGTAGCTGGGTCGAAGCGAGGATAGCGAGGAATAGAATGGTGGTCTATAGATGTTGAGGGTGAGGTGAATTTAACTTGGAAAGGTGTTTTGCCACTATCATACAAGATGTCTAATGACACACGCCCTCGTGTCATCATAAGACATGGTTGTGCTCATCCACTTCTTTGAGTATATTTACAAGCACTTACCTAAATAATCTTGGTGTTTGTTTGGAGTATAATACCCAATTAGAGACAAAATGGAGATAATGATATGTCAAGAGAAGACTCACTATTGGGAAGAATATGATAGTAATCTTCTCATTTTTCTTTTGGGGTCTATTAGATCAACCAAGGATAATTACGTGGCCATATGATATCTACCGTAACCTAAAAGCATGGTCTCCCATATACGAAGGTTTCCTTGAGCACTTCCCAAAGATTCTAATTTCTAAAACAGGTTTTGACTATACCTTTATGTAAGGTGGCATTGTGACGTCTTCTGGTTGGTATATATTTGTATCCAAACTCACAAAGATATGTGTTGTTGTATTTTTTGCACGACAATTGTTGTAATAAAGTTGTAGTTGTTTTCCGTACCATATATTTGGCGAATCAGAATGGGTTAGATGGAATGGACCTATTTTGGGGTCGTTACAAATATTGCAAATAATAATATGAATAACTGTGTCATCTCAATTATTGATTTAATAATATAAAATATTGTGACAATAATTGAATAAAATCGAGTGATTTCTCACGTAAGTATCAATAATCAAATATATTGTACAATATCGTGTGCTACTATGCAACAACGCGTATTACTATACTTTTATCACCGATTATTTTATGATAACTTGTTTACTTTGAATTTTTTTTACATATCACCCTTAACTTTAACATTTTATCAATTTAACCATTTACTAAATAGAATAATTATAAGAAAATTGAATACTTTTATTTTATAAAATTCGGGGTCTCACATATGTACTATAAAGTGTATAATATAATTGATTGTCAATTGAGTGTATTGAAGATTTAACACATGACATTATTGAGTTTATTGAAAATTGTGGCAAACTAAGCAAATGTTATTTACTTTATTTTCCAATGGAAAACTAGGTAAATGCTACTTAGTTTAAGATAATTATTCTATTTTATTTTTTTATTTTTATTTTTATTATATTATATTATTTAAATTAATTAATTTATATTTAATTATATTAAATTAAATTAATTTTTCCAATAATATAAACTAAGTAAGTGCTACTTAGTTTATGCTATTTAGTCTATTTAATTATATGATATTATAGTATAGTTAATTTAATTTAATTCTAAACTAATTTTAAATTATTGTTATTATATTAATTTAATTTAATATAATTTATTTTGATTTTATTATTTTTTAATTTATATTATATTATATTTTATTATTTAAATTAATTAAGTTCAATTTAATTATATTAAATTAAATCATTTTAATTTTTAAATTTAATTTAATTTTTGATTATATTATATTATGTAATTTAATATTAATTAATTTATTTAAATTTTATTATCTTAATTTAATTTAATTTTACTTAATTTAATTTGTATTATATTATATATAATTTATTTAAATTTTATTATCTTAAATGAAATTATATCAAATTTTTATTTTATTTTAAATTAAAATAAATTTAATTTGTATTATATTATTTTATTTTATTTAATTTATTTAAATTATATTATCTTAAATTAAATTAATTTTTAATTTTTAATTTTTTTCATTTTATATATATGTGATTTTTAATTTTAATTTATTTATGTTTTTGATAAATTATAATATTAAATATTATTTTTTAATTTATTAGTGTAAAACTAAGTAAATGCTACTTAGTTCATTTCATTTTAGTGTATTTTAGTATTGAGAAAGTAACTATACATTAATATAATAAAGAAGGGCCCACATATGTTGCAATTGCTGAATTCTGACAGAAAATCCTTTGGGAATTCCGTTGGATATAACAAATATGACAATATGAAGACATTAGGCAATCCACATATATATCACAGCAAGAATATCCAATATCAATACCAACAGAACCAACAAGTATATATAATTCAACAATGCAATTCAACAATTGTATATACTCAAATTTGTAAAATAGGAAGTAATTAACATTCACAAGCTCCAATAACATGAACAAGCTCCAACAAAAATGCACTACAAATTCAGTAACAGATTTAAAGTATACAACAAAGTTCATTATCAAAACTGCACATTAAGGAACCAAATTGGGGGAATCTCATCATCAATCACAAATTATGCCAATAAATTAAACCATTTTAAAAAACTATGTACATACTTAAGCTGCTAGTCAAGTTTTTGAAATAAAATCGGGGAAACAAATTAGGGCAACCCAATTTAGGAAAACAAACAAATTAAGACCAACCTTTAAGCTGTAGGAGGCAAGAGGCAGGAGGCGGAACGGTGGCGAGGGCGGAGGCGGAGGAGAGGCGGCCGGAGGAGGCAGAGGAGGAAGAGCTAGGCGGAGGAGGGCGGAGGTAGAGCCAGAGGTGGAGGTGGAGGTGGAGGTGGAGGCGGTAGAAGGAAGATGTGAGAAAGAAGGAGGTATGTGCAGAGGTGAGAGAGAGAGAGAGAGAGAGAGAGGCGTTGTCGAAGAGAGAGAGTGTGTGTAGTATGTGGCGGGTGGAGGGGAGAAACGGATTAGGTTTTAATTAAAGTTAGTATTTTCGACGGAATTTCGTCGAGGTTATTAATACATCCGTCGAAATTAGTATTGGCACTGGCACCAAGTTTACACGCCCTTTGGTATTCATATTGTCGACGAATGTTCGTCGAGAATAACTTATTGTCGAGAGAATTATTTTCGAGGGATTATTCCGTCGGACTTAGTACAGCCTCGACCGAAATGATTCCGTCGAAATTAATTCCGTCGACTTTAAGTCTTTTTCTTGTAGTGTACTAGATATAATTATCATAACATCTTAATTTGTTAATAATCATCTAACTATACTAATAGATATATAGTTTCAAATATCTAAAATTTCAGACTTATTAAAAGCATTTATATGCTTACAAATTAGTAAGATTTTTTAACCATTAAAGTTTTCATTAAAAGATGCACATATTTATCAAATGTTGAAAAATAAACTAAATAATTAAGGAAATGAAGGACTAAGAATGATAACTATTTGTGTTATACATGGTAGACCATTGTGATAATTCTCATATAGATTGCTCTTCCGTTAATAGTACTAGTATATGTGACACACATTGTGTGTGTGATTAAGAAAAAAAATTAAAATATTTAAATAAAACTTGAAAAATATGAATTAAAAAAATGTGACATAAATTAAGTTAGTAAGGCAATCATAAATCGTTTTTCTTCATTTACTTCCTTCGCCTTGTACATAATAGTCCTTTTGCACTGACCAGGAATTCTGACATCTCTAGCGACAGGTTCAAAAAAGTTTTTTTTTGCTTTAACTCCCTTTTTGTATAGTATTTTTTTCAATTAGAATTTTTATAGAATCCAGTGATTTAGGTGTAATTTGAATACATATAAAAAACAGTGTTGCAGAGACTGTACAACACTATTTTTTATATGTATTTAAATTACACCAAAATCACTAAATTTTGTAAAAATTTCAATTGAAAAAAATACTATATATTTTTTTAAAGTCTAAATAATATATATATATATATATATATATTGGACCGATCGGAATTCCCGGTCCCCCTAACATAATTGTGTACATAAACTTTGTTGCAACATGCATTTATGTTAGTACGTATATATGTCCACATGACTCCAAACTATTAAGATTTTTTTAAAACACATTTACACGTTCAAAAACTATCTATCTATATCCTCATCTTTTTTAAGAAAAAATTTGTTCGGATGTCTTATGTGCCAATATTGGTGTTAATTTGGTGTTCAATTAATCATGTACGCGTTACTGTCTACATGCATGCATAAAACTTGACTTATCTATAACATTTTTAGGATTTCTAATATTGTGTATTCCTAACACTTCGAAATTACTTATTACATTTTAAATGGATTAGATTATAATTATTTAAATATACTAATGAGATTACTTTGATATACTAATGAGATATTGGAAGAAGCCAAAAAAGTGTGTGAAAGTGAATAAATTTAGATGAAAGTCGAGTAATCTTTAGTGCATGTTTACCTCAAGCTCCCCAAATAAATTTAGGGGTGTAAGTTGAGTTGAGTAGCTCGGTACTGTATTCAAGATCAACTCGAAAATATAATTCAAAGCTTGAATTAGAAATTTATCCGAGTCGAATTCGATTCATACTCATTTTCTTTTTAATGATATACAATCGAATTCAAGCATGCATACCGGTGTTCACTCATATTAGAGTTCGAGTATTTTATTTTTTTCATGAACCATACTCGATACCTATTCGATGGATCATATTCGAATATTAGTCTGATCTATATTAGTTAGCTAAATATGTGATATTTGTATCATGTCATTATAATTTATAAAGTATAGTGTGTAACTCTTAAAGCTAAATAGTTACCACGATTGTGACATTCGACGATTCTTAGAGAAGGAAGTTGACGGGTTAAAGAATAAGTAATACTCGGAATATAATCAAGTTTAATATAGATTATGAAATGAAACCTATAAGAATTAGTCAAGGGAATGAATGAAATAGGTATTATAAGACCTATATTAAAGTGATACGTTGAAATGATTCAACAAAAAAGTTACAAAGGAGAATAGGCGTAAACCGAGTAAGGATGTTTCAGTGATTATGATTCCGGAGACGGAATCCTTATAAAAAGGGGAAAATGTGACAACTCGGATCTCTAGAAAATTATTAAAATAAGAATTTAATAAATAAAATTCTTATTATGAGAAGTGTCGTGTTTGAATCATAGATGGGTTTTAAAAGTTCCAGGAAGAGGGTTTTGTGCTCATATGAGTTACGAAGATAACCCAAGTGGAACAGAGTAAAAATATGTTATAACGAAGTTATGACGAAAATTTTAATAAAAGATGTAAAAAGTTGAAAGACCTAGTTTGGTACGATTTTCTGGCGAATTTTAGGTGTAGTTACCGATTCCAAAAATTATCTTTTCTTGAGAATTGTTATAAAGCATAGTAAAAACGAGCTCATTCCGATTTTGAATGAGTAAGTTGCGAAGATTCGAAGAATAGACATCGAGAATGTTAAGTTGAAAAACTAGCCCAAGAAGGATTTTTGAGCAAATTTTTAGGCTTGTTAGAGAATCAGAAAAATTATTCTATCCGGGAGGATTTGTAGAGGATGTTACGAGCTATAAAATTTCTCAAGAACAAACTCATTCTGATATCGGGTGAAGAAGTTATGAAAGTACGAAGTAGGTGCGATGAAAGAGACAAAGCAGTCAAATTTGACAAAATGAGCACCAAATGCACTGCATGGTTGGCAACAACAGTCGACGAGACAGCTTCAATGTTCTTTAGTAAATTGGGCATAATTTTCTTGTACGAACTCCAATTTGGATGATTCAAGATGTTCTGAAAAGCTAAGAAGTAGACCAACAAATTTCTTTTAATAAAAATTAAGAGCTAAGGTAAGGGATCAAGGTCGAAATTGGGCGTTTTTAGGAATGTTGTGCAATCGGGCATGAGGCGTGGTGATTTTTTTGGAATGCCATGACGCCAAGCCATGATTGTTAAGATTTTTCATGTTTTAACTGTTGAAATTTAGAAATATTGTAAACTAATGTATGGTAGATAAATTGGGCGTGTCAATCGTATGCAAGGGCGCGTTGCTTAGGCATTCACATAGGCGAATTAGGCATGCGACATACGATCGTCGAGTCGCCATGACAAGTGTTAAAGAACTTATAAGGAGTTCTGAGTCTAATGAATCGAACATTATAATATATGGAATGGGATTCATGTAAACCAATAAGGAGGATTGGTATGATAGTCGTGATGTTCCCGAAAGCTGCGATACTGAGAGATGTTTTTGAAATTTGGTCGCGTGAATTAAATTCTAAAATGCGTACAAGATAAAATAAGTTAAAGTAAACCAATATTTAGGGTCAATACTTGACTAATTGGTATGTTCTACCTTAATGATATATATAGGACATTTGAAGGGAGAATTAACTTAAAGTTGTAAGCAGCGCTTAAGACAAGTATTCCTAAACTTTTTAAAAGTTTCTTGAACTTACTCAAATGTTATAATTAAATAAGTTTTCAACTTTCATTTGATTATGTATTAAATGTAAGTATTGTATGACCTTATACATATTATTATCTTGTGCAAGACATGTGTTTAGATTGTGGAATTTCATTTGCTATATGAGATTCATTTGTATGAGCTATAAAAAGAAGTTATTACCATTTGTTTCAGTTTAACTCGAATTATTGAGCTATTCTAGTTGGAATATTTATTGTTTAAATATGAATTGTAATAATTCTATGAATGGTGATAAGTTAGTAGTGTCAGATCAAATAATTTGGACGTATTTAGATAATTGTGCCTTGTGCAATAATATGCGAGCAAATATTGTTATGTTTGTTAAGTATGTTATGTGAGAAAATAATGATAAGATTACACACCGTGCAATGATATGGTTGTTAATGGTTATATGCAAGATCGTATTTAGCCGATATTCGCACTTACGTGCGAACCTAAGAAGAAAAGTTCTAAAAATGGAATTATTAAAGATTGTAAGTTTCGTGTATGTGCGGTAACATGTTTTTTAATCATTAGCTTGTAGTAACTGAGTTAAATGAATCCTTTATATGGACATAGGTTTCAAACGAGTTAGAAAACCGATCTAGCTCACTATCGAGACAGTGTAGATGAGACAGGAAATTAATTCATTAGTTTTAGGTGGGGAGCCACTCAGTTTACTATATTGATAAATGTTGAGAACTTGTGTTATTTTATTCTTATATATATATATATATATATATATATATATATATATATATCAAGTTATCTCAATTAAACCAAACTACAAAAGAAGATTTGTTAATGCTAGTACTTGGTATTATGTCCTCAAGACAATTATACCCTCCGTACGGTTCTTAGAGTTGACAGCACTTGTCTCTCAGGATACAATGACAACGTAGTATTTGGAAGCTCAAATCCATGGATTAATGAATGCGATTTTAACTCCCAAAGATCACTCTTGGAAATGATAATAAATATTTGTGGGAAGCTAAGTCCCACATCGGTTAAGAACTAAAAGTTTAATGTGTTTATATACAAGAAAGTTGCTCTTGGGTTTGGGCCCCAAGGGGCACCCCATTTTTGTGAAAGGGAGAGGACCTAGACAAGACTTGGTTCGAACCTACACGCGCTCATCGCCAACCGATCAACCTAACCTGGCATGTGGCTCGAGGCTCGTGGTTCTGGGTCCTTGTATATAATTATTTGGAAAAAAATTATTTTAATTTTTATGTAAAATTTAATTTAAATTTTATTTTAGTTCCATTATCAAAATTGTGTCGTTTTGGGAAGCGGCATCTGCCAAACGGATGCGTCAATACTAAGTCATTTTGGGAAGCGCTATCTGTCTGAACGGAGCGCTAAAACTACGTCGTTTTTACCTAAACAGACACACCTTTTTTTTGCAAAGCCTAAAACTATGTCGTTTTATTCTGCTAAGGCTAAAATTACGTCGTTTTATGGTCCGAATCCTTTTCTACTATGCCTTAAAACTACGTCGTTTTGGCTTAATAGTGCCTTTTCAAGGGGTTGTGTCCCTTCTGATTAGTTACTAAACCCTCCTATAAATAGATAGGGGGCTGCCAGTCAAATAATTCAACTCATCAAAGCATCAAGCATTCTAGTCATATAATCTTCATTATTCATAGTTCATTTGAGAGAGAAGTTCAGAGCATTTTTTCTTTGGTTCGTCGAGTATACTATTTGGATTGCTACTATAATATACGTTGTTATTGTATCCTGTGAGACAAGTGTTATCAACTCTAAGCACCGTATGGAGGACATAATTATCTTAAGGACATAGTACCAAGTACTAGTATTGACAAATCTTCTTCTGCAATTTGGTTTAATTGAGATAAGTTGTATATATATATATATATATATATATATATATATATATATATATATATATATATATATATATTACACACACACACAATTTGTCCATTTAGTTTCTTAACATATATATGTTGAGAAGGTGATTCTTTTCACATATGTATACTTGAAAGATAAGCGAGTCCAAAAAGGACTATAAGTAGAGCTTGTCCAAACCAAATTGATTTGGGGCGAATTTTCTAGAGTAAAACTGAGGTTGAACAACCCTATGATACAAGGGATCATGAACAAAGATGTCTAGCCATAGTTCTGCTTAAAAAATTAAAACTTAGATAGTTTTATCATTTAAAAGATAATGAGTAAGCTTCTAGAATATAAGATATTCAGTTGGAAACCGTGATACAAATGGGTTAATGGCCCAAACGACCCCTCAATAGAATACAGAAAGATTGTCGCTCTTAATGACTATTCTATAAATATGGAAATAACTGAAGGTCTTAATTACCTATCAGTGTTACGAAAAGATACATGGTCTAATTGACTCTAAAAGTGTTGAAGAAAATTTCTCAATCTTATGATTGCTGGTAAGAAAATTAAGAATGCTAATAATAGGAATTTGTTTTGTTTCCTATTCACCCAAATAACTTCACAATTATTGTACAATTATTGAAGTTTTTAGAAGAATGTCTTTCTATTCTTGAGATTATTGTGTAATCAATTATTTATTAATTGCTCGACAATTTTATGCTCACACTTGCTTTAAATTAAAATGTTTTCAGCGAAGCTAGAACGAACCGAGGAATACAGAGAAGACTAAGGAAAAGATCAAGTATTTGACTAAAAAATTTTGTGTTAATGGTATATGTATCTGTTGTAGCGGATAAAAATCACAGATGTATTAGTATAAATAAATGATGTAATATTCATTATTTTTAAGTTTTGAAGATTTGAATGTCTTAGAACCTGAGATTAAAGGGTGACATATTGTAATATATTAAAGTTACATTTATGTCTTAAGAATGTATTGATGGGTGTGTTGTATGATTAACACTATTACACACCGAACTCGGGTTTGAAGGAAGACCCGGAATTCAGGGGCGTTACATATGCACATATTCAATAAATTCACTAATAGAAACAAATAAACCCTAATGGAAATAATGTTATATATTCTTTTCAAAACCTTATAAAACGGGGGCGAGGGAAAACCTTGTGCAAAGCCCTTTCTTCTTGACTAAGAGCTGCTACTTCGTCTTCTATCTTTTGTATCCTCCTCTTTATCTCATATTATTCCTGCATTTAAAGTTAATCAAATAATTTAGCTTTTTCATATTATTGATTTTAAATAATGGAGGAAATATATCAAAGTAAAGAATAATCTGATAAAAGAGATTCCCCTATAATCTTTTTTATAAGTTAAATATATGATTAAGACTTTCATTTAAGGTAGAACAATGAAACTATTTAGTGAATTTCACCATTCAGCTTTCAAATAACAGTCACTAATTTCTATCTTCTATTACGTCTGTCCCTTTCAACAGGGGAATGGGCATGAAACCTTCAAATGATATGCAATGTAGAATAATAAATTCAACTTTAATCCATAATAAGATATACACAAACTGTATAATCAGTTTCTATTTATCATTTCTTGTTTGCACAGTAAATCCAGCTTTAATCCATATTAAGATATATACAAACTGTATAATTAGTTTCTATTGATCTAAAACATGTAACACAATTAAGCTATTTACAACAAATAGTCCATCAAAAACACATTATTTCTCTCTATATACACACATGAATTGTACAAAACGGTAACACAATTAAGCTATTTACAACAAATAGTCCATCAAAAACTCATACGAAATTAGTAATAAGTTTCAATTAGGCATTGAATTTGAGAATAAGCATAAAACATAAAATGTACATCTGATTTATGAGTTGATACAAAGAAACTGGAACATTGAACTATAATCTAAATGTTCAGACAAAAAAATGAATTTTTATGCAAAAATTCATCATCAATTAATCGGAAGAAATAAAATTAAACTAAAATAAAAGGTTAGAATAAGAACAAAAAAATGTTTCAACTGAAAAACCTTACATGCAAATTCAGTAGCACCTTTCTCCCTCTCTTTCAACAAATTTGTTTGCGATGATTTTTGAATTTTGTTGAAATTTCCTTTTGAGGGGAAAAGAATTCCGTCTAAAATTGAAGAAATTGAAAGATAAAGAAAGAGAGATTTTCATTATGTTTCTATGAAAATATAAGACCATTCTTGAATTTTAAAAATCTAGATTGCAACCTACATCATTATGTTTCTATGTCAAATAATCCATATAAAATTAATTCATTTCTTAAGCCTACCACAAACTCTTAGGCGCGTATTGGACAATTCAGAGACAGATTGATGATCTTGAACTCGACAAAGAGGATACGTGGGTGCTTGGAATTGTGAGGAATTTGAATAGAGTATGCACACAAGCCAATCATATTTCATATGATGTAGCATATACTTTGTAATTTTATTTATTTATTAATAAAAAGATTATTTATTTGAAGGCATTTTATTTTATCTACATAGTGTTGTTATATTAAATGTGATAAACTCATAGTTTTAAGTAATGTTTTTAGAATCATAATAATGATCATGCTGATGAGATCTAAATTATTGGAAAGCTTAAAACTAAATAGTTCACAATCGTTGGATTACTAAAAGGGGGATTAGTGAATCCGGATAGATTGGTAAATACGTTGCTTGCTCTTAGAAAGAGGATTATTGATCTCATAATCATTTGTGTGAAGACTCTAAAGCAAGTATATAGGTGCTTATTGGAGAATAAGTTCACTGTACGTGGCTCGCTAAAGAATACCTAATGGAGTTTTACTTGTCTGTCAATAGAAATTCCTCTAGTGATAGTAGTACAAGTGATCCTAGACTTGAGATCATAATAATATCTTGTGTATGATGAGTTATACTTTGACATGTCTCTTAAGACATTTAGGGTATATCAAAGGGTATGCTTAGGTGTAATAAGTTATACATGGAGATAATGAATGATCAATAAAGAATCTACCGCTTCTAATAAAAGGAGATAATGTTCTATGTGATTAGATAAATGATAACTCAAGAATCATTGACCAATATAGAATGAAATTAGTAAGGAGTTTCTAATTTGCATTATTTAGAGTCGTGCATTTGAAAATCGAAATACATATAATGAAATAAAATAAGACTTGTCAATAATTTCATATCTTATATTTAATTGGGACATTGTATAATTGAAGAATTGAATTGTACAGTAATTATTCACTCAAAGATTCTTTTATAATTAATCTTGAAATCTATATTATCTGGAAAGTCGTTGATCGCTAAGGGGTTTATCCTTATTGTAGAATAAATTTTATTTATTTAAATGAATTAAACGGTTTAATTTATTTATTTAAATAAGATTAGAATTGTTCTAATTGATTTATTCACAACCTATTTTTAATATGGAGAACCTAAAGGGTCACACCATAAAAAGAAAATATTTATTTAAGAAGTAAATGATATAATCGTAATAATAAGTTAAATGTATTTAATTTAATCTATGGTGATAGAATAAATTAAATAGTTTAATATTTATTATTTAATATTTTGGAAATATTAAATATAAATTAATAAGAGGAGTCTTATTATTATTATTATTATTATTATTATTATTATTATTATTAGTTTAATTCCTAAAGGAGTTTGAGAATTAATTAATAATAATACTCTCATATATTTCTAATTGGATTAAGAGCATAATAATTAAAAATTTAATTAATTAAAAAAAAACATATTCTTAAATGGTTTAGGAGGGTTGCCTTACATCTATAAATAAGAGGAGTCTTATTATGATTTAGGGTTACTGACAATTTCAAGAGTTGGGAGAGTACGTATAATTTTTATAGAGATAGAAATTAGGGGTTTGCCAAACACTTATCTTTTTGAATACTTGTTCTTCCTTGGTGGATCACCTCTAGATGCCAAACACTTGGGTGGCTAAAATTGATCAAATGAAGGAATCCAACCCGGTGATTTAAGGAGAACGTGAAAGAAATTGGAGGTGAACTCGTACTTGAGGAAGTTGTTGTCTACAATGGCATGAATCTGATACTCCGTCTCTTTTTTATTAATTGGTAATTAAGAACAAAGAATAATAATGGTGATGGTTTGTATAAAAATTTTAAAATCTGTTTTATCACGCTTTCGCTACTCTAATGTGACTTGATTGCATGATTGAGCTATATACAAACCTATAAGAATTTGTATCGTTTCACGTCTAATGTCATAATCTTACATTTTAGACATTCGTAATTTGTATGTCCGCCCTTCACCTATTCTATATGGTTGTCTTGATCGGCCTTGCCTCTGCCCTTATTATTGTTGCGACATCTAATTTGGACTCAACTACATTCTATTGCTGATTTTGATTTCTGAATTACTGGGAACATGAAGTTTTCTTGGTGAGTTGGTGGATTAAATAGAAAAATCAACATGAGGAAGGATAAGAGATTTGAGAGAACTAAAGGGAAAAGCGATCTGATGAGAATGAATAAAAAAAAAACCAAAGGAACGAAAAAGGGAGCTAAAGAGAATGGAGGAAATACGAATTCAACGAAAAGGAAAACAAATTGACTCGCGTAATTGAAGTGGAATCAATTTAATTTTTAATCGACATTGCTCACCTGTTTTCAAATTAATTGAGTTTGACTCACATGATTTTCAAATTAAAAGGCACCTATTTTTTAAATTAAGTGAGTTGACTCACCCATTTTTTAAATTGAATGGATCGATCTTACAACCTTTATATATTAGTATTGATTTGTGGAAGGGAAGAGAAGTATTTAAAAAGTTAATACAAAAAGATGACAGGAGAAATCATGCACTGAAAGAAGTAAAAATCAAGTGCTAGAATGAGTAAATTATGGCCAATTGGTATGACCCGAGACTAAACCCATATGTACGAGACTCAAAACGAAAATACGCAGGGACAAAAATTTGTTGTAGTTTTATACCTTTTAGACTTTTAGTTGATTGATTGATAGTTTTCAAATTAAATCGTATTCAAATTTTAATATTAAATTTATTATTGCAGAGAAAATTATATCTAAATTTGTTATAATAATTAAACTTTAATATGTCCAAAAACTTGAGTGAAAATTAATTTTTTGGGCTGAGCTAAAATGACATTGTATCATTCATAAAAGCGTTAGGCATGTGCATTGGTAAAATATCGAAAATAATCAAATTGAAACGGTTGATAAAAAATGGTAATGGTACTAAATACCCGATATCCCAGGGTTCTGGGGTTGGGGACGACTCACTACTAATGGGTATCGATATATCACATATTTTATACCTTTTTTAACTCATTATAAATTTTCAGTCAAGTCAATAAATTTGAACCAAGCTTTAAACAAAGTTTTAAAGTCTTAAATATTGTTTTATCAAGTAGATATATTTGCTAAATAAAATTTTTAAAATAAAATAATAATAATAAAACTTACAAGGAAAAAAAATCATATATATGCCAACAATTCATTTGTATATTACCCTTCCTTATTGTACTTTTGTAAGAAAAAATGTTTTATAAGGAACTTGTAATAGAACGAGAACACATATATACAAGTATACGAAAAGATTTATATATAATACACTACAACAAAAAAAGTTTATCGTCAATCGACTTTTAGCGATGAAATTCTGTCGCTAAAGGGGTTTCAGCGACCGAATTCCGTCACTAAAAGACAAGGAAGCTATTATAGTCGGTGAGAGGGTATTAGAGATGGCTTTCAGCGACTAATTTAATACCGACCAATATTCATTAATTCACGTCAACAATTTGTTGACGTGTCGCCATGTGTCAGCAACGAAATTAGCTATTGTAATCCGTTGCTATTGATTAAATTTATTTTTGGTTCTGTTGAGGCAACAATGATGAGGCAGTGACTATCAATCTCTCTCCTCTTTTCCCCTCGCGCAGCTGCCTCCATTTCCCTTATTCATTTTCTTCTATCTGGTGCGACTAAGATTAGGGATTATAAAGGCTCATCAGCGTTCCCCCATTTGTGACCACACGCGGTCGTTGGGTCCAGATTAAGTTTTATCTGACGTGGACATAACAGTGACGGATGATCAGTCACTAATTTTTAGCTCCAAATTTGGTAGGAAACTTTGAGTGTTTTTGGCGCACCCAGGAAGTTTAGCGACAGAAGTAGCGATGCAAAGGCAGTCACTATCTATATTACCAAAGAAGTATCCTATCGTTCGCATTTGCCTAAAACACTACTAGCAATTATATGCAAGTATACGTCATCACTAATGCAATATAGTGACAAACAGACTATCGTTCCCACGAAGAGCAAAGAATAAACTTTACAACAAATTATTAAACACGCATTAGCTTAATTCTATTTAGACAAATGAATTCTCAAGTGGAATGAGTGAATAATTGAGATAACTAATAAAGTATTAATGCAATGAATAAAAACATTAAGAAATCAATTTCTCCCGATGAATCATTTAATTAATATTACTCTTCTTTCATTAAATTGATTATCTAGAATTGCCAACAGAAAATCATTTATAGTTTAAATAATCATTTTCCAAATAATTATATATCATATTTATTATTATTAATTTCACTATATTCCTATGAGAAACAACAATAATAAACTCATTAAGAATTATTTTCTACTCATTGCTTGCGATATTTAGGTATATTCCTATCCCGCCTACAAATTAACATTCACTCCTAGAAAGAATTACTAAACACAAGTTATTATATCAAGATCTTAATTTAGAATCCATTGTCAAATTTCATCTAAATTCATCCAATAATTGTTGATCAGACAATTGTAATAAAAAACATAAGATATAATAAACAATCTCATTCCATAATCAACTTAAATAAAAATAAGAATAAATATTAAATTAAATCATCATCGGATTCCATTGAATCTTTAATAAGCAAATTAGGTTATAATTTTAAATGAAAACATCAATAAATTATCAAAAGTCATAACGTTAATTAAAATGTAAGCCTTTAAAATGCTTTACTAATTCCCAACGATTTTTCCTAACGTTAACTTTCCCGTTGTTGCAACGTTCTTCTTCTTCTTCTTCTTCATATATATATACTTGCTTCGATTCTTCAGAGAAAGGGATACACAGACGCATACTGTTATTCTTCTTCTTCTCACAATCTGTTCTTCGTTTATTCTGAAATTCTGGGCAATCCACATAGACGAGTCCATAGTTTCTTGTTGTGAGTGCACATGATCGAAAGCTTTACACTGTATTTGAATCCTTGGAGGTGATCATTGATGATACGATTGACTGTGATTATCAGTGGTGGCGAAATTACTTCTTTAGGACAGTAGTGCTACTGCTACGTCTCGGTTTCAGCTAAGTTCTTCGAATTTTATTTCTGGTTGTCTCTCTTGTTAATTCTGTTATTGCTATTGCTGCGCCACTGTTAAATTTTCCAACATAAGTCTCCAACCCATACAAAATAAGTGTAAACCAATCACAGTGTCAACATTAGGAGTTTGAGACCTTCCTGACTTGAATTATCAGCGTCCAATAAAATCATGAATAAAATACTTACATTAAACTCCCCATCTTGTTAAGCGCGTGGCCCACATGCGCCTATTGGAAAGGATCAAGCCTAGGGCTCCGCGACTTCCTTCTTTCTGTCAGTTTCATCTTGACTCCTTTACGTGCTTGTTTTTATCCATTTTCTCCACTTGAAGTCCAACTACTTGCATTTTCCTCTCGCCAAGCTTCCGCCAAACGATCTTTATGTCATGTAGCTTATAACATTTATACTATCATAGACTGAAATCTATTATTGACATAGAACTACTAAAATGAAATAAAATAATACTGATAACACTTCAGAATAAACGGAATATTTAAGTCAAGACTACCAAATTCGTAGATATAAAATATACTTATCAAATACCTCTAAACTTAAATTTTTATTTGCCCTCGAGCAAAACCAAAATAAAACCATCTAACACTAAGGTTTCAAACTATAATCTCTTAAGATATACTTACAATCAGTGGGATGTCAGTGCGCAAAATATTTAGGGATCATAACCACGCAAGATTGATTTTTAATTCAATATCAAAACTACACATAATCCAAAAGTTCATTATCCTTCAACCACTTATAATCATTTCTTATCATTGACTATACCAAATTCCATTCTTTATTTCACCTATCGTAATTATTTACTTATTTATTTATTTGTTTATTTTTATATACTTAACTAACATGCAATATAATTAAACACCTAAAACATGAAATAAAAATTAACAACTAATTAACGTGCATATTTAATTTTTTTAAATACCTAACTAACATGCAATATAATTAAACAACTAAAACATGCAATAAAAATTTACAACTAATTAACCTGCATATTTAAACATAAATAGAACACTACTTAATCATTCAATTTAACAACTAATTAAATAAACCTGTAAATGACGATTAATTAAACAAACCAGTTAGCAAAAAAATTAAAATAAGTCTTAAATCAAACAAAACAATCAAAATAAGTCTTAAATTAACAGTCTGAATCCCCCCAAACTTAGATATTACATTGCCCTCAATGTAATAAATCAAATCATAATTCCTTGAAAAGTCAATCCTCATTGGTTGTCGTTTTCCGTCTCCTTCTCTGTCTCGAAGGCCATACCAGGGAACACCGTTGGTGGCGGGAAATGGATTGGATCTGAACCAGTCACGTTGAAGCGATAAGCAAAACTGGTGATGACCTCGTTCTTGTAATCCACAAATGTATCAACTCGCCCCACTATCTGATCCACTCGACGTGTTTGCTGGCGAGACAACCTCAATAGTATTTCCTGGTCTCGACCCAGGTTGTCAGTAGCGCCACACAAAGCTCGAACCTCCGAAAGCAAAAGATCTAAAGTTGCTCCAGATGGAGAAGTTGAACCTCGACCCGCACGTCTTGTAGAATGAGATGGACCTGCCCCTCCATCACGACCAGCAACAATGGCAGCCTCAGCCTCGGCAGCAGAAGTAGTATCCTCTGCCAAAATATAACTGCCACCCCTCAACTCTGGGACGCATTCTTCCCAATCCTTGAATCTTTTAATGGTGTTGTTGTCCAATATTGCATTTGGTTGTTCAAAAATTTTATATGCAGACCAAATGACGCCAGCTTTTCTACACAACCCACAAATAAGTGATAGGTTTGGAAGTTAGTTGGTGGAACCGCCCTGCAGTGCATGGAACATTGATTTGTAGATGACTTTTCCCACATCTATGCTTTCTCCAGTAACAGTAGCAAACAAAAAAAATTGTTCGGGATTTGATAACATCTGAAATATGCGAAGAAGGGTATTAATTTTGCACATAAAAAATAGAACCAAGCCTTACCATATTTGCTTAGTTCGCCTCTGAGAAAAAACATCGCTTCCTCACCCCTGATAGTCCATCATGCTCTGGGCTTGCACAGATGTTGGATCACCTCATACCAATTAAACTCTTCTTGTTGTTGCAAGTAGGGATGAATTTGGGTTTGTGGGGTTGGGGGTGGGGGTGGGGGTGGGTGGGTGAGTTGGTGTTAGAGTGGGAGTGTTTTGGCCGAGTAAATGGGGAAGTTGGGCGAAGTAGGGCGCCTATATGTTTTCCTTCGATTTCTGAAACACGCTGAAGCGCCGCGACCTGGCTTGGAGCGTCGTGGTGCTCAAGCTTCTATCCTTGAGCGCGCCCCTTGAGCTTGGCCTCATTCCCCAATTTTCCTTACTTATCCAATTCCTTTCATGCTTTGTCCCTCACATAGCCGTTCCTTGCATTTTAATTCTTGTCATCCCAAAATTGCTTAACCAATTCCATTACTCCTTCAACTATAATTTTATGGCGTACTTTGCTTGATTCCTTTCTTCCATGTATCGTCTGAAATTTAAAATATATTAATTTGATGTCATGATTCATTTTAATTACTTGAAAAAAATGATTACATACTAAAAAATTCAAGTTTAAAGTGGTGAAAGGGATGAAGTAATGAATTTTATAGGTATTTGAGTTGAATAGGAAGTAACATCTTTTATGTCAAAGGGAAAGGAGGGGGTAAAATAGATTATTAGGCTAATTATGTAATAGAATAAAAAAACGTCATTGGATCATGAAAAACTAATTCAGATAGTCTGAAGTTATCTAAGTATATCATTAAGGGAGAGCAACTAGGGGTAATTATTTTTTGGAGGCTTGGTTTCCAGTAAGGGAGTTCAAATCTGTCAGTATATTCAATTTTTAGGAACCGAACCGGTTGTACCGGTTATTTAAATAATATATTAAAAAATAACTTGAACCAATTCTTTAAGATTTTTTTGGTCTAACCATGTAAAATTAACTTTAAAGTCTCCTCTATTTATAGAATAGAGGTAAGACAAGAGATGACATACTAGATAATGTGGGATGTATTTAAAAAATAACCTAAAAACCCTTTCTTTAGACTTTTTTATCTAACCATGTACAATTAACTTGAAAGTCTCCTCTATTTATAGAATAGAGGTAAGACAAGAGATGCCATACTAGACAATGTGGGATGTATTTGAAATTTGGTGTGCTTTCCTTACATGCAGTACTGGTCATTCAATGTGAGACTTATTAAACAAGAGATGGCATACTACATTACTACCAAGTGACGCTCTTTGATTGTCTCCAAGTCCTATATTGGCTAAATTGGTAAAACTTTAAGTAAATTTTTCTAATAAATTGATTACCATGTAATAATGAATTCAAGATAACAAATAATCAAAGTATTATTACTTATTAATATTGAGATGTAAATACCAACTTGACCCTTATAATGACACTAATGAAGAACTTATGGCACCATCTCACATAACTTGTTTCTAAGTCCCACATTGATTAGATTATAAAAATTTAAGAAAGTTTTTTTTTATAAAAACACTACCAAGTGAAGTCTTTACTATTTAGTTGTCTCCAAGTCTCATATTGGTTAAATTGGTAAAACTTTAAAAAAATTCCTTATAAATTGATTACCATGTAATAATGAATTCAAGAATTGATTACCATGTAATAATGAATTCAAGGTGACAAGTAATTAAAACATTATTACTTAATATAGGGATGTAAATATCAACTTAGGAAATCACATAAGGGAACTTATGGCACCATCTTACATAACTTGTTTCTAAGTCCCACATTGATTAGATTATAAAAATTTAAGAAAGTTTTCTTTATAAAAACACCATTGCTAAAACTTTAAGTAAATTTTCCTTATAAAATGATTACATGTAATAATGAATTCAAGATAACAAGTAATTAAATTATTATTATTTAATATGGGGATGTAAATTTAATATTGGAATGTAAATACCAACTTAGACTCTCATCAAATCAAATCATTAATGAATGCCAAGGAAATCACATAAGAAAACTTATGGCACCATCTTACATAACTTGTTTCTAAGTCCCACATTGATTAGATTATAAAAATTTAAGAAAGTTTTCTTTATAAAAACACTACCAAGTGAAGCCTTTACTATTTAGTTGTCTCCAAGTCCCATATTGGTTAAATTGGTAAAACTTTAAGGAGATTTTCCTTATAAAATGATTACTATGTAATAATAAATACCAATTGGGCCAATTTTTGGCTTATAGTTTTGGGTTTGGGATGTAATAGGTCTATCTTACAAGGTTGGCATAAT
Organism: Panax quinquefolius; assembly: GCA_020205615.1. Taxonomy (NCBI): domain Eukaryota; kingdom Viridiplantae; phylum Streptophyta; class Magnoliopsida; order Apiales; family Araliaceae; genus Panax; species Panax quinquefolius. The sequence goes on from CM035157.1 coordinate 26,651,236, forward strand.
TTTGGGCTTTAAAACCTAAGTTTCGGGCTTCGGGCTGAAAGTTTTTGGGCTAAAAATTCGGTTTTTGGGCTGAAATTCCGGTACAAGCCGGTAATAATAATCGAAACCGATCCGTGATCGACCCATTTAATCTCCAAAGATACCTTAGATCGGCACTCAATTTTAATACTTTTGATAATCGGTTCGGGCTGATAATTTACTGATGAATACCCTTAGTTTCCACCCCACTTTCCGGAGTATTTTCTAATAATAGCACAAATCACAATCCGCTTTCTGAATTACAACCAAAACGTTCAACTTTTTTAAGAATAATCCAAAAGCCAATTGAAGTGGCTTTTAAACACTAAAATGAAAATCAAAAGCAACTCCAAGTGGCGTTGGAATTTTGGTGTCAGAAAATGGTCTTTTTGAAAAAATAATTTCCGTCCAATTTTTTTTTAAAAAAATAACAAATTTGATCATTTTTATTTCTTTTTTTAAAAAAAAAATTAAAAAAGTAAAATATTATATACTTGAAAGCCATTTGAAATGGCATTAGAATTAAAAAAAAATTACAAAGCTTGATCGCCATTTCAAATGGCTTTGTACCATTTTTTTTTTCAAGTTGAAAGCCATTTCAAATGGCTTTGGAACAATATATTTTTTTGAAGTTGAATGCCATTTCAAATGGCTTTGAAACAATATTTTTTTTACAAAAGTGGATTGTCAACTTGGCTTTGGACCCAAATTTTTAAAATTTTTAACACAAATGAACACCATTTCAAATGGCTTCCAAACAATTTTGTTTTAAAATTTATTTTACAAAACAATTTTCGACGGAATTTGAAATGGCGTTGAACCATTTTTTTTAAAGTTCAAAATATGGGCCAAATGCCAATTGAATTGGCGTTAGAAATTCAAAAATCAAATCTACAAGACCCCAAATTTTTATGAATAAAGATTTAATTTTCTCTAAATATTATTTTGAATAATAAGGTATGATTTGATATAATGGTATAGTTGTGGGTGATATGTGGAAATTATGCAAAGTAAGCAAGTTGTCATAAAATATTCTTTTTTGTCGGTTGAGAGATTGCATATTTAAAATTTGATGTTGAAAGTAAATAGTCATGATTATATGTAAAGTCCTTCAAAGGAACATGTACAACGACTCAGTGATAGATCAAATTTGTTAGGTTGATCTGGTCTTTAATGTTTATCATTCTGTAAATGAATGTATAGAAGAAAAGATCAAAGCTGTTAGGTTGATCTATATCTTGAGATGTAATAGATAGGCTTCAACTGAATCATAGTCTATTAAGATGATCAAGAGATTGCAGAAGACAAGGCAGAATCGTAGAGCATCGAGGATCATAGTGTATCTGCTTTGAAGGGCCTCTCCGAAGTCGTCGAGTAGTCCTAACGCTTGCCGAGCCAAAATCAGAGGTCATAGAGTTCTCTCGGAAGCGTAGAGTCTACAAGTCAAGCAAGTAAAGATCAGTAGTGTACCAAAGATTTAAGAAAAATCGTAGTGTTCTCATCTATCAGCATCAGATCAAGTACCAAGGTGGCAAGACACCACGATCAGAATCGTAGAGCTTCATCTCGTCTCGTGTCAAGCATCGAGCCTCGCCCATTTGTTTAAAGATAAATCACAACAAATATGGAATGAGCTATGACGTTGAAGACCTCTGGAGTCCCAATGACACAACAATCATCCTTAGTATATAACAAAGAAACGTATCAAGAAGCTAAGGAAAGTACTATGGGTCGCCAGAAAACACCTTTTCGTGTTAGGTGAGATAGCAATCTGTCAGTCAAGGCAAGGCCGGCCGCTAATCGGTTGTGCAAAAAGTCTCCATCAAAGCTCAGAAATGTCAAATGAATTTAATGCTTCAACGGATGTCTTCAACGAATATATTTCAAAGACATCATATATACAAAGCTTTAGCAGATGAAAGGAATTAAGCAAGTACTGAACAAAAAGCTGAAGAACACTTAACGCTGAACTCTACAATCTGAAAAGGAAAGCTTGCTCAGCTACTTAGTTCTTTCGAACACAAGCTTAATGGCAACTGAGTAGCACCATTCAAGAACTCAACTATTATCAAGTGAAGGAAGAAGTTCCAAGTCAGAAGGACTTGAAGAGTTCTAAGTGAACTGAGAAGTACCAAGTCTACTGGACTTGAAGAGTTCAATAGTGAACTAAGAAGTTCCAAGACTGCTGGTCTTGAAGGAATCTGTGAGATTCAGAAGTTGTAAAGATATCCTTAGTGGATTTCCTACTCGAGGAGTAGAAGAGTGGACTAGGAGCTTTGAATGCTCAGAACCACTTAAAATCACTGTGTCTCTTATATTCTTGACTGCTATAACTGCTTTACTCCTATTAATTCATTATATCTTGAAGGGAAAACAAACAAATCTTAATTCTGTTGTGCTTAAACCATTATCAAAACTAACAAGTAGTTTGAAAATAAAGAATTTAAAATATCTATTCAACCCCCCTTCTAGATAACTATTGTGCCTCTGGGAACTAACAATTGGTATTAGAGCATGTTCTATCAAATAGCTTACAAAGCCTAAGTAGATCCAATGGCACATCTGATAAGCGAATCAAAGATTGGAGGAGACAACAAGAAACCTATGTGTAACAAAGATAAGTTCGCCAACTGGAAAGTTCGTATGCAAGCCTACATGGATTCAATAGATGAATATCTATTTGAAACTGTTCAAAATGGGCCCTACATTCCTACCAAGCTTGCTCCTATCAGAGACGACCCAAATGTAATTCAGATCAAGGTCAAAGAAGAATGGACTGACAACGAAAGGAAAGTTGTCCAACTCGACAAAAAGGCCAAGAACATCTTATTCCAATATTTAGAAGATGACATGTTTGAGAATGTGGTCAACAGCAAAACAGCAAAGGAAGTATGGGAAGCATTGCTCATCATGCATGAACGAACAAAAGAAGTCAGAGAAAACAAAAAATCTCTCTTGACTCAACGATATGAAATGTTTGCACACGTTCAAGGAGAAAATGTCACTTCCACCTACGAAAGATTCAATGTACTTCTCAACTCTCTTCGAGCCTATGGAAAGATCTATCCAAATAAAGATCTAATCATAAAGTTCATGAGAGCCTTACCTAGCAAGTGGGATGCCAAAACCACTGCAATTAGAGAGTCAAAGAATCTCCATGAAATGACTATTCAACAGTTATATGGCAACCTTCTCACATATGAACTGGAGCTAACTTAACGAAAGCGTAAACTCTATCTCAAGGAAGAAAGAAAGAAAGACAAAGGAGTTGCTTCTCAAAGCAACAAATAACATCTCCAAAGCTAACACCGAAATGACTCGACTATGATGAAGATGATGATGAGGATTTTGCAATGTTGGTGAAAAGACTCGTAAGGTTCATACGCCAAGGCAAAAGCAAAGAAACCTAAGAAGTTCAACAACTACAACAACAACCAGAACAAATAAATGACTTATGCTACAACCGCAAAAAAATCTCGCCATTTCATTGCAAACTAAACAAGCCTCTCAGAGATGAACTCAAGAAAAGATCAAATTCAAAGAAAGAATTCAAAGGCAATAAGAGGCTCCAGAAGAAAGATAAAGGTCTTGTGGCCGGAGGATCGTGGAGTGACTCAAACAATGACTCAACTCCCGAATCTGGAGATGATAAAGATCCTTAAGTGGCAAATCTTTGTCTGATGGCCAAACATACAAAGGATAAGAAGAAATCTGACATACATGAAGTAAGTATAGATGAGGTATTTGACTTTAACTCTCCTGATGTAGACATTGATGACTTAAGAACTGCTCTACATGGCATAACATCTAATTTGCATTAATATATAAAATGGTTCAAAGTTCTATCCAAAGATTATTCTCTTCTTCAAAAAGAGAAAGAGAAAGTTCAGGAAGAACTGGAAATAATTCTTCTTAGTACTAACTCTCTCTCCAAACTTGAAGCTGAGAATAAGTTCTTAAAACAGACTAATGAACTTAATGCACAAAGAGAGTCAAGTTTGACCTCTAAAATTGAGGAACTAGAAAGGAAAATCTCTACATGGAATAAATCATCTTCTTCCATGGACTCCCTGATCTCCAGTCAGAGAAGTGCATCTGACAAAATAGGTTTAGGTTTTGGGGAACCCACCTTAGAACCATATGTGGAAAAAATAAAGGAAACTAGCTCCAGTAATGTTTCAAGCTTTAGTAGAAGCATTACGTTTGTGAAATCCTCACAGAAGGAAGAACCAGTCTAACCCTCCTCTTCAGATCCAACCTATGTTCCAAGGAATAAATGATCTCATGCTAGCCTAGGTTTCAGAAGAGAGAAGAGTAACTCAGTCTCTACTCTCCAACCTCGAAGGGTCGTAGAGTCGAGTAAAATCGACTCCACAAACCAACTAGGAAGGAACAGTAGGGTTAAGCCTCACTCTTCATGAATCATGAACCATAAGGACACATGGAAAAAGGAAAATAAGTATAAAGGAAGGATTATTGAAAAATCACATAAGTCCAAATGGAGGAAGAATCTACACACACACACAAGCATGCATTATATTAGATATTTTGTATGTAATAAAACTGGTCATAAGGCTGCCATATGCTACCATAATCCTATGCATATGAAACTCAGAATAAGCAAATATGGGTTCGCAAGGGTACTAACAAAGTAGGACCCATGTAAGTATGGGTACCAAAATGAAAAGTTTAATATTACCACAGGAACAGAACTCCACGATCACAACCTCGGTATCTCGGATAAGTGGATGCTCAAGGCACACGACAGGAACAAAGCCCTTCTGTCTAATTACATAGAGAAGGAAGGTCCGTCAGTCATCTTTGAAGATAATAGCTCTGGCAAGACAAGAGGATATGGCTCAACTGGGAATGATGCAGTCTCTTTCAGTAAAGAAGCCTATGTGGAAGGTTTACGACATAATCTTCTGAGCATAAGTCAACTCTGTGACAAGGGTCGTCAAGTCACTTTTCTCAACAATCAATGTCAAGTTAAAGACCTGAAGACATCCTCTATAAAGCTGAATGGAACAAGAGAAGGCAACGATATATACTGTCAATCTTGATCAACTAAGCTCGGACGAGACGATATGCTTTCTGGCTAAAGCATCGGAAGAAATGAGCTGGCTATGACATAGAAGACTGTCTCATCTTAACTTCAAAATCATGTCTAAACTGACCTCAAAAGATCTAGTTACAGGCTTACCCAAGTTCAGCTTTGTCAAAGAAAGGCCTTGCAATGCCTGTCAGCTTGGAAAGCAGACTAGACGCTCATTTAAGAGCAAGACTCTCAACTCAATTGACAAGCCCCTGCAGCTGCTTCAAATGGATCTATTTGGGCCAATTTTAACAACGAGTCTTGGAGGGAAGTGATACTCACTGGTCGTAGTTGATGACTACACCAGATTCACATGGGTGTTCTTTTTAAACTCAAAAGATGAAACTAGCTCCTAAATAATCAAAATGTTCAGACTAGTGATGAATGAGAGAGAGGAAAAAATCAAGGATATAAGAAGTGATCATGGTAGAGAATTTGACTTCTCTGAGATGGACCAGTTCTGCACAAACAATTTCATCAGTCACAACTTCTCAGCTCCACGAACCCCTCAGCAAAACGGAGTAGCTGAGAGAAAGAATAGAACGTTGATAGAGGCTGGAAGAACTCTACTAGCAAGCAGCCATCTCATCTAAAATACTTCAAGCGTAAGTCATCAACACCGCATGCTACACTCGTAATGCATCTCTTGTACACTCTACGTTAAAGAAGACTCCTACAAAACCGTGGAGAGGAAGAAAGCCAAGTGTCAGCTACTTTCATGTGTTCGGTTGTACATACTATATACTCAACAATGGAAAACATTATCTGACAAAGTTCCAACCCAATTCTGACGAAGGAATCTTTCTCGGATATGCCACAGACGGTAAAGCTTATAGAGTGTTCAACAAGAAAACACGAAGTGTTGAAGTCTTAATTCACATCATCTTTGATGAAACAAACTTGGACAAAACAATGTCTCAAGACACTACGAATGATAATTCAGACACTACGAACGAGGTCGTCGAGCTCAACACCACGATCGTAGTTCCAGAAAGTGAAATCGTTGAGCAAGAAGAGGAGATCGTAGAGAGAACTACGCAAGACAACGAACCTCCACATCAAGAAGCTAAAATTGATCTTGAAGGTCTCAGACAAGAAGGCATCAGGAAAGATGTTCCAACAGGAAATAGATGGGCAAGAGATCACACTCAAGACTTAATCATTGGAGACCCAAATGCAAGAGTCAAAACAAGAGATGCCACCCAAAATGAAAGTGTTTCTATCCGAGCTTCATTATCAAAAATGAACCCAAGAGGATAGAAAATGATATGGAAGACTCCAACTGGATAGAAGCCAGATAAGAAAAACTAAATCAGTTTGAAAGAAACAAAGTCTGGAGATTAATTCCAAGACCAAAGAGTCATCCTGTCATTGGCACCAAGTGGGTCTTCAGGAACAAGATGGATGAAGATGGAGTAATAACAAGGAATAAGGCAAGACTAGTGGCCAAAGGTTACTCTCAGGAAGAAGGCATCGACTACTATGAGAGACCTTTCAGCACCGTTGCCAGATTAGAAGCCATCGTAATATTCCTTGCTTTTTATTCACACATGAAATTCAAAGTTTTTCGATGGATGTCAAAAGTTTATTCTGAATGGTGAACTCAAGAAAAGTATATATGTAGAGCAACCTCCAGGTTTCATCAATCCATCTCTCTCTAATTATGTCTATAGATTAGACAAAGCAATATATGGTCTTAAACAAGCACCTAGAGTATGGTATGAAACATTAACTTTCTTATTGAAAATGGTTTCACTAGAGGTAGAGTAGACACCACATTATTTCTTAGAAAGCATAAAGACAAAATCTTATTAGTTCAAATATATGTTGATGACATTATCTTTGGCTCTACTGATGAAAAATTATGTAAGAGACTTGCCAAGCTTATGCAGAGCAAGTTTGAAATGAAAGCATGATGGGTGAGTGAACTTCTTCCTCGATCGCAAGTAAAGCGATCGATGAAGGAATCTTCATAAACCAAGCCAAGTACATTAAAGACTTACTTAAAAAGTATGGCATGGAATCACCTTCTCCCATGAAAAACCCCAATTGCTCCAAAGAACCAAGCTTGACAAAGATGAAAAAGGTAAAAGTATTGATATAACTCAATACAGAGGTATGATAGGCTCTCTTCTATATCTAACTGCTAGTAGACCAGACATAATGTTTACAATATGCATATGTGCTAGATTTAAAGTTAATCTTAAGGAGTCGCACTTAATTGCAGTAAAAAGGATTTTCAGGTATATCAAGGGTACACCTCACTTGGGATTTTGGTATCCCAAGGAGTCCTCCTTTAAACTAACAGGATATACAGATGCTGACTTTGCAGGTTGCAAAATAGACAGAAAAAGTACCAGTGGCACCTGTCAATTTCTAGGAAACAGACTCGTGTCCTAGTTTAGCAAAAAACAAAACTCAGTATCTACATCAACAACAGAAGTTGAATATATTGTTGCTGGCAGCTATTGTGCTCGAATCTTATGGATGAAAAATCAACTAGCAGATTATAGGTTTGATTTCAAATCTATACTTGTTCATTGTGATAACACAAGTGCCATAGCAATAACACACAATCCTATCATGCATTTTAGGACTAAGCATATAGAAATAAGATATCATTTTATTAGGGATCATGTTCAAAATGGAACCATATCTTTACAATACATCCCTACTGAAAATCAACTTGCTGATGTCTTTATAAAGCCTCTAGATGAATCCAGATTTAATAAATTAATAAGTGAGCTAGGCATGCTAAATCTACAACCATAAAATCTATGCTCTAGTCTGTGCTAACCATGCAGATATAAAGGCTATGTTCAAAATCGTAGACAGGACCAAAGAAAGTCCACGATCGTAGAGTTTCAATGACATGAAAGACCACGATCGTAGAGCCTCCTCAACATGACAAAGAAGCATCCTGTGATGACAAAAGTTCCAACAAATCCAAGCAATCTCTCTGTCAAGCACCACAGGGACAAACCTAATCCTTAGTTCATTCTAAGAGGTTGGCCCTTCTTGAGCCACCTTAACTCGGAAGAAATGCTAAGTCAAAAGTTCATCACAAGGAACAGAGCAGATAATGCTCGTAGAGCAGATTCAGCAGTGGACTCAACGATCACAATGACAACCTCAACGACCGTAGTGCTACCTCGACGATTGTAGTCCTCCCAAAGACTACACTATCTTAGGAGGAACTAAGGGCAAATCAGTATTTTCCACACAAGTTAAAATCGTGGAGCCAAGCAAAACTCGACACATGTCCCACTACGCAGATCGAGTGGAGGGAAGTTACAAGTATAGTTTAAAAAGGCCTTTTTGAAAACTCACCTCAGAAGTTCAAAAAGCTTATCTCTCTCTCTACCAGCACAAACCCTAGCTTTCAAAATCGCTCAATCATCCTCAGTACAAAGAAATCAATGGCGGCTTCAAATGTCATCACTGGTTACCGACTCTGTTTTGATGAGTTTAAGATAGCTGATCCCAAATTTCAAAAAACATTATCTCTGATAAAGAAAGTTGGTCTTGAAGAAGCTCTGGGTACAAGCACATGGATCTACCCAAAGCTGATAAAAGAGTTCTACAGGAATGGAACGTTTAAGAACGATGTCATCACCACAAGGGTCAAGGACGTGGAAATTAAACTCAAAGCTGAGGATATAAACGTAGCCCTAGGTTTCAAATCGAACGGATTTCCATTCATACAAGGCATCCATTTTCATGAAGGATTAAAGAAGATGCATCACAAAAAGTCTCGGACTATCAGAGGGTACAAAAAGAAAGAGTTCCCCCAAAGGTATGAATTTTTGGCTGACATTGTTGGGAAATGAATATCTTTGCAAGAGCTCGCCACGACTCACGAAGCGAAGTGCAGCTTAAGCTTATGACAGCAATTAGTTATGGGATTTAACTCAACTATGGAGCCCTACTACTCGTCTGGATTGGGAAATGGATACTTAGTTCGAAGAAGTCAAAGAGCTCTGGAAAAATGTTCTACGGGAGATTTATAAGCATCATCCTACAGTCAGCATTGGGAGATAAGATTGGGGATGATGAAGGAGAATCCATCAATCCAAACAGAAGAATGACCTAGTAGCTATTTGAGAACTGGAAAAGAAATCCAGCAAAAAATGTAAGGATGATGTCTGAGTCCAGTGAAAGAACTGGTGATGCAAAGGAGTCCGAGATTCCAGGAAATATGTCAGTTGTAAAGGAGACTGAAGAAGAAGAAGAAGAAGAAGAAGAAGAAGAAGAAATCAACAAGGAAAAACCCATTGCTTTAATCAAAAAAAGCAAGGGTAAAAGAAAAATGAAGGCTCAAATGGCAGAGGAGCCTCAAGGTTCAATTCATCGATCTACCTCAAGAGTGTTCGACAATCAAAACTCGAGGAATTTGAAAAGGAAAGAACATCATCGATGAAGATGAAGACATAGCTACCCTCCTAGTTCTTGTCTCACATCTTAGTCGGGATCATATCCTAAGCTTTGATATTAATCATGGCGCCCCCAAAATAGGTATACATCACCTATTCTCGAAGTCGCCAAATACATGGTACGTAATACAAATACAATCTTAAATATACTGACATGAGCCGTGAGTTTTAATACAAATATTGTCTTCTGTATAAATATTAAAACTCAAAATAAGTCCTCAATATATTTATTAACAAACTATTTCATAGAATAGTGAGGACTACTAATGTTATCGTTTGACCGGTACTCCGGTCCTCGACTAGTCCCTGGTTACGTTCTCATTTCCTAAAGAGAACAATGAAAGTAAAAGGGTGAGCTCAACTAGCCCAGTAAGAAATATTATGACTAAGATAATGTAGAATAAATTATCATTAGCCTTCGACAATGTTAAACTGATAAAATACAATAGACATCAAGTTTAATCAAATGAATAAGCAATCTATTAAAAGAGTCAAGTAGAGAATAAAATCTACTATCTTTTATGATTTAAAAGGTTTTCATCACTTTTATCACGAGACTCACAATAAATAAACCACATAATCCCTGCACTACGGCCAAAGATATTTATTAGTATCACAATCACAAATTATCCATGCACTACGGCCAAGGATATTCGTGTATTCATCAATGTTCATGATCATGCCAACAACTGTCCATCAATGCACTACGGGCCAATGAGGACTTTTACCACATCATTTGTAATATTACGGTCATGATTATACCGAATAATCTCTGGTCATAATCATACCAAGTCCATCTATGCACTACAGGTCACAAATGACTTTTAACATAATATAAACATGAGGATGATGACAATGATATAAGAATTCAATAAAACAAGTTCAAAAATTAATTTATCCAGGAACCAATAACGTCCAAATTGTCAACAAGATACTTCTTTATGGAGTAAAATTCAAGAATGCTCAGAAGAATATTTCCATGAAAAGATACTGAATGAAGTGCAAATATCAAGGATATTCCATTAATTTCATGGAGTATAGAAGTCAAAACTTTAACCAACTTAGTATAATAAAGAATGGAATAACAAAAAAAATCACCAGGCATGCGATAGATCAGCATGTATGTTATTCCAATAGAATAATAAATAATCTGAACCGAGTCAAAGTAAAATTACACCGATGTGGATATTCCAATGTAATAATAAAGAATGGAATAACAATGTAAATCACCATGCATGCGATAGATCACATAAACAAACAGTTATTCCAATGTAATAATAATTAATGGAACCAGTCGTGGTAATACGCATAAGTGGATATTCCAACAGAATAATAAATAATGAATCCGTCATGCGTAAAACGCACGCATGGTGATGTTCTAACGAATAATAAAGAATGGAATAATGTAAGAATTTCACCATGTATGCGGTACTTCGTATAGATAGGTTATTCTAACATAATAACAATGAATGGAATAACAGAAGTTCTCTTCATGAAGATGAAAGAAAGAAATAATACTCCTTACCGTAAAAGAAGAGTATTTCGACTGGTAGGGCGAGGATATTCTTGAAGAAAACTTGCACTACGCTCAAAGCTTCTTAAAACTCTAAAGAAATATGCTCAAGATTATAGAAGAATTCTCTGAACTTCTGGTGTGATTTTTAATTCTAACTAAGCATCCTATTTATAGGAAAATAGAAAGGATACTATCTTTTTATATGCAATAAATATAATATATTCGATTTATAATCAAATAAACAAAATTTTATAAAAAGTATTATGTTTTATATAAAAAAGATTTTACTATCTGCAAACACTATGCAAAAACAATTATGCAAATACTATGCATAATAAAATATAATATATTCTAATTATTGTCTAATAAAACAAATAACTTTATAAAAGTATTCTGCTTTATATAAAAAGATTTTACCATGTAAAATACTATGCATAATAGAATATAATATATATTAATTATTGTCTAATAAAATAAATAACTTTATAAAAAGTATTATGTTTTATATAAAAAGTTTTTCTGTTTTATTACATTAATAATACTAATAAAACAAAATCTATATATAATATATATATATATATATATATATATATAAACTTTCGTGACTTCATAAAAAGACACCTCAATATATCTAACAACATTTATCATTATTATTATAATTCACAATATTAATCGACCAGGTCGTTCCCAAGAAAGAGGGAGCTTTCCAATAAGGATTTCTTCCTATTGGCGCGCAATTAGGTGACCAAACATCTCCTTGGCAGAACTTCTAGACATTGTTAATATTGTAAATAATAATATTAATAACTTTGTCATCTCAATTATTGATTTAATAATATATAAAATATCGACAATAATTGAATCAAATAACGTGAGATACTATGCAACAATTACTGAAGCAATAATTGAACAAAACTGAGTGACTTCTCACGTAAGCATCAATAATCAATACCGTGTGCTACTATGCAACCACGCGTATTACTGTACTTTTACTACCAAGTAGTTCAACAGTTTTAAATGTAAAACTTCCGCCGTTATTTTCATAAAAATATTTTTGTCGCTTTCTCAATCCGACAATAATTCCGTTAGGTCCACTAATGATTGTGTCGTCGCATAATTTAATATTCCTATTAAAACGAATATTCCCCGACCAATTGAATATTATATAACAATTTGCGTTTTTTGCAAAATTTATAAATATTACCCACAACTATAACATTATATCAAATTCATTCCATAATATTTAAAAATGATATTTATAGAAAAATCATCTTTATTAAAAAGTTGGCATCTTACAACCTCCCCTTCTTATGAAATTTTGCCCTCGAAATTAGGGTACGTACCTGGTATGTCGAAAAGGTAAGGATATCTTGATTTCATTTCAGATTCTAACTCCCAGGTCATTTTCTCAACATCGTGATTTCTCCACAAAACTTTGACTTGAGGTATAACCATGGAGCGTAGAATATGTTCCTTCTTATCCAAGATTTGAACAAGAACCTCTTCATACGTCAAATCTTCCGTTATTTCGTCCGGTTCTAACTCAATAATGTGGTTCGGGTCTTCCACATATTTACGTAACATGGATATATGAAAAATGTTATGAACACGAGACATACTTGGCGGTAAAACGAGTCTATGAGCCACAGTTCCTACTCGATCGAGAATTAAAAATGGGCCAATGAATCGAGGATTGAGCTTTCCTCTCTTTCCAAATCTCGTAACTCCTTTCCATGGAGCAACACGTAACAACACATGATCTCCAATATCGAATTCCACGTCCTTTCAATGAAGATCAACATAACTCTTTTGTCGATCTTGTGAGGTTTTTATACGTTGTCTTATCGTTTAAATCTTTTCCATAGTCATACGTACCAACTTCGGTCCCAACAACATTGCTTCACCCACCTCATCCCAGCATACTGGAGAACGACACTTTCTTCCATACAACGCTTCGAATGGAGCCATGCCAATACTTACTTGGTAGCTGTTGTTGTAGAAAAACTCTACCAATAGTAAGAACTTGTGCCAACTTCCCTTGAGGTCAAGGACACAGAGTCATAATAAATCTTCAAGAGTTTGAATAGTCCTCTCTGATTGTCTGTCTGTCTGAGGATGATATGCCGAACTAAATCGTAAGTCCGTGCCCATAGCTTTTTGCAAACTAACCCAAAATCGTGAAGTGAATCTTGGGTCTCGATCAGAAACTATGGATACTTGCATACCATGTAGTCTTACAATCTCGTTTATGTACGTACGAGCAAAACGTCCAAGTGTATAAGTTTCATGTATTGGTAAGAAATTAGCAGACTTGGTCAATCTATCAACAATGACCCAAATTGCATCTATGCCTTGAGAAACCTTGGGAAGACCAGTAACGAAATCCATGGTAATGTGCTCCCACTTCCATTCTGAAATTTCAAGTGGTTGCAATGGACCTTTTGGTACATGATGCTCCACCTTGACTCGTTGACAAGTTAGACACCTTGAGATAAACAGCGCTATCTCTCTCTTCATATTGCTCCACCAAAATTTATGACGAAGATCATGATACATTTTGGTACTCCCAGGATGGATTGTAAATGGTGTGTTGTGCGCCTCCATCATGATTTTATACTTTAAATCAGGGTCGTTAGGAACACAAAGTCTAGAGTTGACTCGAAGTATTCCTTCTTCATCGATTCTTGCTTCCGGCATAGCACCTTCTTGCACTTTCTTCCTCATACGCATCAGCTCCAAATCTGTAACTTAAGCAGCTTTAGCTTTATCAATTAAAGTCGGTTCTACTTGTATATTCGCCATCATCACATGGGTCCCTAGTCTTTAACTCTATCCATATCCTTTGCAAGTCACACAAAATGGGCCTTTACGTTGTCAATATCGCACTCGTACCTGCATATGATCTTCTACTCAATGCGTCAGCTACCACGTTCGCTTTTTCAGGATGGTATTGGATGGTATGATCATAATCTTTCAACAGTTTAAGCCAACGTCATTGTCGCATGTTGAGTTCCTTTTGAGTGAAGAAATATTTGAGGCTTTTATGATCCGTAAAGATCTCCACTTTCTCCTCATACAAGTAATGCCTCTAAATTTTAAGTGCGAAAACAACAGCTGCCAACTCTAGATCATAAGTAGGATAATCCCTCTCATATTCTTTGAGTTGTCGAGAGGCATAGGCTATGACTTTCCCATGTTGCATGAGAACACATCCTAACCTTTTGCTCAAGCACCACTCAGAGATGACAAATCCTTCCGAGCCGATGGTATTGTCGAACAGTCTTTGAAATGAGTCTCCTCTTGAGTTCTTGAAAACTCTTCTCATATTCCTCGTTCCAACCAAATTTTGTATCTTTCCGAGTCATCTAAGTTAATGGAGTAGCGATTCGAGAAAACCCTTCTATGAATCTCCGATAATAACCAGCTAAGCCGAGAATGCTATGTACTTCGGTCACTAATTTAGGTTGTTCCCAACTTTGAATAGCTTCAATCTTTGCTGGGTCAACAGATATTCCATGGCTTGATACTACGTGCCCAAGGAATGCTACTTCCTCAAGCCAGAACTCGCATTTCTTCAACTTGGCATAAAGCTTATATTCACGAAGCTTTTGGAGTATCAGCCTCAAGTGTTGCTCATGATCTTCACGGCTTTTGGAATAAATAAGGATGTCATCAATAAAGACGACCACAAAGTGATCCAAATATTCCTTGAATACTCGGTTCATCATATCCATGAAGACAGTAGGAGCATTAGTCAATCCAAAGGACATGACTAGGAATTCATAATGCTCGTACCGAGTTCTGAAAGCCGTCTTTGGAATATCATTGGTTCTAATCTTCAATTGGTGATATCCGGAACGAAGATCAATCTTTGAAAAGAATTTGGCTCCTTGTAACTGGTCAAACAGGTCATCAATACATGGCAATGGGTACCTATTTTTGATGGTGACATGATTCAACTCCCAATAATCAATACAAAGTCGCATACTCCCATCTTTCTTTTTCACGAATAGAACAGGAGCACCCCAAGGAGACGTACTAGGACGAATGAAACCGATGTCTAACAATTCTTGCAGTTGGGTCTTTAACTCCTGAAGTTCAATAAGAGCCATTCGATATGGGACTTTGGAAATAGGTTTTGTACCGGGTTAAAGGTCGATACAAAATTCAATTTCACACTCTGAGGGTAGGCCAGAAAGTTCTTCAGGGAATACATCAGGAAATTTATTAACAATAGAGATATCATTCAAAATTGACGTATTTTTGTTTAAATCCGTGACATGAGCTAAGAAAGCTTGACATCCATTTTTCAATAAACGAATAGCTTTATGGCTTAAGATGACAGTGATTGATTTTAATGGTTTGGTTGCTTGAATTTGCATAATAGGTTGGTTAGGAATATGAAAGCTAACAACCATACGAAAATAATTAATTTTTGCATGATGAGTAGTTAACTAATCAATCCCTAGAATTACGTCAAATGCAAGTATTTTCAATGAAATAAGATCGACAGGTAATGTGAGGGTACCGATTTGAACCAAACAAGACTTATAAACAGTGGATGTAATGAAGGTTTCTCCCAATGGAGTTTCAAAAGATAAGTCAAAGTCCAATTTCTCCGGAGTCAAATTTAAACGTTGAGCGCAAGTAGGAGAAATAAAAGAATGGGTAGAACCAGTATCAAATAAGGTATATACTTCGCTAGAGTTTATGATAAGCTTACCCGTGATGACCTCGTTCGGGTTCCTTGCTTTCTGGGAGTTCACGACAAATGCTCTCCCTTGAACTACCGGTTTTGTCTTATCTGGAACGGCCTTTGATGCCTCCATCCTAGTTGGACTTATTTTCGGTGCACGACAAAATCGGGCCAGGTGACCTTCTCTTCCACAATTGTAACATGATTTGGATGGCATCGCGCAGTTTGGACTGATGTGTCCCTCTCCTCCACATTTGAAGCATATGATAGGTGGTCGTTCTCCTTCCTTAACGACAAAATTGATCTTGACGTCTTTCCATCATTGTTGAATCTCTTCTTCTTGAAATGTCCATTCTTATTATTTTGGCCATGATTACCACCAAAGTGGTTATCATTTCTGGCATGTTGATTCCCTCCATGCTTATTGTCACCGCTTCGATGACTGTTATCAGTAGTATTATCATTTTACCGACTGCTCTCTTTTGGTTGGGTTGACTCATTATCGCGCTCCAATAACTGAGCCCTATTAACAACATCTAAATACAAACACAGTTTATGAGAGATAAGATATTGACGTATCTCAGGTCTCAAACCTCTTAGAAACATTCGCGTCATTCTCTCCTCATTATCAACCAAATGAGACGCAAACCGGGACAACTTAGCAAACTTGACTTCGTACTACGACACAGTCATGTTGTTTTGCTCCAGCTTGATGAACTCTACCTCTTTCATATGACGAATACTTTCGGGAAAGTACTTGTCGTTGAACAGTTCTTGGAACTTCTCCCAAGACATCTTTAGTGCGGCAGGTTGAGTACGCTTTACAGATTCCCACCAGTAATCTGCCTCTGCCCGCAACATGAAGGTGGCAAAGGGAACCTTTTGTTCCTCGGAGCATCCCAAGACATCAAATATCTTGCAGATATGGTTTATCCACGTCTCCGCCTTAAGTGGTTTTGGCTCTCCAAAAAATTGAGGTGGTCCCAGCTCCTTGAACTGTTTGGTGGTGACCGTCCAAGAGTTGCCAGTGTTTCCACCTGTATTTTGGACAGGAGCCGCTCTTGCCTGATGTTACATGAATTGCATAAATCCTCTAAACATTCCATCGTTCATCATCTGGTCCGTGTTGTTGTTTGCCTGAGGATTGTCGCCTTCTTGATGCACATTATTCTGATTATTGGTCAGTACAGACTCAATGGTCTCCTGTGCTCCATTGATGTTCTCAACATTTTCGGATGTCATTTTCAAATACTGCCACAAACAAGGGTTAATTAACATATCACATATTATCACTATACTCTGACCGACCAATTAAATACCAAATAAACTTAAGTAAGTCATACTAGCGAAGGAATTTTCCGTCTCTCCCCTTCTAGTTCTTGTCTCACATCTTAGCCAGGGATCATATCCCTAAGCTTTGATACCAATTGTGACGCCCCCAAAATAAGTATACATCACCTATTCCGAGTCGCCAAATACATGGTAATATACGAATACAAATACAATCTTAAATATACAACATGATGAATGAGTTTTAATACAAATATTGTCTTCTGATAAAGATTAAAACTCAAAATAAGTCCTCAATACATTTATTAACACACTATTTCATAGAATAGTGAGGACTACTAATGTTATCATCAAGTAGAGAATAAAATCTACTATCTTTTATGATTTAAAAGGTTTTTCATCACTTTTATCATTTTGGGACTCGAAACTTAATAAATAAACCACATCATCCCTACTATCTTTACTGACCAAGGATATTCATTAAGTATCACAACCATAAATTATCCATCCACTACTGCCAAGGATATTCGTGGTATTCATCAATGTTCATGATCATGCCAACAATTCGTCCATCAATGCACTACGGCCAATGAGGACTTTTTACCACATCATTTGTAATATTACTACGGTCATGATTATACCGAATAATCTCTCGGTCATAATCATACCAAGTCCATCTATGCACTATGTGTCACAAATGACTTTCAACATAATATAAACATGAGGATGATGACAATGATATAAGAATTCAATAAAACAAGTTCAAAAATTAATTTATCCAGAACCAATAACGTCCAAACATGCGATGAATCCGCATGCATGTGCTATTCCAATAGAAATAATAAATAACGGAACGAATTCAATGAAAATTAAATGCAAGCCGGGAGATATTCCAATGGAATAATAAAGAATGGAATAACAATAGAAATCACCATGCATGCGATAGACCTCACGACACGCAGTTATTCCAATGTAATAATAATTAATGGAACCAGTGTCGAGTAATATGCACCGCACGAGATATTCCAACAGAATAATAAATAACGGAACCAGTCAATGTACGTAAAATCCACAGATGTGATGTTCCAATGAAATAATAAAGAATGGAATAATGTAAGAATTTTACTATGTATGCGGTACTTGGCATAGACAAAGTTATTCCAACATAATAATAAAGAATGGAATAACGTAATAATTTCACCAAGTATGCGGTACTTATAGGATAAAGTTATTCTAACATAATAATAAAGAATGGAATAACAGAAGTTCTCTTCATGAAGACGAAAGAAAGAAATAATACCCCTTACCGTAAAAGAAGAGTATTATGACCGGTAGGGCTAGGATATTCTTGAAGAAAACTTGCACTACGCCAAAGCTTCTTAAAACTCTAAAGAAATACGCCAAGATTATAGAAAATTCTCCGAACTTACGGTGTGGTTTTCAATTCTAACTAAGCATCCTATTTATAGGAAAATAGAAAGGATACTATCTTTGACTATGCAATAAAATATAATATATTTTATTTATAATCAAATAAAACAAAACTTTATAAAAAGTATTTTGTTTTATATAAAAAGATTTTACTACGCAGCACTATATGCAAACACTATGCATAATAAAATATAATATATTCTAATTATTGTCTAATAAAATAAATAACTTTATAAAAGTATTATGTTTTATATAAAAAGATTTTACTATGCAAAACACTATGCATAATAGAATATAATATATTTTAATTATTGTCTAATAAAACAAATAACTTTATAAAAGTATTCTGTTTTATATAAAAAGTTTTTTTGTTTTATTACATTAATAATACTAATAAAACAAAATTTATATATATAATATATATATATAAACTTCTGTGACTTCATAAAAAGACACCTCAATATATCTAACAACATTTATCATTATTATTATAATTCACAATATTAATCGACCAGGTCGTTCCCAGGAA
The DNA here is from genome assembly GCA_020205615.1 of Panax quinquefolius. Taxonomy (NCBI): domain Eukaryota; kingdom Viridiplantae; phylum Streptophyta; class Magnoliopsida; order Apiales; family Araliaceae; genus Panax; species Panax quinquefolius. Next base: position 26,670,244 of record CM035157.1, read on the forward strand.
AGAGGGGGCTTTCCAACAAGGATTTCTCCCTATTGGCGCGCAATTAGGTGACCAAACCTTTCCTTGGCAGAACTTCTAGACATCGTTAATATTACAAATAATAATATTAATAACTCTATCATCTTAATTATTGATTTAATAATATATAAAATATCGACAATAATTGAATCAAATAACGTGAGATACTATGCAACAATTACTGAAGCAATAATTGATCAAAACTGAGTGACTTCTCACGTAAGCATCAATAATCAATACCGTAGTGCTACTATGCAACCACGCGTATTAGTGTACTTTTTTACTACCGAAAGTAGTTCAACAGCTTTTAATCAGAAAACTTCCGTCGTTATTTTCTTAAAAAATATTTTTATCGCTTTCTCAATCCGACAATAATTCCGCGTGTAGGTCCACTAATGATTGTGTCGTCGTATGAATATTCCTGTTAAAACGAATATTTCCCACCAATCGAATATTATATAACAACTCATGCGTACTTTGCAAAATTTATAAATATTACCCACAACTATAACATTATATCAAATTCATTCCATAATATTTAAAAATGATATTTATAGAAAAATCATCTTTATTAAAAAGTTGGGGTCTTATAGTGAAGCTATGGAGGATGACAGAGAAAAAATGCAAGGAAGTCAAGTGGAGGTAATTTTTGAAGTGGAATCTTCACAAGAAGACAGAGAAGAAGAAGAGGATGATGAGGTTGAGATTATAGTTGTGGGTTGTAATGGTTATAGGAGAGCCAACTACAATCAACTGTTCTCCTATCTACCTATGATGCCCTTTCATAGAGCCCAAATTCTCAACTCTGGGATCACATGTTTTGGACCTTCAAAGCCTATCCAGCAATTTCGGTGCTAGATCATGGATTCCCAGGTAAAATCAATTTTTCCCAAAAATTGATCACCAACAGCCCCTCTTCAGAATATGGGCATGAGGTACAAACTATTCCCATCTCTTTTATGGTAAATCACTGTCCACCATCATTTTTTAACCAATTCTATGAATTACCAAGATGGTTGGAAGTGATACTTCATCCACTCAATCAATTTCCAGTAACAGAATCTCAACAATTTGTAATTGATGAACCAAATGTGCCACACTTTGTGTTGATCCAATCTCCTATCATATCCCCCTCTACGATTATGAGCAACATCCAATCGTAGAATCACTTGTACAAGTCGTCGAATCGCCTATTAAGATCGTAGACTCAATCCCTTTTGAAGCTCAACCTCACACACCTGCCCCTCCATCAGACATACCATCTTCCTCAACCAACGACTATTTCAGTCTTGATCTTGCTCTCTACCAAATGCAAGGTTAACACTTAAGAGCCTCTCCTCCAAATAATCTGCAACTCATTGAGCTTATATCTGATCTCCTTACCAAAACGGAGTTGTCAGAAGCAACTAGGAAAGTGACCAAGGACATACAAGAAGATCTTGAAGTTCACTCTGAACTTGTTCATACGAGGCTAACTCATTTAATTAATGTTGCCAATACTCTCCCAAATAACCTAAGTTCTGAACTGAAAAAGAAGCTTAAGGAGATAATAAAAGAGATGATTCAAAATATCAATGAAAGGGATCAAATCCACTTTCTAGCTGCCAAGAAGCATAGGGATGTTGTTCTTATATTATAAAATACTCAAGAATCCCAAAATCAACTTCTGATAAAAAATCTCACGAGTCTAAAGACCCAAATGAAAGAATTCCAAGCATTCTCCATGGGTCAAATGCAATAAACAGAAAATGTCTTAGCCATTCTACAAAATAGAGAAGCTCGAACTGACTCTCTGATTCAAGAAAATCGTGTAGACATTGTTCAATCCCAGACTCAACTCAACGAACTAGTACAAGGCATGACTCGCCTATCTGAAGATATTCAAACCCTTGATGCTGACATAAAGGGGGAGAATAAAGGGGAAGGAGGCGACAAAGGAAAAGGCAAAGGAGGCAAAGGCAAAGGTAAAATTGCTCACTTCTCAAGAAGTTCTCCCACAAGTTCTCCTGCAAGACAGTCTCGCCATCAGACTCCACGACTTGAACAATGCAGCAAATTCTCATGGCACAACCACTAAGGAGTCAAAGGCCTTCTCCAAGCTCATAAGAGGTGACCACCACAGGCCTAAGAATGCCAATTGGAGATCCTGCATTCATGAATAGACACGAACATTTGCCAAGGCTAAGTCAAAGTGAGATGGAAGATATAGCATGGAGAGATGAAGTCAGCAGGAGAAGAAGAGCTTAAGAGTATGCAAATCCTCCAAGGAACAAAAGGCAGAAGAAATAGAGATAAGTTGAAACTCATTTCTTATTGATGTAACTAAGCTTAATTGTAATATCTGTCTTTACAAATATCAATAAATTCATGCTTATTCTCTAGAGGTTTCAGCTGCCCACTAAAACACTAAGTCATATTTACTTTATACCAACTGCATCTAGAAATTAATAATCATGATACAAATCTCCTTGGTTATGTCAACATCAAATAGGGGGAGATTGTTGGGAGATTCCATATTTGAAATTTGATGTTGAAAGTTAATAGTCATGATTATATGTAAAGTCCTTCAAAGGAACACATGTACAAGGACTTAGTAATAGATCAAATTTGTTATATTTATCTGGTCTTTAATGTTTATCATTCTATAAATGAATGTATAGAAGAAAAGATCAAAGTTGTTAGGTTGATCTATATCTTGAGATGTAATAGATAGGCTTCAATTGAATCATAGTTTATTAAGATGATCAAGAGATTACAGAAGACAAGGCAGAATTATAGAGCATCGAGGATCGTAATGTATCTATTTTGAAGGGCCTCTCCGAAGTCGTTGAGTAGTCCTAATGCTTGCCGAGCCAAAATCAGAGGTCATAGAGTGCTCTCGAAAGCGTAGAGTCTGTAAATCAAGCAAGTAAAGATCGTAGTGTACTAGTACTTAAGAAAAAAATCATAGTGTTCTCATCTATCAGCATCAGATCAAGTACCAAGGTGGCAAGACACCATGATCAGAATCGTAGAGCTTCATCTGTCTGTGTCAGAAGCATCAAGCCTCGTCCATTTATTTAAAGATAAATCACAACAAATATGGAATGAGCTGTAGATGTTAAAGACCTCGGGAGTCCCAATGACACAACATTCATCCTTAGTATATAACAAAGAAACATATTGAAGAAGCTAAGGAAAGTACTATGGGTCAGCAGAAAACACCTTTTCAGGTTTTAGGTGAGATAACAGTCTGCTGTGTCAGTGGGCCAGTCTGCTAATTAAAAGTTATACAAAAAGTCTCCATCAAAGCTCAGAAATGTCAAATTCATTTAATACTTCAACGGATGTCTTCAACGGATATATTTCAAAGACATCATATATACAAAGCTTCAGCAGATAAAAGGAATTAAGCAAGTACTGAACAAAAAGCTGAAGAACACTCAACGCTCAACTCTACGATCTGAAAAGGAAAGCTTGCTCAGCTACTCAGTTCTTTCGAACACAAGCTTAACGAAAACTGAGTAGCACCATTCAAGAACTCAACTATTATCAAGTGAAGGAAGAAGTTCCAAGTCAGAAGGACTTGAAGAGTTCTAAGTGAACTGAGAAGTACCAAGTCTACTGGACTTGAAGAGTTCAATAGAAAACTAAGGAGTTCCAAGACTGCTGGTCTTGAAAGAATTTGTGAGATTCAGAAGTTGTAAAGATATCCTTAGTGGATTTCCTACTCGAGGAGTAGAAGAGTGGACTAGGAGCTTTAAATGCTCTGAACCACTTAAAATCATTGTGTCTCTTATATTCTTGTCATAACTGCTATAACTGTCATAACTGCTTTACTCCTATTAATTCATTATATCTTGAAGGGAAAACAAACAAATCTTAATTCCACTGTGCTTAAACCATTATCAAAAGTAACAAGTAGTTTGAAAAGAAAGAATTTAAAATATCTATTCAACCCCCCCTCTAGATAACTATTGTGCCTCTGGGAACTAACAGATACTTATGTAACAAGTCACTCAGTTCATTTAATAATTGTCGCATTACTTGCAGCATAGTATCTCATATTATTGATTCAATTATTGTCACAGTATCATCTGCACAATATTTTATATTATTAAATCAATAAGTGACGACACAGTTATTCATATTATTATTTGCATTATTGACAATGTCTAGAAAGTTCTGTCGAGGAAAGGGGTTAGGTTATTTAACTGCGCGCCAACAAGGAGAAATCCTTATTGGAAAGCCCCCTCTTTCCTGAGAATGATCTGATTGTCAATATTGTGAGTTATAATATTAATGATGAATAATTTTGAAAGATTAAAAATATGTTGATTAAAGATAAGTGATTTGTGGTAAATATTTATTCAATTTTTGATATAAATAGTGGGGTTTGTCATGAAATATTTTTTGTAAGTTTGGCTTATTACATGGACCCCTACTTACTCATTTTTCACAATCGTCGGTAGAAAGTTGTCTCAATTTTATTTTATTATTAAAATAGTAATAAAACAGAAAACTTTAAATATAAAATAGAATACTTTTTATATTATATATAAAGTTGTTTGTTTTATTAGATTATACATAGAATATATTATATTTTATATAAAATTTATGTTTTATTAGAATATTTTATTGCACAGTGATGAATAGTAAAATCAAATTTTCCACGAATTCTTCGCCCGTGATTTTTTTTTCATGTGCGTCCGTGATTATGTTCAAATAGTGCTCTGCCATTCTCCTATAAATAGTATGCTTAGTTAAGAAATGAAAAATACACCAGAATTAGAGAATTCTTCTTCTATAATATTGTGTGTATTTCTTTATAGTATAAGAATACTTTGAGTGTTACAAATAGTGCAAGATTTCCTCAAGATAATCTCCGTTATACAAGTCAGATTTAGTCTCCTACTAAGGTAAGGGGTATTATTTATTTCGTATTCGTAAAGGATGTTATTTTCTTCATACTCATAAGGGTTTTCATTTTATTCGTTATTAATCTGCGGGAGTAACCTGTCTACGCAGATTATCGCATGCATAGTGAATAACCCTTCGTATTCATTCTTTATTAATCTGCGGGAGTAACCTATCTACGCAGATTACCGCATGCATGGTGAATAACCATTCGTATTCATTCTTTATTAAATTATGGAAATGATCTGTCTACGCGGATTACTTACCGCATGACAGATGAAAATCCATTTGCAGTTTCATGTATTCTTTCATACATGTATGTGATATCATTTCTTTTATACTCGTAAGGGATATTATTTCCGTTCAATATTCGTAAGGAATATTATTTTCTTCTCTACTCTATACTATGTAAGTGATATTATTTTGTTTTATATTCTTTAATCTACATTTATTTTGATAAGTATTGCTTTTATAATCTTTGAAATTAGTAGAATATCCTTGAATTTTGCACTTCATCTAGTATCATTTCATTGAAATATTGATCTGAACTTTCTTATTAAATTTTAATATTTTCATTCGGAGTACTATTCACGGGGTACTATTCACAAAGTACTATTCACTCGGGGTACTATTCATACAGTACTATTCATGAGTACTGTTCACAACTGAATTTAATTTTCTTGTCTGTCTAAATTATTTTTGATATATGAATATCATTCTTGAATTTTACTCCACAATTAGTTATCATGTTGACAATTTGAAAATTCTTGAACTCTGGATAAATTGAATAATAAATCTCTAATATTTATCTTTGATCTTACTTGATTAATTTTTTATATCATTATCATCATCCTCGTGCTTATATTGTGGTGAAAGTCATCTTTGGCCCGTAGTGCATAGATGGACTATTGATTGGTATAATTATGACCAGGAATTGTGTATGGGTATAATCATGACCTGTAATGTTACAGACAAATGATGTGGTGAAAGTCCTCTTTGGCCCGTAGTGCATAGATGGACAGTTGTTTGGCATAATCATGACCACTGGTGATACTAACGAATATCCTTGGCCCGTAGTGCATGGATAATTCGTTGATCTAAAATGAATATTGATTCATGTTACAGAGATAAAATATTGATGATGGACTTTTAAATCACAGAAGATAGTAGACATCATGCTCTACTTGACTCTTCTAATGGATTGCTTATTCCGTTACAGTTGTTGATCTAAAAATTGTTGTCTATTGTATTCTATCAGATTTTTCCCTGTTGAGGACTAAGGATAATTTATTCTACATTATCTTAGTCATAATATTCTTTACTGGGCTAGTTGAGCTCACCATTTTCTTTCATTGTTCTCTTCAGGAAATGGGAATATAGCTGGGACTAGTCAGGAAATGGAGTGATGGTCCAAGATGGTTGCTATAGTAGTCCCCACTATTCTATAAAATAATGTGATAATAATTGTAATGAGGACTTTATTTGAGTTTGGATATTGTCTACGAGACAATATTTGTATTAAAACTCAGAGCTTATGTTATGTCATATTTTACACGATAATACGACCGTTAATGGTAGTATTAATGAAGTTGTATTTGATTTCTGTACTGTGTATTTGGCGACTCAGAATGGATTGTGTAGACCTATTTTGGGGGCGTCACAGTTGGTATCCGAGCTTAGGAATATGATCTCTGGCGGAGATCTTAGGCTAGAACTAGAAGGGGAGAGACGGGTAAATCCTTCGCTAGTGTGTCCTACCTAAGCTTATTTGTTATTTAATTGGTCGGTAAGAATATAGGGATAATATGTGACATGTCAATTAACCCTTCTTTGTGGGAGTGTTTGAAAATGACATTTGAAATTTTTGAGATATGCAATGGAGAACATGAGACTGTTGAGACGCCACCAATCAATAACCAGGATAATGCGCATCAGGAAGGTAATAATCCTTATATAAATAACAACACCGATAAAATGATGAACGATGGGATGTTTAGGAGCTTTTTACAATTCATGCAACACCAAACGATAGAGACTCCTGTTCATAATGCAGGTAAAAACAATGGCAACTCACGATTGGTCACTACTAAGCAATTCAAGGAGTTGGGACTGCCGAAGTTTTTGGGAAAGCCAGAGCCTTTTAAGGCAGAAGCTTGGATTAAGAAGATCACCAAGATATTTGATGCCTTGGGATGCAAAGAAGAGTAAAAGGTTCCTTTTGCCACCTTTATGTTGCACGAAGAGGCAGATTACTGGTGGGAATCTGTAAAACATACTCATCTTTCCGCACTTGAGATGTCTTAGGAGAATTTCCAGGAACTGTTCAATGACAAGTATTTTCCAGAAAGTATTCGTCACATAAAGGAGGTGGAATTCATCAAACTGGAGCAGAACAACATGACTATATCATAATACGAGGCCAAGTTTGCGGAGTTATCCTGGTTTGCATCCCATTTGGTGGATAATGAGGAGCGAATGACACAAATGTTTTTGAGAGGTTTGAAACCTAAAATTCGTCAATATCTCATTTCTCACAAACTTTGTTTGTATTTAGATGTTGTGAATATGGCTCAGTTATTGGAGCGCGATAATGAGTCAGCTCAACTAAAAGATAACGACCAACAACACGATAATAATTGTACCGGTGGCAACGACCATTGGAACAATGATAACCATTGTGGAGGAAATTATAATGCTAGAAATGGTAACAACTTCGGTGGTAATCATGACCAAGATAATAGGAAAGGTGAACTAAGTGGGAACAACTTTAAGAAGAGAAGATTCAACAATGATAGAAAGACATCGGCAGCAGCACCAGCACCTGTTTCTAAGGAAAGAGAACGACCATCGGTCGTATGCTACAAATGCGGATAGGAGGGACACATCAGTCCAAATTGTACGTAGCAACCCAAAGTGTGTTACAATTGCGGAAAGGAATATCACTTAGCTTGATTTTGTCATGCAGCGAAGTTAAGTCCAGCTGGGATGGAGGCACCAAAGGCTGGCTTAGACAAGTCAAAGTCAATGGTTCAAGGAAGAGCGTTTGTCGTGACTTCTCAAAAAGCGAGGAACCCGAACGAAGTTATCATGGGTAAGCTAATCATAAATTCTCGTGAAGTCTATACCTTATTCGATACTGATTCTACCCATTCTTTTATTTCACCTGCTCGTGCTCAACGTTTGAACTTAACTCCTGAGAAATTAGACTTTGACTTATGTGTTGAAACTCCGTTAAGAGAAACCTTCATTACATCCACCATTTATAAATCTTATTTGATTCAAATCGACACTTTCACATTACCTCTTGATCTCATCTCTTTGAAAATACTTGCATTTAATGTGATTTTAGGAATCAACTGGTTAACTACTCATCATGCTAAAATTGATCGTTTTCATAAGGTTGCTAGCTTTCATATTCCTAACCAACCTGTTATGCGAATTCAAGCAACCAAACCACTAAAGTCAATATTGTTATATCAAGCCATAAAGCCATTTGTTTATTAAAAAATGGATGTCAAGCTTTCTTAGCCCATGTCACGAATTTAAACAAAAAAACGTCAGATTTAAATGATATTTCTATTGTTAATAAATTTCCTAACGTATTCCCCAAAGAACTTCCTGGCCTACCCCCAGAACATGAAATCAAATTTTTTATTGACCTTAAACCCAGTACAAAACCTCCATATCGAATGACTCCTATTCAACTTCAGGAGTTAAAAACTTAACTACAAGATTTGGTACCCGAGCCTCTATCTAGTGACTTCCTTTAAGGAATGCACCGAAGCCAGACTCTCCATAGGAGATGCCATCTTTGTGCGTTGGAAAACTGATAGGTGTCATTGTGAGGTGCTATCCAAGGTTGGGATATGACTCACAATTGAGAGCAACCTAAGTCAGTAATTGAAATGTGTAGCTTTCTGGGCTTAGTTGGTTATTATCGAAGATTCGTGGAAGGATTTTCTCGAATCGCCACTCCATTAACTCAACTGACTCGAAAAGATATAAAATTCGGATGGAGCGAGGAATGTGAGAAGAGCTTCCAAGCACTTAAGAGGAAACTCATTTCAGCACCTGTTCTAACAATACCATCCTGGAAAAGCGAACGTAGTAGCTGACGCGTTGAGTAGAAGATCATATGCGGGTATGAGTGCGATATTGTCAAACAAAAAAACCCATTTCGTATGACTTACAAATGATGGAGATAGAGTTAAAGACTCTAGGGACCCATGTGATGATGTCAAATATACGAGTAAAATCGAATTTAATCGATAAAGTTAAAGTTGCTCAAGCTACAAACCCGGAGCTAATGCGTATGAAGAATAAAATACAAGAAGGTGTTATTTCAGAAGCAAGAATCGACGAAGAGAGGAAAGCTCAACCCTCGATTCATTGATCCATTTGAAATCCTCGACCGAGTAGGAACTGTGGCCTATAGACTCGCCTTACCGCTAAGTATGTCTCGTGTTCATAACGTTTTTTATATATCTATGTTACGTAAATATATGGAAGACCCGAACCACATTATTGAATTAGAACCATACGAAATAGCAGAAGATTTAACGTATAAAGAGGTACCTGTTAAAATCTTGGATAAGAAATAACATATTCTACGCTCAAAGGTTATACCTCAAGTCAAAATTTTATGGAGAAACCATGATATTAAGGAAATGACCTGGGAGTTAGAATCTGAAATGAAAATAAGGTATCCTCACCTCTTTGACATACCAGGTACGTAAATTTTGGGGATAAAATTTCATAAAGGGGGAGATTGTAAGACCCCGAATTTTATGAAATAAAAGTATTCAATTTTCTTATAATTATTATTCTATTTAGTAAATGGTTAAATTGATAAAAGGTTAAAGTTAAGGGTTATATGTGAAAATTTTATAAAGTAAGCAAATTATCATAAAATATTTGTTTGGTCGGGGAATATTCTTTTTATCGGAAAATATCTGTACGACGACACAATCATTGGTGGACCCCACAATGGAATAACTGTCGGATATCGAAAGCGACAGAAATAATATTTTTATAAAATAATGGCAAAACTTTTACCGTTGAAATTTTGAAATACCCGGTGATAAAAGTACAGTAATACGTGTTGTTGCACAATAGCACACGGTATTGCACAGTATCTTTGATTATTGATGGTTACGTAAAAAATCACTCAGTTTTATTTACTAATTACCACAATAGTTGTTGCATAGTATCTCATATTATTAATTCAATTATTATCATAGTATCATATGTACAATATTTTATATTATTAAATCAATAATTGAGACGACAGAGTTATTCATATTATTATTTGCATTATTGACAATGTCTAGAAAGTTATGTCGAGAAAAGGGGTTTGGTTATTTAATTGCGCGCCAATAAGGAGAAATTCTTATCTGAAAGCCCTCTCTTTCATGGGAATGATCTTGTTGTCAATATTGTGAGTTCTACATTATTTTAGTCATAATATTCTTTACTAGGCTAGTTAAGCTCACCCTTTTCTTTCATTGTTCTCTTCAGGAAATGGGAATATAGCTGAGACTAGTCAGGGAATGGAGTGATGGTCCAAGATGGTTGCTATAGTAGTCTCCACTATTCTATAAAATAATGTGATAATAATTATAATGAGGACTTTATTTGAGTTTGGATATTGTTTATGAGACAATATTTGTATTAAAACTCATAGCTTATGTTATATCGTATTTTGCACGATAATACGACCGTTAATAGTAGTATTAATGAAGTTGTATTTGATTTATGTACCGTGTATTTGGCAACTCAGAACGGGTTGTGTAGAACTATTTTGAGAACGTCACAAAATCCAAATGTTAACCTCACAAATTCTCTTAACCAAATTTTTAGATTAACTTAAACTAAATTATTTTTTAAATGAACCATCATTTTTTTAAAAAAATGATGTTAAAAAAAATTTGTTCTAACGCCAAATGAAATGACGTTAAAACCTTTTTTTAATATTTTTTTTTCTTGCTAGGAAAGAGTTGAACGCCACATCAAAGTTGAACACTACTTGAAGTGGCTTCTGTACCTTTTTTTATAATAATTTTTTTAAAAGCAAAGATGGAATGTTTAGAACTATTTTTTATTAAACGCCATATGAACTAGCGTTGTAAAGATGAGACTTTTGGACTTTCTGATTAACGCCATTTAAACGAGAGCAGATCTTTTGTCCCTATTTTCCCTGTCCCCCTTGTGTCCCTCCACTTAAATATCGACACCTAGCATTTTATTTAATTTTAGAATTAATTAATGTTAAGTAAGAGGGTAGGTGTCAACATTTAAGTGGAGGGATATAAAGGGACAGAAAAAATGGGGACAGAAAATCTGCTCTCCATTTAAACTGGCGTTGTAATTATTTATTTTTTGCGTTGTAATTTTTTATTTTTTATTTAAACTACTTTCCATCTTTCCGCTTTTTTAGATTTTAGAAGTTCCACAATTTCACTGTTGTAAGTGCACACCTTAAACAAGTAAAACTAACAACTTTTAAAAAATAATTTTATTAGTTTGAACGCCAGCATTGTAACTTTTTAAAAAAAGTTTTCAAATCACATGTCAGACTACTTAAACGTCTCTCGAAGTAGCATTGGGAATTATTTTTATTTAATAAAGAAAATTAAAAATTGATGTACTTGAGCGCCACTTGAAGCGATGTTGGACCCTTTTTTTAAGTTTTCAAATTATGTCAAACTACTTAACGCGACTTGAAGTCGCGTTGGAATCTTTTCTTTTTTTTAAATTATTTTAACTGGTATTGTAAATTTGTTTTTTTATAAAGTAAATTTTAAAAGGTTTGACTTCAACTACTTAAGTCTTATATACTCTTTCATTTTCAACGCCAATAACAAAGAGTGGACATAAAAAAATATTGATGTTTGTAAACAAGTTCAAAAGATCAAATAAAGATATTATAATAACATAAAAAACATTAAAATATAAAAGACATTCAAATTAGGAAAGCAGTGATATAACGAACAAGTATTCGTTAGAAATGAAGGAAATATTAAAGATAAGTACAACACATTATCGATTGATAAAAATGGTACACAACTACATTCGTTCGCATATAAAATTCAATTACATATAACATTAATTAGTTCGAGGTTATGGTACTTTACTGCAATTTTTACTACGCTTTGTGTGTCCTTCCTGTCCACACACTACAATGGACAACTCTATTGGACATGCCCATCTCTTTGTGGATTCTTGTCATGCCACCTCTTTGTCCATCTTCTTTCTTTGTCCTCTTCAAATTTGCATTAGGTATTAAAATCCCAAAAGCTTCCCAATTATTTGGTAGCGGGAAGGTTCAATAATCTTGGTTCATAAGTGGCTGGAAGTTAGGTTCCCACATTTTTGCATATTGTACATTTTTGTGATGATCTGCAATGTATAGATGTCAATCTTTTTTTATCTTTATACATGCCGCAACAACATGAGAACAGGGGCATCATTCTACTTTCCACTTTCCACATGAACAAGACCATTCGTTCAATCGCACAACTTGTATATTTCCTCCCTTCCAATTGTTACCGAGTCGAACTCGTGCAGTTTTGACATTAAATATTTTAATTAGTACATTGTATGAATTCACCACATGAGTCGTTGCCTTCTGCATAATTATTCAAACTTTTTTCTAGACTCAATACAAAACTCGTTCCCATCATTGATTTCTTCCAAAGATTTCGGCCGTTTTAGATTGAACAGTTCCACAGATCGGTAAAATCTTGCACGTATATACCATACATCGGCAGAGGGATATAGATTCATAAACGCAGATGATTACAAAATTCATCATATTACTGAAGCTACGACGCTTTGTACTAAGACCCTTACTGATGTATGTCAGTCACACTTGTTAGACCATCAGCCCACTAATCTTGTCACACAATTTAGGGAACCCCGCCCACATGGTCGTGGTAGGCGACATACAGATACATCCTTAACACCAATTTACACTGAACACGTACGAGGCGATATCAGAGGCCGTGAGGACATCCCGTCTTCATCTCAGATGGTGCAAGATGATGTAGAGAGAGATCATGATATGGACAATGAATAGGTCCATACAACCCATTCTGAGTCATCAAATACATGGTACAAAATTTAAATATAAACTTCATTTATACAACTATCATGCAAAATACGACAACATAATAGCTGAGTTTCAAAATAAATATTGTCTTGTAGACAATATCCAAACACAAATAAAGTTCTCATTACAATTATTATTACACTATTTTACAAAATAGTGAGGACGACTATAAAAACCATCTTGAACCATTACTCCACTCCCCGACTAGTCCCAGCTATATTCTCGCCTCCTGAGAAGAATAATGGAACCAAAAGGAAAAGAGTGAGCACAACTAGCCCAGTAAAGAATATTATGACTAAGATAATGTAGAAAAAATTATCATTAGTCCTCAACAGGGAAAAATCTGATAGAATACAATAGACAACAAGTTTTAGATTAACAACTGCAGCGGAAATAGCAATCCATTAGAAAGGTCAAGTATAGCATGATGTTTACTATCTTCTATGATTTAAAAGTCCATCATCAATATTTTATCCCTGTAACAACAATCAATAAATATTTCACATCAACAAATTATCCATGCACTACGGGCCAAGGATATTCGTTAGTATCATCAGTGGTCATGATCATGCCAAATGACTGTCCATCTATGCACTACGGGCCAAAGAGAACTTTCACCACATCATTTGTCTGTAACATTACAGGTCATGATTATACCAATACTAAATTTCTGCTCATAATCATACCAATTAACAGTTTATCTATGCACTACGGGCCAAAAATGACTTTTACCACAACATAAGTATGAGGATGATGACAATGATATAAGGAATTAATCAAGTGAGATCAAGGATAAATATTAGAGATTTATAATTCAATTTATCTAGAGTTCAAGAATGTCCAAATTATCAACATGATAACTAATTATGGAGTAAAATTTAAGAATAATATTCATGTATCAAAAATAATTTGGACAGAATAGAAATCACTTTTGTCGTGAATAGTACCTCGTGAATAGTACCCGAATGAATAGTACCCCTTCATGCAAAGTACCCCGAATAAATAGTACCCCGAGTGAATAGTACCCCGTGAATAGTATCCCAAATGAAAATATTGAAAAATAATAAAGTTCATACCAATATTTCAATGAAACGATACTAGATAAAGCGCAAAACTCAAGGATATTCTACTAATTCAAGGGATTATAGAAGCAATAATTACCATAGTAAGTTTAGATTTAAGAATATGAAAAGAAATAATATACAAAATTGGAAATGGATTTTCACCCGTCATGTGGTAATCCGCGTAGATAGATCTTTTCCATAAATAAAAAATGATTACGAAGGGTTATTCACTATGCATGCGATAATTCGCGTAGACAGGTTATTCCCACATATTAAAAAATGAATACGAAAAATAATATCTCTTACGAATACGAAAGAAATAATACCCCTTACGTACTATACGAAAAATAACATCCCTTACCTTATGAGGAGATTGGATACTGCAATAGTGTAGTAGTAGAATACTCTTCTTCTTTCTCTCTTATTCTCTCTATAGTTTCTCTTGTGAGTCTTAAGGAATTGGTGAGAATGAAAGAAGAAATAAGCTTCTATTTATAGGAGAATGGACTAAATAGTAACTGATTCACGGACGGTCCAGATTGATTTACTATTAAAACCACAACCGACGGTCCATATTAATTTACTATTAAAACCACAACTGATGGTCCATATTGATTTACTAATAAAACCACAACCGACGGTCCAAATTGATTTACTATTAAAACCACAACCAACGATCCATATTGATTTACTATTAAAACCACAACCGACGATCCATAAATTAGTACATCTCCCCATTGAATAATAAGTCAACTTACAACAAACTCCTCATGACAAACCCCTCTATTTATATCAAAAAAATTGAATAAATATTTACCACAAATCATTTATCTTCAATAAACACATTTTTAAGCTTTTAACAATTATTCATCATTAATATTATAACTCGCAATATTGACAACCAGATCATTCCCAGGAAAGAAGGGGCTTTCCGATAAGGATTTCTCCTTATTGGCGAGTAATTAAATAACATAACCCCTTTCCTCGATAGAACATTCTAGACATTGTCAATAATATAAATAATAATATGAATAATTGTGTTGTCTCAATTATTGATTTAATAATATAAAATATTATGCAGATGATACTATGATAATAATTGAATCAAAATATGAGATAGTATGCAGCAACTACTGCGGTAATTATTAAATGAAAATGAGTGACTACTTACGTAAGCATCAATAATCAGAGATACTGTGCACACTACAAGAAAATCGGCTAATTCCAACGGAATATTCCATCGTACATAAGACTATTCAGTCGAAGCTAGTTTATTTACGACGAAAATATTCGTCAGAGATTCCGTCGTAACTATTCGCGTCGAAAATAAGTTCCGTCAAAAATTTCGTCGGATGCTTATTATCTCCGACGAATGTTCGTCGAACCTAGCCTATCTTCGACGGAATATATAGGATGAAATGTTTTGTTGAATATATCAGTAGCTATGTTCGACTGACTAATTCCCTCGAATATAAACTATTTCTGACGAAAAACTAAAAGCAGTTGCTATTTATTAAAATTGTCTATTTCTTAACTTCGACGGACATTACGTCGGAGATATGATTAGTACGACGAATATATTCTGTCGAAGTTATCGTATATTCGACTGAAAACTAGGCCATATCGGTATTTATTAAAAAATGGTTATTTATTATCTCCGAGGGAAGTACCGTCGAAAATAACCTATTCCGCTGGAAATAACTGATTTTTTTTTACTGCAGATTTTAAAAGTTTAGTTTCTAGGTGTTTAAACCCATTAATATACCTGTAACCTGTCACAACCCAATACACAGTAATATAAACCTGTATCTCACATTCAAATATACAACGTAGCACTAAAACGTAATCTTTAACTCATTATCATTCACATTCACATTCAAATATCCACAAAAAACGTATTATAAGCTAACCAATTACAAATATAAGCTAATGTTCCATAAATGTTAAACAATATAATTTATAATAGTTGTATAGACACAATTAGACAATACAATATATACAAAAGTTCTACAAACTATACAAATGAACTATAAACTAGTAAAAGTATCATCATCATCGAGTGAGGTGAACGACGCTTACTCGAATGTATAAAATCACCTCGTCTTCTCATCCATCATCGTCACCGCTCGTTCATCGCCACCCTGTTGATAGAATCAAAAATATAAATCATTAGTCTGTATATATATATATATGTGTGTGTGTGTGTGTGTGTGTGTGAGAATTAACAAACTAACCTTAATTGAAAAACATAAACAATAAGAATACTTGAGTAGGTGGGGGCGGACGAAAAAGCCTCCTCCAAGAGGGTAATCACATCTAGAGCATCTCGGCGCTCCAAGCGTCGAACTGCTCCCGTGGTAATCCCGTACTCTCTGCAAAGGCCCCTGCTATAATATCCTGAGCAATCTGGTGAAGACGAGAACTGGAAGGCAACTGCTGACGCCGAAAGACCGGATCGATATGGAACCTATCCGACATGACCCATATCAGCCGTCAAAAGATATCGTCATCCAAGCCAACGCTTGTATGAGATGTTTCGACATGTGCTCTCGGACGCTGGCTGGAGCCTATAAAGAGATACAAATTCAATTACTAATAATAATTTATATAATGTGATAAATTCGGATAATTTCGTGAAACATAAAAAAATATTACCTCGAAGTGTATATGCGGGTATCCTCGGCGGACCCAACACTCGATATCTGTTTAAGATCTTGCTAGTAGAGGATCCCGAGGCGCGCGACCATAGTCTCGACTCCTCATCTCGATCTAATACAATATCGGGAAGAGGGGTGGCGGAATCTAATGGCTCGTAAACCCTCTAATAGTCTCTAGCTTTCAATTTATACGCTCGTCCCGAAGCTTCAGAAATCGGTCCTGTAATGTATTCCATATACGTATATTAATTATATCATTTTATTTATGATTGAATATTATTAAAAGCTAAATAGTAAGATGAGTTTTACCCGTATAGCTAAAGCTGCCTGAGACAAAGCACGCTCGTCCTTAGGCGTGTGGGCTCGATCCCACAACTCTAGCATGGTATGATCTCGGCCCAAGGTCCTCCCCAATGCCTAATACAAACATTCATAAAATAGGTCTTAAGTATTTGTGTGAGAACTTGACACATAAATAACTAAATACAACGCACTTACTACGTCTTTGCCTCCTCGAACGAATCGAGAACCAATGGTGTGTGTACTATCCTGAGAACCACCACGGTTCTTCTTCCGCTTCTTTCGGACTTTTCTTGAAGTCATCACCTCCCGATGTGCACACATAGCCTCTTAGGCTAAATTGGAGACTATGCGGGGTTGATGATCTCTGATGGTGGTCCCGGGCTGGTCCATAACTGCCCGGGCTGCCTTCTATCGCATCTCATATAGCCATCTAGAATAATTCGCAGCGACGTGATGCTCAATCACAGCATCGCCAGCTGACTGAGAGATGCTCGGGTCAAATCGATAATAAACCTATAACAAAAGATTATTTAAAATTAAGAACATTTGATTTCGTCATCCCAATACAACTATGTGGTGATAATATGCTTAACTTACGTGGAACTCCCGTAAGACGGTCTGCATAAAAGTGGCATCGTACCGCGCATACTGACTGAACCGCATGCACCCTCTCGGGAGATGCGTTAAACAAATCGCATGTAGGGTGTGCTCAACCTTACAACAACGTGTTATGTTCGACACATATCCATCTAGGAGCTTCAACCCACTAACCCACTTACAGACGTCTTCAACTTGTTGCTTAGTAAGACTAAATTGAGCTTTAGGTTTCAGTGTGTTAGTAGGTGAAGCCACATTTCGCCTAATGTTCAATGCCTCCAAATCTTTTCGAGCATTGTCATTGTCTTTAGTTTTACCACTCGCATCTAACACGGTATAAAACAAGTTCTCGAAAACATTCTTTTCGGTATGCATGACATCTATACAATGATATTGAATCGAAAGTGTGCCCCAATCTGACAACTCAAACCATATAAGGCAAGTCGTCCAATTATGAGTCTTCCGTGCTTGATCGCTCTCAATTTATTGTGTTCCTTCCCAAGAAAGGGAAAATCAAGTTGATTCAACCACTCCAAGACCTCAACGCCGACGGTACCGACCAACAACCCCTTCTTCTTTATCTTTCATTGAATTGTGTAGACATCTTTACGTAATTGTGATCAAGAGGCAAGAATCTACGAAGGTCTGAAGAAACTATATTTCGCCCATGCCGCATCGGTTGCCTTGCACATCCCCATATACACACTTGGACGGGATGACTTCCCCGTGAGTTGACCAACCACTAACTATCCCAAGAGCCGAAAGTCAGCGATAGTCCATAACGTAGTTGCTTTCATCACAAAATTCTCGCGATATCGATTTATCATACGTCTCAAATCCTGTCTCCCAACATCTTTAGTTCATTCACTAACATTGAAGGTACACATTAAGATCTTTTGTAGGACTTTTATCCCCGGAATGAGTAAAGTCAAAAACAAATACGGATCCCTCATGCACATTGTCGGTGGAAGATTATAAGCGACCATAATGACTGGCCAAACTGAGTATAGCTGGCTAAAATTATTAAAAGGGCAAAAGCCATCAGTAGCCATGCCAAGCCTAACATTCCTAACTTCTTCCGAAACTCGGGATAATTTACATCAAATCTCTTCCATTCATCTCCATCCATTTGGGTGAGTCACCGACCGAACACGACATCCCTTGTTCGATGCCAACTCATATGTTGAAGCCGTATGATGAGACGCGACATGAATAGCCATTGAAGTCTCGGCATGAGTGGAAAAAATATCATAAGATTTTCACGGAACATGTTTCTCCTTCCCCCACGTTTTGTAACCTTGTAGCGCGATAAGTCAGTATATATCACACTCGTCCCTTATCTCTGTCCTCCCCATAGTATAACATGCAATCCTCTCCACAAGCATCGATTTTTTTACGATACCCATATTTAACCCTTGACCATCTTCTTCACTTCGTAATAATTCGCAGGAAGAGTATGATCCTTGGTAAGAAGCTGTCCCAATTATAGCGAGCAAATCGTTGAAACCTCTCTCACTACAATCGTGCTCATTCTTGAAGTGTAAGAGCTTCATTCTTTGCGAGAAAGCTTGGTGTTCGTATCATTTCCGGATCTGATCGACCCTGATTCGGATATAGCAACTTGTAAAAAGCGCAAAGAATCAGTATCATTTGGCACTTGCTTCGCCTTTGCTTGAAGAAGGTTCATATTCATTGATCGATAGTAGTAGGGCCGTAAACATCAACCAACATCTCAATGGATCATAGTTTTGACGTATGAATCCCGTGGAATTAGTTGTTCCACAATATTTTCAATCACTTCGATTCCCCGTGATGAGTCCATACGAAGTACCCATCTACAAATCCACGAGAAAATAAGTCGAATTTAATCTCGTCGACTTTCTTCCAAATCGATTTTACACTTGACACACACGGCATTGCATCTTCCCGCAAGCATCATCCGTATGTTCTAGTGCTTTGTTCAAGAAATCTAAAACCCCAACACAATAAGCTAAAGACTAATCCCTCCCATCACCTTTGGGTATCCTACGGTACATCGAACTCCGGTCGGCTAACATTTTTAACTTCTGCGTAATGCGCATTAAGTTAATTTGGATATTCATGCGTGAATTAGATTTACCAAGTATCTCTACGGAGATGGGGGTAAGGCTTCATCCCGTTATTGGATATGTCTCACTAATGCAAAAACACGTTGAGTATGTTTCATGAGTTTCAAGAAAATTTCGTAAGACACCTCCCATGGTCTCCAAGCATCTGAAATAGACTAAGATAACTTAATCTAAGTATGCACTTTCGAGAACATATAGAGATAACGATCGATTAATCCTCAAAATAACAAAAATGTACTGTTTAGTATTTGCATACTTTAAGTGAGAGACATAACATCCAATAATGATCCCAACTGGGGATCGCTTGACATTCACTCTATTGAGTGTATGTCAAACGGGTTTCTAAGTTTCAAAGTATAGTACATATATAATTGAAAATGCTATTTAGTTTATTGAAAATAGTGGCAAACTACACAAATGCTACTTAGTTTATGAGAATTGTTATGTTGAATCTCTACTTGAGTCGTGACCTAAAAAAAAAAAGGGTGTAGTTCTGTTGTGTCTATACTCGAATAATAAAGTTAATTCAATTCTTTATCGAAACATTCCTCCTTTGTTCCATCATAACAAATGACAACATCCAGAAGGAGTTCCATTAAGCTATTGAACAAAGTTTGACTTAAGCAACCCTCTAGATGAACAAGCGATCACTTCTCTGCTTTAGAATGAATCATCTCCCCCGTATGGGTCCAATCCATGATATGAGCGACTTCTCACCACTCAAGATTCCTCGAATGGATAGTTCTCATTCAAGAGGTGAGGCGTTACGTGAGAACTACCCATCCGAGGAATTCAAGTGGTGAGAAGTCGCTTATATCATAGATTGGACCCATATGGGAGATGATTCATTCTATGGAAGAAGTGATGGATTACATTTCATTAGAGGGTTGCTTAACCTAGAACTTTGTTCAACAACTCTTGGCACTCCTTCCTGATGTTGCCATCTGTTATGATGGAACGATGAGGACTCTCAGTAATAATTCAATTACCTTTATTATACGAGTATAGACACAAACAGAACTACGACCCCTTTTTTTAATTATTCTTAGAGGAACAGGTTGAGTACTATTAGCTGCAACTGCTATGTCGAAATCTGCATACAAGAAAGAGTACATATATATATGTAGGGAGAGTATTATTGCATTTATATATTGAAAATTGTGGCAAACTAAGCAAATACTACTTAATTTATTTTGCCAATGATAATAAACTAAGTAAGTGGTACTTAGTTTATGAGAATTGTTATTTGGAATCTATAGAGACTACTTGTTCTATTATTCACTCTACTTAGTTTATATTGCCAATGATAAACTAAGTAAGTGGTACTTAGTTTATGAGAATTGTTATTTAGAATCTATAAAGACTACTGTTCGACATTCACTCCTACTTATTTTATTTTGCCAATAATAAACTAAGTGGTACTTAGTTTATGAGAATTGTTAGGAATCTATAAAGACTAAGTAATTAGTTTATTATTATATTTTGCCAATGATAAACTAAGTAAGTGGTACTTAGTTTATTATTATATTTTCTTTTATTTTAATTTGTAGTATATTATATTATAGTATATAATTGGTTTATTTATTTAAATCGAATTAAATTTATTATTATTATTTATTTTATATTGTATTATATTATATAAGTTCAAATGTAATTTAATTTAATTTAATTGTATTTATTTTAATTTAATTTAATTTATTTAAATTTTATTTTATTTTATATATTTAAATTTAATTTATTTTATTTTATTTTATTTTAATTTAATTAAATAAAATTAAATTGAAATTATTTGATTATATTTTATTTTATTCTTTATTGAATTGAATTCTATTTGTACTATATTATATATTTGTAAATATTTTTATTAAATTTAATTTATTTATTAAATTAAATAAAATTTTTTGATTTTATTTAATTTACTTCAAATTAGTTTATATTTTAATATTGGAACTAATTACTAATATTATCAAAATAATTACGAAAAATCTTGCAAATGTATACCTCGTGCAATTTACATCACAAATTCGATCGAAAATTGCAAATATATCAAAATTAAAAATAGTCCTAAAATCAGTTAAATTCAAGATTGAAAACTAATTAAATTACATAAACAATGCAAACAATATATACTGCATAATTATCCATTCTCAATCAAAATATATAAAAATTTTAGCCCCAAATTTCAGCCTCAAATCCAAATTTCAGTCAAATATATAACAAAATTTTAACCCTATACCAATTTTTAGCCTCAAATCCAATTGACAAAGTCAAATTGATGCACATATAGTAACCAATTAAGGAATTTACCAATTTTTAGACTCAAATCAATATATATATACAATATAAAAATTATTCAATCTACTAATTTTGTACATCATCATCAAAATGAAACAACATTTGAACTCATACCTTTTGGAGCTAATAAACTGTCCGGCGTGTGGTGGTGGTGGTGGTCGGCGGCTGGAATCAAAAATGGGTGGGGGCTGGAGGTGGCTCTTGGTGGTGGTGGTGGTCGGCGGCTGGAGGAAGATGGTGGTGGTGGTGGTCAGCGGCTAGAGGGGCGTCTGGCGGTGGGGGAGAAGGGGGCGCGCGGCTGGTCGGCTGTGGAGGTGTTGGTGGCAGGTGGGCGCCGGAGATGAGAGTGAGAGAGGAGAAGCTGAGATGAGAGAATGAGAGAGGAGAGACTGAGATGAGAGAGTGAGAGAGTGAGAGAGGAGAGATAATTAAAAATGAGAGAATACGGGGAGACGCTGGCCTGAATCAGTCGAATAGGTTTTATAAGATATTTTCAACGGAAATTCCGTCGGACATACGTCCCTCGGAATTAACTTATCTTCGACGTACAGTCCCTCGAAAATAGCTATACTTTCGTCGAACTTAAGTTTCGCACTGGCGGAAAAGTTGGCGTCATATGAAGCCTTATATTCCCGACGGATTTTCCTTGAAAATAAACTATTTTGGACGGAATTAATTTTGACCTAATATTACGTCGAAATTAAATTATTTACGACTGAATACAGTCCGTCGAACTTAGATCCATCAGAATTAGCCGGTTTTCTTGTAGTGGTAATACCGTGTGTTATTCATGTGTAACAACGCGTATTACTGTACTTTTATCACCGGGTATTTCAGAAGTTTAACGGTAAAAGTTTTGTCGTTATTTTATAAAAAAGGTTATTTTTGTCGCTTTCTATATCTGACAGTTATTCCGTTGTGGGGTCCACCAATGATTGTATCGTCGTACGTATATTTCCCGACAAAAAGAATATTTTCTGACCAAACGAATATTTTATGAAAACTTGCTTACTTTTTAAAATTTTCACATATCACCCTTAACTTTAACCTTTTATCAATTTAACCATTTACTAAATAGAATAATAATTATAAGAAAATTGAATACTTTCATTTCATAAAATTTGGGGTCTTACAATCTCCTCTCCTTATAAAATTTCATCCCCGAAATTTACGTACCTGGTATGTCGAAGAGGTGAGGATACCTTGTTTTCATTTCAGATTCTAACACCCAGGTCATTTCCTTAATATCACGGTTTCTCCATAAACTTTTGACTTGAGGTATAACCTTTGAGCGTAGAATATGTTTCTTCTTATCCCAAATTTTAACGGGTACCTCTTCATACGTTAAATCTTCTGTTATCTCATCTGGTTCTAATTTAATAATGTGGTTCGGGTCTTCCACATATTTACGTAACATAGATATGTGAAAACCATTATGAACACGAGACATACTTGGCTGTAAGGCGAGTCTATAGGCTACATTTCCTACTCGGTCGAGGATTTCAAATGTATCAATGAATCGAGGGTTGAGCTTTCCTCTCTTCGTCGATTCTTGCTTCTAAAATAACACCTTCTTGTACTTTCTTCTTCATACGCATCAGCTCCGGGTTTGTAGCTTGAGCAACTTTAACTTTATCGATTAAAGTCGGTTCTACTTATATATTTGACATCATCACGTGGATCCCTAGATATTTGAATTAATGAATCACATACATACATACATGGCTTGAAGTGCAAGAGCAGTACGTATATGATATACATGCTCCTAAACCAGCTAACATAAAGTCAAAACCCATGAAGCTAAAAGAACTTTAAAATTTTGATGATACAAAAGCACTATCCGGGATCAAATAATTATTGTCTATTTATACTCATCTTTGTTCCTCTTATGTCCGTCTTTTGTGTGTGTAAAACATTGCTAGCTAGTAGCTAGTACCATGCTGTCAACATATGGTGTCATTCATGTTCATCTGCATGTTGTCATTAATATCACTTTTTCATTAATTCAAATATCAGTTTCCTAATAATCAAAACAACAGCGGCAACAATTCATAACCTTTGTGATTTTTAAAGTACCACACCTCAAATGTGCTCAAATCATTGTTGAATAAATAAATAGGTTTATACAAGGAATTACTAGCAAGATAGAGAGTACACATTCAAATATGAAAATTATACAGCTTTTTACGAATATACTCTGATAGTAGTAAAAAAAAGCATTACTCAGAATAAGATAAAAGTCTCCTTCAGCCCAATACATGCAAACACCTTTAACTTCTAATTCCATTAGTCCAAATTACTCCAGAAATTCTAATTCTCAAAAAAAGGTGACCAAACAACTAGATAAACCAAAAAATCGACCCACAAACAAGCATCATAGTAATGTAGTTCACAGTCCACCACAAAACAAAAAATTAAATAAATAAATAAAAACTATGAAATCTATTATCTATTATATATACTAAATCACAGTACATGACACAATAAATTGACATCTGTCATCCTACAAAATCAACACTTGTCCATCCTAATTAATGCTCGTTATTGCCCTTGACAAAAATACCCATGAAAATTACTTTATATATATATATATATATATATATATATATATATTGATCACCTTATTTTATGGATATTATCAATAGCCACGTTATTTTAGGATCCATTAATTAGATAACGCTCTTAGGCAACAACCAGATTGGATCAATTTAAACACGATAGGGCCAACTTGCTTTTTATGAAAAATTAGTTTTAATTATTTGAAAAGTAAATTTCCTTTAATATTAGACTTTTATTTATTTTACCTACTTTTCATGTGCCTAATAAATTTATTCTCTGATTAATTAATTACTTCCATAGTTCCATGCAATTAAAAATTATTTTCATATTCATTTTAAAACTTTAATCTATTAGCTTCCAAAAATTCTTCCAATTATTTGAACCACGCTAATTGATTCTAAAGATAAGAAAATTTATTTGTTTAACCAATTTATGGAAAACTCAATCAATTAATAAATTATGGAATACTTAAATAATATAAAACCCGTCCCAAGATTTATGAAAACAATATTGGTTAGATATATGAAAGATAATAAATCTTTTAAAACCTTATTTTCTAACCAACTCCATCAATTATTCCCTAAAAATCAACATTTTAAAACATTTTCATATTTATTATTTTATTCTTTGTGCCAATTACGCGACCAACACTTTTTCATCCAATTGAATCATGCTACTTAAAAAATAAATCCTTGAAGGATTCAATCAACAAAGTAATCGACAACTTTTTATAATTTGTATGGAATATAACATTCAATCAGCTTATTACAAATTGATTTATTCCAATAAAGAAGTCATGGTTCTTAAGGAATGATTCAAACAGAATTCACTAAATAATAGGAACTTTTAATATGGAATGAAATGAATAAAAAATTAATCTCTTTTAACAACTCGGATGGACAACTCATTACCATTTCATTGACCACTTCTTAAATCATGAAATATGATCTATTAATTAATTAGACCAATTGCAAATTGAATCGGGCAGTTTGAAAGTAAACTTAGGCTCAATTAAGATTTCGATATTTCCATATTTATTTTAATATACCAATTAAATAATTACATATTATGAACTATTAAGGTTCAGATTTTTCATTATATTTTCATATTAATTTTGAAAGTCCAATTACTTTATTTCATAATTATTTAACCACTTCCATAAATATGACCATGCAATGCAATATCCTAGAGTCTTGATTGAGAAATCTATTATCTATTATTATCTATTATATATACTAAATCACAGTACATGGCACAATAAATTGACATATGTCATTCTACAAAATCAACACCTGTCCATCCTAATTAATGCTCCTTATTGCCCTTGACAAAAATACTCTTGACAAAAATACCCATCTAAAATAACAACTAAAATTCCCTAATTCTCCCCTAAATCTGGATAGGTATTCCGCCTCTGGTGGAGATGGTTGTGTCGGATGTAGTGGAGATGGTTGAGCTAGCTAATGGAACTTACACGTAAGTTGTATATAATTTTTCATATATAGAATTTATTAACATTTTTTTTCGTATATACTCTTCTGTTTAACTTTCGTTATAGTTAATTTTTAAAATTTTATAATTCATGTGAATATTTATTTTTATCTTTAAAATAATAATTTTGTAGTAACTGATATTTTGTAAAGTAGTTCAAGAAATCAACTATTGCATTATCAAATTAATTTACATGAACTGAAATTGTAATTATGGGATACTGAAAGTATAATTAATTTTGTCATGAAACTTGAAATTGGTTTAATTATTTTATTAAAATGGAATGAACATTTTACGTGAGCTCATATGAGGCTGTGCTGACGTGGTAAGATTTTGAATGGAATTTATCTATTATTTATTATCTATTATCTATTATCTATTATCTTTACTAAAATGCAGTACATAGCATCATTGAATGACATATGCATTTTCCACATTGTAACACATGTTCTATATAATTAATGTGCATCCCACACTAATTTAATTATATTACAACATAATATTATACCATTTATAATTATATTACAACATAATATTATACAGTTTAAAATATTTAAAATAATTATATCCTAAAATCACTTCTTTTTTAATATTATACCATTCATAATTATACCATTATATATCATACATGTATGGTATAATATTATAATACACGTATATAACAAAATAACCACCTATCTAAACTATGTGGATATTATTAGTACTAATTTAATTATATTACAAACATAATATTATACCATTTATAATTATATTACAACATAATATTATACAGCTTTAAAATATTTATTTTAAAACAATATTAAAATAACAAATAATATTAATCATAACTTATTATGTTTATTTTTTAATCTCATAAATAACTATTTTCTCAATCTAAACGGTTTTTATATTATTATTATTATTTTGATTTTATAATCCCTAAATCACAACAAAATCTAAAATGCTCGATAATGTTTCTTTGTTACTCTAATATCATCATTATTAAATTAATTATTATCTTTTAAAATCACTACTTTTTTAATTCTAAAATAATATTTTAAATTTATTATCCACTAAATCACTACAAATCTAAACTGCTTTTGGTAATGTCAATTGTTACGATATTATCCTTTCTAATTTAATTATTATCTCCTAAAATCACTATTTTTTTTAATCTCAAATTAATATTTTTATTTTATAATCCCTAAATCACTACAAATCTAAACTTGTTTTGATAATGTCAATTTTTCGATATTATCATTTCTAATTTAATTATTATCTCCTAAAATCACTATTTTTTAATCCCAAATTAATATTTTGAATTTATAATCTACAAAATCACTACAAATCTAAACTATTTTTGTAATGTCAATTGTTACATAATTAATTACACCATTTTTGAATTATATAATAGTATACCTTTTATAATATTATACCATGCATATATATAAGTTTCAACATTACTAACCGTGACAACCCAATAAATCCGTTTTTTTAGAATTTTACAATATTATAATTTATATACCATTTATAATCTTATACCATACATTATCATACATATATATAATCATGCACTAATATGTTTATTTTATAAACCCTAAAATTCACTACTTTTCTAAATTGTTACTAATTTAATTATGTTAAAACATAATTATTATATCCTAAAATAATTACTTTTCTAATATTATAACATTCGTAATTATACCATACATTATATCATATATGTATGGTATAATATTATAATACACGATATAATAAAATCACTACTATCTAAAATGTGCGATATTATCATTACTAATTTAATTATATTACAACATAATATTATACCATTTATAATTATATTACAAAATAATATTATACAATTTAAACATTTAAAATAAAATTAAAATAACAAATAATATAAATCATAAGTTACTATGTTGATTTTATAATCCACTAAATCACTACTTTTTCAATCTAAACGGTTTTTATATTATCGTAACGTAATTATTATATTCTAAAATCATTACTTTTTAATCCTACATTATTATTTTGATTTTATAATCCCTAAATCACTACACATCTAAAGTGTTCTAATAATGTTAATTGTTCTAATATTATCATTACTAAATTAATTATTATCTTCTAAAATCACTACTTTTTTAATCCCAAATTAATATTTTAAATGTATAATCCCCAAATCACTACAAATCTAAACTATTTTGGTAATATAAACTGTTCTGATATTATACTTTCTAATTTAATTATTATCTCCTAAAACCACTACTTTATGATATTATCATTACTGAGCTATTATCATTACTCCCCATTATTTATCCTAATTTTCTTATCAAATATTCGATCAATCCCCTTGCAGCAATTGTTGATATCACATATCCTAATTTATTGGAAAATTTTGATGATGGCTTTTATTTCCAAGACCAAGCCATCCTTGTTCCTACACTTGATGCTATAAATAAGGTGAACGAATATGTAATGTATTTATGGCCAGGTGATGAAGTACCATATCTAATATGTCCTATGTAAGGTTGATGAAAACTCAAACAGCTATGAAGACATTTACACCCTATAATTTTTGAATAGCATTACATCTTCTAGAATGTCAAACCACAAGATAACGTTGAAGATTGGGGATCCTGTAATGTTGCTCCAAAATATAGATCAGTGATCTGGTTTGTGCAATGTCACGAGATTAATAGTAACTCAATTGGGAAAACATCTGATAGAAGCAAAAGTAATTTCAGTCAACAATTTTGGACACAAAGTTACCTCGCTTGGTCTTAACACATTAGATTACCTTTTAAATTTCAACAAAGACAATTTCCTTTGGTTGTTTGCTTTTTCATGACAATTAATAAGAGCTAGGGGCAATCTCTCTCACAAGTTGGACTGTATCTGTCACGTCCAGTTTTTAGCCATGACCAATTGTATGTAGCAGTATCAAGAGTTATAAACAAGAGTGGAGTAAAAATACTAATTTATGACAAAGATGAACAAACATACAATACTACAAAGAATGTAATTTTTCAGAAAGTTTATCACAATATAATGTAAAAAAGTTTGACTGTTTCTGGCTATTATCTTTTTGCTGCTCATTATTAGTGTCAACCCTGATTATTTTATTATTATATCTCATGAAATTTTTACTATAATCTATTTGAATCTTTTTAGGTAAATCTATGATCTACATTTACAAAGCTATCTCGATCGAGCCAAATTCCAGTTGCAAAGACAAAAATAAACCGGTAAACTCTCAACACTACCCCTTACAAAATTGTTTAGTTTTTATTATACCTTCAACTCGAAATTATGTAACATGTGTTTTCCCTTCATGTCTGAGGACCAAAACTGAGACATTCTTTCGTTGTTTTCCCTTTCGATTAAATGTTAGAATTCTGGTGCAAGTAAGCGTGTATGAGACATGAACTCTTCAAAATGCATCAAGTACATATGTCAAATATTTGAGGCTTGGTGAGATTTGTATAATGTGTAACAGACTTCAAATATACCACTATCAATCATATCAATATAACAATTCGGTGGCATTGTGCATGACACTTTTTAAATATTTGTTAGTGCTTTAGAATGAAAGAGTTACCCATTTTTAACCATATTGGTTACATTATAAACATTTTTATTAAGACATTAATATATATATATACACACACACACACACAACTGTTATGTAATGTTCTGGGGTTTAGTGATCAGATTAATTATATACTTGGATATGTATTTACGCATAAAATTTTTATGCAACACTATATAACATATGCTATTAAAATTTGATAAACGCACAACAATCTACCATCTTCTTATTATATTTTAATTTATTAATTGCATGTATAAATTTATTATTAACAAAATAAATAATCCCGCTGCAAAGCGCGGGTTTGTATCTAGTTAGGGCTAATTCCAAGATGCAAAAATTCCCAAATCGAATCACAAAATGAAATTGAATTCTAGTTAATTCTTAATAAAATTGAAATTTAGTTAAGGGTCTACCAAGATATTGTCAAGATCTGGTCGTGTTTACTAGCAGAGAAGATGGGTCGGTGAAGAGTTTGTTTCGAGAGATTTTTAGATCGAGGTGGAATCGGAGAAGTGAGGTCGTACGGTGGAGGGGGATGATATTGAGGCCTACGGTGGAGCGGTGGAATCGGAGAAGTGAGGCGGTGATAAAGTAGAGGGGGATTGTATTTGAAACAACTCGGGTTAAATCCCGAGTCCGGAATAAATTTCGGGTCAAATCCCAAGTCCGATTAATTATATACTTGGATATGTATTTACGCATAAAATTTTTATGCAACACTATATAACATATGCTATTAAAATTTGATAAGCGCACAACAATCTACCATCTTCTTATTATATTTTAATTTATTAATTGCATGTATAAATTTATTATTAACAAAATAAATAATTCCGCTGCAAAGCGCAGGTTTGTATCTAGTTAGGGCAAATTCCAAGATGCAAAAATTTCCAAATCGAATCACAAAATGAAATTGAATTCTAGTTAATTCTTAATGAAATTGAAATTTAGTTAAGGGTCTACCAAGATATTGTCAAGATCTGGTCGTGTTTACTAGCAGAGAAGATGGGTCGGTGAAGAGTTTGTTTCGAGAGATTTTTATATCGAGGTGGAATCGGAGAAGTGAGGTCGTACGGTGGAGGGGGATGATATTGAGGCCTACGGTGGAGCGGTGGAATCGGAGAAGTGAGGCGGCGATAAGGTAGAGGGGGATTGTATTTGAAACAACTCGGGTTAAATCCCGAGTCCGGAATAAATTTCGGGTCAAATCCCAAGTCCGACTCGAATCAAATCCATCCAAATAAGGATGACTTGAAGGTACTATTGGTAGTTACTTAATTCCTTATATGCAGATAAATTTTCCCCCTATTTTTCGATGTGGGACTGGGGTGTTACAAACTCCCCCACTTAACTTAAATTTCTGACGTCCCTGTCAGAATCCGATCACACACACAGGCCCAAAGATCTTCCATCTCTCCATTGTGGGATAATACCACCAGCATTCGTGTCCCCACCTCCGGCAACCCGATCGGAGCTTTCGAGAGTCGACTTTGATACCATATGAAACAACCCGGGTCAAATCCCGAGTCCGGAATAAATTTCGGGTCAAATCCCAAGTCCGAATCGAATTAAATCCATCCAAATAAGGCCTCAAACTACTGGCCCAAATAGTATCTTCTTGGGTCATCTTAGCCCACCACAGGCTCCCAAAAGGTCATGACTTGAAGGCACTATTGGTAGTTACTTAATTCGTTATATGCAGACAAATTTTCCCCCTATCTTTCGATGTGGGACTGAGGTGTTACAGTATTGAATTTGGGAGAAGAGTTTGGAAGTAGAGTCTCAGAGCCGTGAATCTAGAAGTGAGTGAAGAGAGAGAAATTAAAAATAAGACATTTAAATAGTTATGCTCTTTAAAAATTATGCTTTTGAACCTTGTTGCAATGTTATTTATCAAAAAAATTATTCAATTTATATTTTCAATTATATATGAATATATACATACATACCAAATTTTAGTTTCTTACATCATGTTAATTTCTTTTAATTTGTTATAATATGTTGCCTACACCTAATTCCATCCCCATTACAAGTTCTAAACCATAAGAATTTGTTAAAAGCATGATAAATTAAATAGTAATCCATTCATTCTAAAATTATTTTACTTTTTTATTCATTCGTTTCTATTTTTAAATTACACTTTCAAGTGAATTTTCATAGTATTGCATTTTATATGAAAACACTATTTTCACACCAATTTTTAATAGTTAATATAATTTTTTTCTCACATTAAGATGAGACCTACTTTATTTTTACGTGAGAAATAATTATATAAAAATATTAAAATTATATGTAAAAAATTTATTAATTTTTTTTCTATTCCCCCCCCCCCCCCGCCCCCCCCGCCCCCCCCGCCAGACTCAATAGAGAGAGAAAATTCGAATGCTTCATTTTCGAAAACCTCCGGCACAGTAACCGCCAAACCCGGTGAAAAAGATTAAACCATCGAATCAAACAGCGTGTCATCTATCCCATCCGTTAGATCATAATATATGACCGTCCAATCTAATTGGTCCAGGAAACAAGACACGGATCGCCATCGTGTAGAAATTCAAAACCGTCAGATCTCATCACAAAAAGCTGCAAAACCAAAAAGATGAATACTCCCGAGCGCTATAAATACCCATCAATCCCATTCTCCTTGATTCATAATTCAATTCCAATTTCAATCCCGTTCTGTGTTCGTTTTCTTTTCTTGGGTTTGTAGAATTTGGATAATCAAATGGAGGTTGAGTCAGGGAAGATCACAAAAGGAGCAGGAGGAAGGAAAGGAGGAGAGAGAAAGAAGGCGGTGGCCAAGTCTGTCAAGGCGGGGCTTCAGTTTCCGGTGGCTCGTATCGGCCGGTATTTGAAGAAAGGTCGCTACGCTCAACGTACTGGTACTGGTGCTCCGATCTATCTCGCGGCGGTACTCGAATATCTGGCAGCTGAGGTATTTCTAATTTTTGTCTGTGTAATTATGTCTACATATTTATATCTCTGTTCTTCATTTAGATCAGGAATTTTCTGTTTTGTAAATGCGTCTGTATTACCGTTTTAATTTGTGTGTATACATTATTATCCATCCATGTTGGAAGAAACAATCGTATATTTATGTTTGTTTATCATACTTAATTTGTTCAGTTTTACAATTTTTTTCATCTGTGTGTAGCTTTTCTGCTTTCGTTTTTTATTTGGGTTCTTATAATTGAATATTAAGTTTCATTCTTTTGGGAATCAATGATGTTTTGTGAGATTAAAAATGTTGGTTGGTTGTTTTTTTCCTTCTAATTTTGGGTTTGAGAAATGAATCGTAGGTGTTGGAATTGGCCGGAAATGCTGCAAGGGACAACAAGAAGACGAGGATCAACCCAAGGCATGTGCAATTGGCGGTGAGGAATGATGATGAATTGGGGAAGCTTTTACTGGGAGTGACCATTGCAAGTGGAGGTGTTCTTCCAAATATTAATCCTATTTTGTTGCCTAAAAATTCTAAAACTACCGATGGAGAAAAGACCCCCAAATCTCCCAAGAAGTATTAGAATTTTGTCCTTAGTGTTAGGAAATGTCAATGTTCTTATCATATCTATTTTCTTTAATTTTTTTTTTTGGTTTTTAGGTGGTATGAGTAGTGGGGTTAATCTATAAGTAACTGTTGTTAAAGATGTAGTTTTGGTAAATTAATAGAAAGTTTCTTTTGTTCATCCCAAATTTTGGTTGCAATATTTTAAGAATCTTGCTACATTTGCATGACAAATTTATGTTGATAGGAAGTATTTACATATGCATGTGTATATATGGGAAATGTTAGAATTAAAAATGATCTTATTGTAATTTATTTTGGAAGCTGATATTTGTCTATCATTTATTAATATTTTTACATGTAAGGTCAATATATTAGTTAATGTGTTGAATTTGTATTAGTTAATATGTGGGTTATCTATAGATCTGGCAAACATGACCCAAACTTGCGGGTTGGGCCGACCCGCTTGTCATGGGCCGGGTTATAGGTTACAATTTTTTAACCTTAAAAATTTGGCTTTTTTGATTTGCTCGTTTTTGACCTGGCTTGTGAAGGTCTGGCTTCAAGGTGACTTGGCCTGGCCATGACTTTTTTTTTAAAATAAAATATTTTTATTTGTAGGTTATGAAGTTTGAACACGATCTTTTTTATATTATAATTCCTCAAGTCTACTGATTTTCTCAAATTAATTTTTAAAACACTTTGATTTTCTCAAATTGTTTCTTCTACTGATTGCATACATGCCATAATAACCGTAACAAGTTTTGGACTCAACTTTTATTGAATAAATAGAAGACAACAACCTTTACAGCATAATTCCTCAAGTCTGATGATTTATTTTTGACTATCAAGTACACGACGACGTTACTAGAAGATACATAAAGGTAAAATTACAATTCTGAAGCCAAAAAGTTGGGTTGGAGAAGGAAGGCAACTAAGACCTCCTCTAGATTACAGTACCAGTT
Source organism: Panax quinquefolius (assembly GCA_020205615.1). Classification (NCBI taxonomy): domain Eukaryota; kingdom Viridiplantae; phylum Streptophyta; class Magnoliopsida; order Apiales; family Araliaceae; genus Panax; species Panax quinquefolius. The sequence continues at coordinate 26,704,380 of CM035157.1, forward strand.
TACATCTATTATATAAAGTCCAGAAATGACATCATCATCATCCAAAATTGCTATAATTTTCTACTTCATTTTATTATTATATTTTTGATTTTTAATATTTATTATTATTACTATTTTTGGTGTAATAAGATTTTGCAAAAAAAAAAAAAAAAAAAAAGCTTCGGTAGGGCCTAGCCCTAACTCCGTCATGAGTTACTTTTAATTTCAAATTTCACCAAAAATCGGGTCGTTTTAGTACCGTCTCCTTTCTTAGGGTTTAATTATCTATTTGAAAATATCAAAAAGTGATGTGAACATATTAGTTTTTTTTTATTTTTGTCTTATAACATGATAGTTTTATGTTAGTTGTAATTTAATTTTATCATAATTTTTTTGACGTATAAATTAATTTTCATATTTTAATGTTGATATGATGTTCTTTATCAGTCTTAAATTTTCAAATGACAAGTATATTGTAAATTGATTGGTTTTTATATAATTAGTTATGTATTTTCTTAACCTAAATAAAAGTGAAAAACTTTTATATATAAACAAACATTAGTTTAGTAATAAGTTGAATATATGGTGGTTCAATTTTAAGTGGGACAATTCATATTAAAAACTTATTTTGAAAGCTCATAAGTAACTCATTTTGTAAATGAGTCGAGTATTTGCGAGCCGAATAGATTCGAATAATATTTTGGATCGAATCTGACATAAAATTAAAAATTTCTTATCGAATCCGAGTTGAGTTTGAGCTTAATTTTTATAAATTGAGTCGAATATAAGTAAAAATGTGTTCACTTAAATTTGACTCATTTACACTTCTATACTCATCTCTTGGGGTCCATATCATTTGAGAATTTTTCTTATTCCATTTAACATAGTTAAATTAGGGTAGGATTGTGATGCCCCCAAAATAGGTCCTACACAATCCATTTTGAGTTGCCAAATACATGATACAGAAAACAACTACAACTTCATTATTACAATTGTCGTGCAAAATACGATAACACATATGCTGTGAGTTTAAATACAAATATTATCTTCTAGACAATATCCAAACTCAAATAAGTCCTCATTATAATTATTGATACACTATTTTACAAAATAGTGAAAACTGCTAAAACAACTTACTTGAAACATCACTCCACACCCTAACTAGTTCCCGCTATATTCTCGCCTCCTGAAAAAAAAATGGAACAAAAATGAAAAGGGTGAGCTCAACTAGCCCAGTAAAAAATATTATGACTAAGATAATGTAGAACAAATTATCCTTAGTCTTCAACAGGAAAAAATATGATAGAATATAATAGACAACAAATTTTAGATCAACAACTGCAGCGAAAACAACAATCCATTAGAAGAGTCAAGTAGAACATGAAATCTACTATCTTTTATGATTTAAAAGTACATCATCAATATTTATCCCTGTAGCATCATTCAATAAATATTTTAATTCAACGAATTATCCATGCACTACGGGCCAATGGAATTCGTTAGTATCTCCAGTGGTTATGTTAATCTCAACCCCTGTCCATCTTTGCACTACGGGCCAAAGATATTCATCAGGTAATCATTCATCTTTGCATTACAGGCCAAAAATATTCATCAGATAATCATTCATCTTTGCATTACGTACAGGCCAAAGATATTCAGTTATATCATCATTTAGGACTGAGGATGATGAAAAATATTCTAAAGAAAACGAATCCAGTGAGATAAAAGGACAAAGATTAGGGATTCGTACTTCGGTTTATCTAAGTTCAAAAATACTCCATAATAATCAATTATGGAGCAGAATTCAAGAATGAAGATCAAAACATGAATACAATCAAAGATAGTAACCATAATAGACAACTTGGACAAACAAAAAAAAATTTAATTTTTCTGTGAATAGTGCCATATTCGGTGTCGTATACCTGAATAGTAACCCCGACACGAAAAGTTAGAAATTTCACAAGAAAAAATCATACTTCGTGAATAGTACCGTATTTGTGTTGTATAAGTGAATAGTGTCGTATACGTGAATAGTAACCTCGACATGAAAAGATAAAAATTTCATAATAAAATTCATACCAATATTTTAGTATAATGATATTGAAATAAATAACATCATTTACGAAGAAAATAACATCCCTTACCTCAAAAGAATAGTTTTTCTGGCTGAAATATGAGATATAATGTTGAAGGAAACTTGCAATGAATAGCAACACTCAAGTACGCTTGTAAAACCCCAACTTATTATAAATAAAATTGATTTTTTCTCTATTCATTTTTCTAAATTAATAAGGTGTTAATTTGATATAATGCTTTGGTTATGGGTGAAATGTGCAAATTTTGCAAAATAAGCAAGTGGTTATAAAATATTCCTTTTGTCGGGGAATATTCGTTTGGTAAATGGAATATTCTTTTTGTCGAGAATATCCGATACGGTGCCAGTAGCGATCATTCGTGGGGCCCATAACGGAATAACTGTGGGATAAAGAAAATGACAAAGTATGAGTTTTTATAAATAATTGGCGTAATTGTTACCAGAAGTAACACTTTGTTGGAATACATTGTGGTTAAAATACGATGTCGTGTTGTTGCACACGTTAGAAGTACCAGTATTACCGCATATTGTTGAATTATTGATTCTTACGTGAAAGCCACTACTCAATAATTGTTACGATGTAGTTCTTGTTCAATATTTTATTTTATTGTTTCAATAATTGCTTTGCGTTGATAGTTTATATTATTGTTGTTTCAATAATTGTCACTTCACAATATTTTCATTATCGATTAATAATTCATATTATTTGAATAATATTATTAGATAGCATTATTGACAATGTCTAGAAAATTACATCAATGAGAGGTTTGGTCACCTAATTGCTTGCTATTAGTAAGAGAGAAATCCTTATTGAAAGCCCCTCTTTCACAGGAACATTCTGCATTTGTCATAATTGTGATTCTGTAATATTATTTGTGAATAATTAATTATTGATTTATATGATAAGGAAATATTTATTTGATGTGGATATAAATGATAGATTTATTTATTTTATATGGTTATAAATGAAGGAATTAATACTGAGGTGTTTTATCAGTATTTTGTCGGATTGGAGGTATTAAAAATCATCCGTTTGTGAATTTCGGATATTTTCTGTTTGGAATTTGGAAAAACTCAAAACTACAAAGTTGTAGAGAATTAGATTTCGTGTGGAATGGACATAAAATTCGTATTTTTCTGATAAACGAGCTATTTTCTATGAATTACTGAAGTTTCAGAAAATAAAATAATTTTAATTAAATTATGGGTGGGACCCACTTGTGTTATAAACATGTGGGCTGCTGATTTTTGTCCAAGAAGGCATGTTTGACTCAAAATGGTGGGTGGCGTAGATGATTTGAAAAGAAATAATATTATTATATTATTTTAGTCTCCTATGGCGTTCTAGCATTTTTCTATAAATAGACGCTTAGGTTAGAATTGAAAATCACACCAGAAACAAGTTTTATTTCTCTCTAGATTATCGAGCGTATTTTTGTGAGTATTTTGATACTTTGAGAGTTACTGTTCGGTACAAGTTTCCTTCGACTTTCTATCCGATATTCCGATCTAAGTACTGCTCTTTTGAGGTAAGGGATGTTATTTTCTTCTTAAATGATATTATTTTCTTCAATATCATTATGCCGAAATATTGGTTTGAACTTTTTAATCAAATTTGGAATTTTTTGTGTTGGGGTTACTATTCACGTATCCAACACTATTCACGTATAGCGACACTATTCAATAGAAAAATGAATTTTTTTGTCCAAGATGTCTATTATGGTTACTATCTTTGATTGTATCCATGTTTTGATCTTTATTTTGAATTACGCTTCATAATTGGTTATTATGAAGTATTATTGATCTTGGATAAACCGTTATACTGAATCCCTAATATTTGTCCTTCATCTCACTTGGATTCGTTTTCTTTAAAATATTTTTCATCATCCTCAGTCTTAAATGATGATATTATTGAATATCTTTGGCCTGTAGTGCAAAGATGAATGATTAACTAATGAATATCTTTGGCCAGAGTGCAAAGATGAGCAGTGTTGAGATGAACATGACCGTGATCGATGATACAAATAAATATCTTTAAATTTGTAGTGCAAAGATGAATATTTGATTAAAGATGTATATTGATTGATGTTACAGGGTTAAAATATTGATGATGAACTTTTAAATCTTAGAAGATAGTAGAATTCATTCTCTACGTGACTCTTCTAATGGATTGTTGTTTCATTGCGATTGTTGATCTAAAACTTGTTGTCTATTATATTCTATCAGATTTTTCCCTGTTGAAGACTAATGATAATTTGTTGTATATTATCTTAGTCATAATATTCTTTAGTGGGCTAGTTGAGCTCACCCTTTTCCTTTTTGTTCCATTTTTCTTTTCAAGAGGTGAGAACATAGCATGATCTAGTCGGGGTATGGAGTGATGGTTCTAGAAAGACGTTTTAGCAGTCCTCACTATTTTTGTAAAATAGTGTATGAATAATTGTAAAGAGGACTTATTTGAGTGTGGATATTGTCTAGAAGACAATATTTGTATTTAAACTCACAGTATGTGTTGTCGTATTTTGTACGATAATTGTATTATTGAAGTTGTAGTTTGCTTTCTGTACCATGTATTTGGTGACTCAGAATGGGTGTTGTATACCTATTTTGGGGACGTCACAATTGGTATCAAAGCTTAGGGATATGGTCTCTGGTGAAGATTGGAGAATAGAACTAGGAGGGGAGAGATGAGTAAATCCTTTGCTAGTGTGTCCTATCTAAGCTTATTTGTTGGTCGATCATAATATAGGGATATTATGTGATATGTTAATTTGATTAATTAACCCTGGTTTTATGACAGTATTTAAGAATGGCCGCTGAGAACGTTAACAATGGAGTGTATGAGACTGTGGAACAACCTTTAGTCACAAATCAGGAGAACGTGCAATAGGAAGGCAATATTCCTCCTGTAAACAACATTACCGAGCAAACGATGAATGATGGAATGTTTAGGAGCTTTTTGCAGTTCATGCAAAATCAGACGAGGGAGACTCGTCTACAAAATACGGGTGGAAGTGATAGCAGAACGCCTTGATGCATCACAACCAAACCAAGATTCAAGGAGTTGGGACCACTAGAATTCTTTAAAAAGCCAGATCCGATCAAAACAGAAATGTGGGTTAAGCAAATTACCAAGATATTCGATGTCTTGGGATGTACAGAAGAATAGAAGGCTCCATTCGCCACCTTTATGTTTCGTGGAGAGGCAGATTACTGGTGGAAATCTGTGAAGCGTACCCGAGTCGGTACACTTCAACATGTCTTGGGAAAGATTTCAGAATCGTTTCAATGACAAGTACTTTCACGAAAGTATTCAATCGTATGAAGGAGGTAGAGTTTATTAGACTGGAACAGAACAACATGACGGTGTCTCAGTATGAGGCGAAGTTCGCGGAGTTATCCAGGTTTGCACCTCATTTGGTAGAGAATGAGGAACGTATGACGCGGATGTTTCTGAGATGTCTAAAACCCGAGATTCGTCAATACCTTATCTCTCATAAATTTTTTATGTATTCAGATGTTGTTAACAGCGCTCAATTATTAGAGCGAGATAGTGAGTATGTTCAACCGAGGGACCACAACCAGGGTCATACCGGTGACAGCAATCATTGGAGCGATGATATCCAGTGAGGAGGAAAAAATACGGACAAAAGCGGTAACCACTCGGGTGGTCATCGTGGCCATGATAATAGAAGAGGTGAGTCAGTGAAAATTTTAAAAGAGGAGATTTAACAATGACGGAAGACATCGGCTGACCAACACCAACAACAAATTCTGGGAGGAGAACGACCACCGGTCGTGTGTTATAAATCTTAAAAGAGGACATATCGGTCCAAACCGCCCACAACAATCCAAGGTATGTTATAAGCGTGGAAAGGAGGGCCATATAGCTCGAGACGCTCTCAGTAGCAAAACTATGTTCAATGGGGATGGTGACTCAAGGGTATGTCCGGATAAGTCAAAATCACGGGTTCTGGAAGAAGCGTTTGTTGTGGCCGCCAAAACGCGTGAGGAACCCGAACGAGGTGATCACGGTAAGCTTATCATAAACTCTTGCGAAGTTTATACCTTACTGATACCTGGGTTCTACACATTCTTTTATCTCCCCTGCTTGTGCTCAACGTTTAAACTTGACTCCGGAGAAATTGGACTTTAACTTATCTGTTGAAACTCCGTTGGGTGAAACCTTCGTTACATCTACAGTTTATAAATCTTGCTTGATCCAAGTTGGCACTATCACATTACCTGTTGATCTTATCTCTTTAAAGATACTTGCTTTTGATGTGATTTTAGGAATTGATTGGTTAACCACTCATTATGCCAAAATTGATTGTTTTCGTAAGGTTGTTAGTTTTCATATTCCTAACCAACCTGTTATGCAAATTCAAGCAACTAAACCACTAAAATCAGTCACTGTCATATCAAGCCACAAAGCTATTCGTTTATTGAAAAATGGATGTCAATCTTTCTTAGCCCATGTTATGGATTTGAATAAAGACAAGTCAGATTTGGATAAAATTTCTGTTGTTAGAGAATTTCCTGATGTATTTCCTGAAGAACTTCCCGGTCTACCCCCAGAACGTGATGTTGAATTATTTATTGACCTTGAACCGGGTACAAAACCCATTTCTAAAATCCCATATCGAATGGCTCCTATTGAACTTCAGGAGTTAAAAGTCCAACTATAGGAGTTATTAGACATCGGTTTCATTCGTCCTACTACATCTCCTTGGGGTGCTCCTATTTTACTCGTAAAGAAGAAAGACAGGAGTATGCGACTTTGTATTGACTACCGAGAATTAAATCATGTCACCATAAAGAATAGGTATCCGTTACCTCGCATTGATGACATGTTTGACCAATTGCAAAGAGCACAATTCTTTTCAAAGATCGATCTTCGTTCTGGATATCATCAGCTGAAGATTAGAACTGAGGATATTCCAAAGACTGCCTTCAGAACTCGGTACGGGCATTATGAATTCTAAGTCATGTCTTTTGGATTGACTAATGCTCCTACTGCTTTCATGGATATGATGAACCAAGTATTCAAGGAATATTTGGATCAGTTCGTTGTTGTCTTTATTGATGACATCCTCATCTATTCCAAAAGTCGTGAAGATCATACGCACCATTTGAAGCTGATACTTGAAAGGCTTCGTGAAAACAAGCTTTATGCCAAGCTGAAGAAATGCGAATTCTGGCTTGAGGAAGTAGCATTCCTTGGGCACGTGGTGTCAAAACATGGAGTATCTGTTGACCCGGCGAAGATTGAAGCAATACAAAGTTGGGAGCAACCGAAGTCGGTGACCAAAGTACGTAGCTTTTTGGGCTTAGCTGGTTATTATTGGAGATTCGTGGAAGGATTTTCTCGAATCGCTACTCGATAACTCACGGTGACTCAAAGATACAAAATTAAAGGAGGCGAGGAAATGCGAGAAAAGTTTTCAAGAGCTCGAAGAGACTCATTTCGCAAGACTGTTTTACGCAATACCATCTGGTTCAGATGGATTTGTTATCTACAACGATGCTTCAGGCAAAGGGTTAGGATGTGTTCTCATGCAACATGAGAAAGTTATAGCCTATGCCTCACGACAACTCAAAGAATATGGGAGGAATTATCCTACTCATGATCTGGAGTTGGCAGCAGTCATTTTCGTGTTGAAGATATGGAGACACTACTTGTATGGGGAGAAAGTGGAGATTTATATGGACCATAAAAGCCTCAAATATTTCTTCACCCAAAAAGAACTCAACATGCGACAACGACGTTGGCTTGAACTATTGAAAGATTACGATCACACTATTCAATATCATCCTGGAAAAGCGAACGTAGTAGCTGACGCATTGAGTAGAAGATCATATGCGAGTACGAGTGCGATATTGTCAACGCAAAGACCCATTTTGTATGACTTGCAAAGGATGGAGATAGAATTAAAGACTCCAGGGACCCATATAATGATGGTGAATATACGAGTAGAACCGACTTTAATCGATAAAGTTAAAGCTGGTCAAGCTACGGACCTGGGGCTGATGTGTATGAAGAAGAAAGTGCAAGAAGGTGTTATTCCAGAATCAAGAATCGATGAAGAAGGAATACTTCGAGTCAACTCTAGACTTTGCGTTCCTAATGATTCTAACTTGAAGCATAGAATCATGATGGAGGCACACAATACCCCGTTTGCAATCCATCCTAGGAGTACCAAAATGTATCATGATATTCGACATACATTTTGGTGGAACAATATGAAGAGAGAGATCGCGGAGTTTATCTCGAGGTGTTTAACTTGTCAACGTGTAAAGGCGGAGCATCAAGTGCCAAAAGGTCCATTGCAACCACTTGAGATTCCGGAATGGAAGTGGGAACACATTACCATGGATTTTGTTACAGGTCCTCCCAAATTTTCTCAAGGCATAGATGCGATTTGGGTTATTATTGATAGATTAACCAAGTCTGCTCATTTTTTGCAGATACGTGAGACTTATTCGCTTGAACGTCTTGCTCGTATGTACGTGAATGAGATTGTGAGATTGCATGGGCATGCTAGTATCCATAGTTTCGGATTGTGACCCAAGATTCACTTCAAGATTTTGGGTTAGCTTGCAAAAAGCTATGAGCACGAATTTACGATTCAATTCAGCATACCATCCTCAAACGGATGGGCAATCGGAAAGGATTATTCAAACCCTTGAAGATCTATTAAGACTCTGTGTCCTAGATTTCAAAGAAAGTTGGGATAAGTACTTGCCACTGGTGGAATATCCACATAAAATAAATATTTTCTTATCATATAAATCAATAATTAATTATTCACAAATAATATTACAGAATTACAATAATGACAATCAGGTCGTTCACAAGAAAGAATAGGGCTTTCCGATAAGGATTTCTCCTTACTGGCGCACAATTAGGTGTCCAAACCCCTTTCCTAGACAGAACTTCCTTAGACATTGCTAATAATGACATCTAATAATATTATTCAAATAATATGTTGATCTGATAATGAGAAATATTGTGCAGTGACAACTATTGAAACAACAATAATATAAAATATCAATGTAGCAATTATTGAATTAATAAAATAAAATATTGAACAAGAATTATCGTAATAATTATTGAGTAAGTGCCTTCTACGTAAGAATCAATAATTCAAAATATTGTGCAATATCATATATTCTTTAATGCGACCACGCGACATTCTTGTTTTAACCACCGTGTATTCCAACAAGAAGTTACTAGCAGAATCGCGACGCCCCAAAATAGGTATACATCACCAATCTTGAGTCGCCAGATACATGGTACAGAATTCAAATTACAACTTAATTATACAACTGTCGTGTAAAATACGACAAAACATAAACTGGGAGTTTTAATATGAATATTGTCTTCTAGACAATATCCACAATCAAATTCAATCTTATTACAATTATTATCATACTATTTCACAGAATAATGAGAACTACTAAAGCACCATCTAGGACCATCACTCTGTTCCCCGACTAGTTCCGGCTACGTTCTCATTTCCTGAAGAGAACAGTGAAAGAAAGGGTGAACTCAACTAGCCCAGTAAGAAATATTATGACTAAGATAATGCAGAATAAATTATCGTTAGCCTTCAACAGTGTTAAACTGATACAATATAACAAACATCAAGTTTAACTGCAGCGGAACAAGCAATCCATTAGCAGAGTCAAGTAAAGAACAAAATCTACTATCTTCTATGATTTAAAAGGTTTTTCATCACTTTTATCGCTGAGACTCAGCTCAATAATAATCCACATCATCAAATCATCCCTGCACTACAGGCCAAGGATATTCTTTAGTATCACGACCACGAATTATCCATGTACTACGGGCCAAAGATAATCTTGTTTTCATCAATGGTCCTGAGAATGCCATAAAATAATTCATCTTTGCACCCTTGGCTGAAGAGAATCCATAGCCATAATCATACCAAAAACTGTCCATCAATGCATTACAGGCCAATGAGGACTTTTTTTTCCACATTATTTGTAACATTACGGTCATGATTATACCGAATAATCCCTGGTCATAATCATACCAAGTCAATCTATGCACTACAGGCCACATATGACTTTCAACATAATATAACATGAGGATGATGACAATGACATAATAATTCAATAAAACAAGTTCAAGAATTAATTTATCCAGGAACCAATAACGTCCAAATTGTCAACATGATACTTCTTTGTGGAGTAAAATTCAAGAATGCTCGTAAGAATATTTTCATGAAAAGATCTTTGGATGAAGCGCAAAATATCGAGGATATTCCACTAATTTCATGGAGTATAGAAGTCAAAGCTTTAACCAATTGAGTATAAGAGAATATATGAAACTATGAAATAGATTTTAAATCGCCACGCCATGCGGTAATCCACTTAAATGCATCATTTTCACAATTTAATAAGGAATGAATACAAAGGATCATTCACCATGCATGTGATAATCCACATGATGTGTTATTCCAACGTAATAATAAAGAATGGAATAACGAAAAAAATCACCATGCATGCGATAGATCGCGACCGATAGGTTATTCTCAATGTAATAATAAATAATTGAACCAGTCAAATGCATAAATTACATGCATGTGATATTCTCACGAGAATAATAAAGAATGGAACTGTGTCACGCGTAAACGCACGCATGTGATATTCCAAATGTAATAATAAAGAATGGAATAACAAAAGACTTCACCAAGCATGCGATAGACCGCACAAACAGGTTATTCCAACAGAATAATAAATAATGGAACCAGGTCAGGCGTAGTACGCTCCAACAAGATATTCCGATAGAATAATAAAGAACGGAATAATAGAAGAATTTCACCATGTATGCGGTACTTCTCATAAACAGGTTATTCCAACATAATAATAAAGAATGGAATAACAGAAGAATTTCACCAAGTATAGGGTAGTCCGTGTATACAGGTTATTCTAACAGAATAATAAAGAATGGAATAACAGAAGTTCTCTTTATGAATACAAAATAAATAATACCCCTTACCTTTGCAAGAAGAGTATTCCAACTGGTAGGGCGATGATATACTCGAAGAAAACTTGTACTACGCTCAAAGCTTTCTTAAACTCTAAAGAAAAATGCTCAAGATTATAGAAGAAGAATTCTCTCTATAGTTTCTCTCTCTAGAGTTTCAGTGAATTCGTAAGAAATAATGAAGGAATGAGCTTCTATTTATAGAAGAATGGACCTAATAGTAACTAATTCATGAACAGTCCCGTATTGATTTACTTTTAAACGGACGGTCCAGTTTAAAACAAAATCTTTTAAATAAAATATAATATATTCTATTTATAATCTAATAAAACGAATAACTTTATAAAAGTATTACATTTTATATAAAAAAGATTTTACTACGCAAAACACTATCTGACACTATCATAATAAAATATAATATATTCTAATTATTGTCTAATAAAACAAATAACTTTATAAAAGTATTTTGTTTTATATAAAAAGATTTTATTATGCAAAACACTATGCATAATAGAATATTATATATTCTATTTATAGTCTAATAAAACGAATAACTTTATAAAAGTATTTTGTTTTATATAAAAAGTTTTTCTGTTTTATTACATTAATAATACTAATAAAACAAAACTGAGTGACTTATCACGTAAACATCAATAATCAATACTTTGTGTCTACTACGCAACCACGCCAGATTCATCAGATTTTTACTACCGAGTAGTTCAACAGTATTCACGGTAAAACTTCTGCCGTTATTTTTATAAAATATTTTTGTCCTTTTTTCAACCTGACAATAATTCCGTTGCGGGGTCCACCAATGATTGTGCCGTTGTACGAATATTCCCTGATAAAACGAATATTCCCCGACCAATCGAATATTATATAACAACTTGCATACTTTGTAAAATTTATAAATACTACCCACAACTATATCATTATATCAAATCCACACCATAATATTAAAAAATTATTTCGAGAAAATTAAATCTTTATTCGTAAAATTTGGGATTTTACAAAGAATATCTACGAATTATTTATAAAAACTCATACTTATGCTTACTTCATCCGACAATTTTTTCAAGTATGGGTCCCACAAATGGTCATTTTGCTTGTCGTAATTTAATATTTCCCGACAACAAGAATATTTCACGTCCAAACGAATATTTCCCGACAAAACAAATATTTTATGACCACTTGTTTTCTTTGCAAAATTTCCACATTTCACCCATAACTAACGTATTATATCCAATCGACACCTTATTATTCAAAAATAATAATTAGAGAAATTAAATTTTTATTTATAAAAAGTTGAGGTTTTACAAGGATGACTCATAATTTGGAAAAGTAAGGGGGTGTTTGATAAAAACTGAATGAATCTGAATTTGAATAAAAAAAATTGTTTGATAATTGACATATCTGAAATATCTGAATGACAAAATTTTATTATTTTACCCCTCTGAAAAAATTTAAAATTGTTGTAAATTTATTTAATATTACTTAATATAATAGTTAATATTTTTTTTTACTTCATTCAGCTGCTCATTCAGCCATTCAGCTAAAATAATCTGACTTAGCCATTCAACTCGTCCATCTTACCGATTCAGCCATTCAGACCAAAACACACACACTGACCGATTCAGTCATTCAGCTCCATTCAGTTATAAACAAACACTCCCTAAGCCTCCATTGTCTTCAAATTTGGGCGAGAGGGAGACGATGATTATTTTGACAATAAATTTGCGCTATAAAAAAGTGCTCTCATATTAAATATAAACAGTTATTGAGATGATTTTTTTTATGTATTTTCGCACCATGGATCTTGATCGGGCACAATCCAATTTTGGGATCCGATTATCATGAAATTAATTTTATAGTAAATTGGTCAATTAATTAATACAGTATTGATAGAGAGAGAAATCACCTCACAGCCAGCGTATTGACATTGTATTGGTCAATTAACCAAAATTAACTTCATACTAACCACTTCCCGACAATAACGAGATTCGAAACCTCGTCACTTGCTAGACAAGGATTATAATGCACGTTTGGTTTTGGGACTTTTGGAGTTTTTTTTGTGGTTTTTAAAATTTCATGTTCGTCTATATAAGCGTTTAAAAACGTTCTGTTTTAGCTTTAAAATGTAATTTTTTTAATTTACAAACACAGTATTTAAGTTCGAAACTCATCTCATTATTTTTAATACAGTAAAACTCCTATTTAAGAATACTCTATATAAGAATAACCTTTACAATATTATAAAAGAATTTGGTCCCAATTTGGTCAAGTTATAAATAGGAATAACCTCTAAATTATAATATGTTATAGACTTTTTAAGTTCTATATCGGAAAACTATACCTCTATATAGTAATAATTTCTTATATATATATATATATATATATATATATATATATATATATAGAGAGACAATATTAATTTTAAAAGACTACATTTTTATAAAATACATTTCATATAAAGAACTATATTTTCCAATAAAAGACTACATTTCCTATAAAGAATACATTTTTTTCATAAAAGACTACATTTCTTATAAAAGACCACATTTTCCTATAAAAAACTACATTTCCTATAAAAGACTACATTTTCTTAGTTCGAAAATCTAAATAATTTATGCTTTCTTTAATTTTTGTTATAAAATCTGTAAAATCTATATTTTTATTAAAGTGGATATTTTTGAGTGTTTGAAAAATATTTTATACAAATACCTTTATTTAGTAATAACCTCTCAATTAGAATATAAATTATTTGATCCCAAGTCTATTCATAAATAGAAATTTTACTGTAACATGTCATTGAAACGCAGTAAAACAAACAAATCCTATGATTCTAATCAAACAAAAGTGGAGGCAAGTCAACCCAAACTTGTAATTCATCAATTCACATTGAATACTTTATTTAAATTTTAAAAGCATTTTTTGGAGCTGGAGTCTTGTAATTCATCAATTCAACAAGTTAAATTTATTGTATTATTTAAAATTCAAGACTGATTAGTACCAAATTTATTTTGTTTTACTTAATGTACTAGTAATTAATATTATAAATCACTTCAAATTAATTTTTGAAAATTAAAATAAATCCAGATAATGATTTGAACTTTTTTTGGGATTGAAATTTTAAACTTTTCGAAGCTGCGAGAGCTGGGTGTCATAGGTCTCCTGGGCTTTTGTTAGGGTTTTGCGTCAAAACAATCCTATCACAGCTTCCGAAGATTGCTCCTCTTTCTCCTCATGGCACATTTTCTGATACGTTTCGGAAAGACGGTAGCTTTTCTTTCAATTGTCTCTTAATTTGGCAAAAAAAATTGGAAGAAAAAAAAACTAAGAACAACCCAGTTATAAAGTTCCGAAATTTGAATTACTCCACAATGAAGCGAACTTGATTTAGATATTCATAAAATATATTCTGGAAAATCAATTAATTTTTCATGATCAACTTATGAGTAATTTGCAGAGAAAATTTCCGCTGCGTATGGTAGCTTTGGCTACTGCCGGGTCAGGACTCCTTTATTCAAACCCCCGCTTTGATTCTGGTGAGCTGTTTTCAGTTTTCTTTTAATTTTCTGTTTGGTTTCTTTAAAATGTGATGTGAATTATGAATCTAAAGCTCAAACTTCTGTTTATGTTTTTGTATTGCTTGTTACATTTAATTTGGAACCAAACAGGTCACTATTCATCTTGTATTGATTTTAGTTTGTTGGATTAAAATGTAGAGACATCGATACGGATTTCAAGTCCTGCACCATTGAGTGATTCGGTATTGTCTCCATGGACAACTTTGCAAGATATGCTTTTTTGCCCTTCATTTCTGTCTCTGGACCCTTCACGATATGGTTTGTAATCTTTCCTATTTATTTGTTTGTATATTACATTTTAGCCTTCAGGGGGGTGAGCATTCGGTTATAACCGAACCGAATAGCTTATTCGGTTATAACCGAAAACCGAAAATAACACACTTTTGATATCCGAACCAATAACCGAAATAGTAGATTACCGAATTATCGAATTTATTATTCGGTTATTCGGTTAATAACCGAAATGAAAATAATATATACAACATATTATCAGCATAAAAATCTCATTACCAGAAAAAGAAAGAAAAAGCCACAGATTTAACATAGATTAGCATTAACAATGTTTAATACTGCATAAAACTTTGACTGTTTGATTTATGAGCAAACGAAAGACACCACAACGAAAAGGAAAACATAGATGATAGAAACCCCCAAATCTAAAGACAGATTTTCCATACACAGATGATAGAAACCCCCAACGAAACCCCCAACCAAAACATAGATGACTATTTGATTTTCCATACAAATCTAAGGAAAACATAGATGATAGAAACCCCCAACGAACAATCGAACGTGAACCATGTGCGAACGGATCGATAGGCGGAGGCGGAGGCCGGACTGCTACGAACAATCAGCAACGGTCACAGGCTTGGAGGCCGGAGACGGAGAGACGGAGAGACGGAGAAATCGATAGGCGGAGAAGAAAGAGTGAAAATATGGAATACTAATAGTGGGATCTGACTTCTGACTTCTGAGAGTCCAACTCAGAATGGAAATATAGAATACTAATAGAGTAATATTCTAATATAATCTCCTAGTCTCCTACCGGGTACCGGCTACCGCATGTATAAAATTAGTATGTTTTTTAATTAATAAGTTCGGTAATTCGGATAACCGAATTAGTTGTTTTTTAAAACCGAATCCGAAACCGAATACCGAGTAATAAATTGGATATAACCAAAATTTGAAAAAAAAACCAAAAAACCGAAATAATTTGGTTAAAAAAATTTGGTTGCGTTCGGTAATTCGGTTTTATCCGTTTTTTGCTCACTCCTACTTCACGATATGATAAATGCTCAACTCCAAAACTTAGGGTGTAACAATTTTTAAAATTTGGACTGCAAGTCTTAGTTTTTATTACTGAACTATTGTGGTATTGTATGAATTTGACAGCTATTTGACATTATTTTATTTGATTGAAACTGTAATTGTAGGACACCTTCCATTATTTTTTTCTAGAACTGCCTCAGTTCCATCCGGGGATATAAAGAAGGAAGCTTCTTCTGAGATTGGAGATGGTACAAAACCTTGTTGTGGATGTTTGGGTAGAGATACTATTGCCAATGCTGCTGCTAGGGTGGGTCCTGCTGTGGTCAATCTATCAGTGCCTCAGGGTATGCTTTGTTACTATACTAATTTGTAGTTTGTGGCGTTTTTTTTTTTGGAAATTGATTCTGAAAAGTATTTGTGTTTGTAGGTTTTCATGGTCTTACTGTAGGAAAGAGCATAGGCTCTGGAACTATCATAGATACCGATGGTACAATTTTGACTTGTGCGCATGTGGTGGTTGATTTTCAGGGCTTGAGTTCTTCATCCAAAGGCAGGGTCGGTGATTAGTTGTACATCACAAGACTATTCACACAGTTGTTCTTATAGACATTATGCTTCATGCCTTTTTGAATAATAGAATCAAAACATTGCAGACTTGTAGATTTGAACATATTACATGCATTGTTTGCATTTTTATTTTTCATGGGGAAGTTCTTCCATACAGACCTTTAGATTTGTAGTAACCTTTTCTATAGGGTTGTTTCTTGCCTTCCCTTAAATGTACTGGTTATGATGGATTATATTCATCTTCTTCCTAGTGGATTTGACCTTTTGACCCGACCTTTGTGTTCAGCTTTATGCCTTGCATCTCATTTCTACATGGGCTGTTTCCTCTCCACTTCTTTTGGTTCATATATACTGTATACTTGTGTGTGTATATAATTTACAAGTACACAGACCTACATAGGATGAATATAGAATAATTATTCTTTGCAGGTTGATGTGACCTTGCAAGATGGTCGAACTTTTGAGGGTACAGTGGTGAATGCTGATTTACATTCTGATATTGCTATTGTTAGGATCAAATCTAAAACCCCGCTTCCGACAGCAAAACTCGGTTCTTCAAGTAAGCTACGTCCTGGGGATTGGGTATTAGCTGTTGGATGTCCCCTTTCCCTTCAAAATACCATTACAGCTGGTATTGTTAGGTACGATGATAAAATAATGTCAAAGTTTGCTTTTCCTTTTACCCATTTCTTGAGTATTCAAAAATGTTTCTTTTGTTTGGTTAATATAAAAGTTGTCTCTTATTATTGTTTTAGGCGGCAATTTGAGCTGTTGTTTAATAGTTGTAGCTAATTTAATATGTAACTTATAAAAAAATCAAAAATACAATAATAGCTAATTTAATATTCTTTTTCTATTATTTTACCGTGGAGAATCAGAGTTGGTGAATCTAAGAAAAAACTGATGCGTTTTCCCCTTTGTTATTTCCTTCTGCATGCAGTTGTGTTGATCGTAAAAGCAGTGATTTGGGTCTTGGAGGAATGCGAAGAGAGTACTTGCAAACTGATTGTGCAATCAACGCAGTAATTGAAAACTATAGTCCCCTATCTTTCGTGTTTTCCTTTTTTCTCGAGGGGGTGGGGGTGGATTCAATTTAAGCAGAGAGTTCTGGTCTGGCACATACCACTGCTACTGCATGCCACATTAATTGATGTCATTCTTGAGTATTGCATGTATCCTGAATAACTTAAAGACTATGGGATTCTTCTATAGTACTCTACAACAGGATTTGAGTTAAAAACTCAAGGGTTATAAGGTTAATACCTAATAGGAACATCGGGTTATGTGATAGAACATTCTATTAAGATATTTTTATTTACTTTTTCCCCTTTCAAACATTTTAATATACAATAGTAGATCAAGTTCATTTAATTTTTGGCTATGCATACTTCAATTTTGATATTCGTGTTCTAGAGTCGCTACATTATTGATTAGAAAGTAATTGTTCTTGTTGACATATCAAAGAAAATTATTTGGATGTAGGGTAATTCTGGTGGACCCCTTGTCAATGTTGACGGAGAAGTTATTGGTGTTAACATAATGAAGGTGTTGGCAGCTGATGGGTTGGGCTTCTCTGTTCCAATTGATGCTGTTTCTAAGATCATAGAGCACTTCAAAACAAACGGGTATTTGTTCCATTTCAAGCAGCTAGTAATTCTAACAAACGGATATATGTTCCATTTCAAGCAGCCAATAATTCTAAGTGTTGCCTGAAATGTGTATAACTCAGCTACAGATTATATGGGCCATTTTCTAACTCCCTCGCTTTTATGAATACACAATATGCAAATAGACTGATCTTGCTAGATTAAGCGTACAAGAATGTGTGAAGTTCTATTCTTCCTGTTTTTGTAAATCTTGCTGCCAAAATCATCATATTTTTAGTTCTAAAGGTGAAGGTAGCCTCATTCTGGAGAGCCTTGAGATTGGATTTTCTGTTGCTCTTAATTCTTCTTTGGTCCATTAGTAAGGTATATTGTTTTCTTTAGTTTTGCAAAGTAGAGGTGCCAAAATTGAGAAGTATAATGGTTTTATAAAAGCAAAATTATACACTCCATTCCATAGTAAGCCTCTTGTTCTTTACGGGTGTTTTTGGATTTTTAAAGGCAGCTTTAAACACATTTTTAGATTTACAATATATTTGTATGTTATATTTCAACTATATTAAACGTAGTTAAAAAGTATTATGTGGTGTTCTAAAAATCCTCTTCTAGGTCCAATTAATTCCCGCCTAGCGGTCCTCTACCGTCTCGATATGGCTGGGCGCCTAGGCCCCTCCCTAGGCAAAAGTAGACCTCTATTTTGAAGTTCTATAATAATACAAATGAATTTGTTAAGTCCTAAATACTTTTTTAGTAATGTTTCATGTAATATTTAAAAACATTACATCTATGCTTTGTATAGTATAACATGAATGTACATTAGAAAAAATAAATAAATGAGATCGCTTAAGAAAAAGCCTAATCTGCATAGGGAAACGCCTTGGCACCGTCTGGCGGCCTAGGCGCCCACTCCGCCGCCTAGGTCCACCTAATGATTTTTAAAACACTGGTATTATGTGTAAATGTATTTTTGATATCTTAAAGCTCATGCCAAACACACTTATCAAAAACGTAAAAGAATAATATTCAGGCTTGTTACCCTAAAAAAGTAACTGGATTCTTATTATGGAATGGACGTAGCATATGAATTCTATCAAGCTCTTTAATGGAGCTTATTTACATCTGATTTTCCTACTTCTTGTGTTGTCATTAGTCTCTTTGGGAACAAGTTGTAATATTTTTTGCCATCTCTAGAGTGATTTCTCCGAAAGTGCTTTGTTCAGTGTTTATACAATATGTTTCGGCACTTTGTATATGTTTTGTGGATATTGTGTATAGGCGTATCATTTGGATTGTGCTGCATAGTAACTACTGACTTTGATAATGGCTCTTCGAGGTTTTATGGAAGGTAGTTTTGTGTTCTGCATTTCTTCCGACTGTAAAAGCTAGGATACAAGATTGGATTCTATAATTTGTGGAACCACCTACACGTGTTTATCTGTTAAGATCTATATGTTAACTTGGATTAAAGATGACTTTCTGTTTAGTGGATATCTAGCAAACATATTTGATAGTCTTAAAGGCTTCAAGTTTGTTCCAAGAGTTTGTTTGATCTCGTGAAGGATGAGAGTTAATTGGAGATGAAGCATTTGAGAGTTGTACCAGGCATATGAGAAAGAGAAATTAAAAACTCTTTTGGACACTTTCTTCCTGTGAAGAGTTTAACTGAAGTTCAATAAGGTTCAAAACCCCATTGTTTGTTCAAAGTTTTGTGCTACTAAATTTACGTCCCAAGCATATTTCACTAAATGCATTTGTAAGAATTTGGGCAACTCAAGTTCAATAAGGTTCAGAACCCATTGTTTGTTCAAAGTTTTGTGCTACTAAACTTATGTGCCTAGCATATTTCACTATATGCATTTGTAAGAATTTAGGCACCTTAGAAAGTATGGCTAATGTATTCACTTTTGCAGGATGATTATTAAACTTTGGCTTCATTCAGATTTTTAAGTATATATTGATATTTTGGGATATGAATTTATGTAGGAGAGTTGTTCGACCTTGGCTTGGTCTGAAAATGCTTGATCTCAATGATATGATTGTTGCTCAGCTCAAGGAAAAAGATTCGACATTTCCTAATGTTAGCAAAGGCGTTCTAGTACCTGTGGTATGTTCTTCTCTCTATGCATGTCTGTCTCTGTGAATGTATACACACGCGCAAGCACACACGTGTGTGTCCATCCATCTCTGCCTGTGTCTCTGAATCACTTGTCATTGTAGTCGACTGATACTTTGCAACCTGACACTGAGGGAGATGTGATCTAGGACATCTTTTGGAGATGAATAACTGCTGTAAATTATTGATTAAACAAGGAAAGTTTACTCGGGTGAGGTTTAGCACCTCACTACCCCAAGGATCTTTTACTTGCCCAATGGTTTCTCAACCGCAGTAGAGAGAAAAATAGCTTATAACTTTATATCAATATTCAATAATATGTAGAATAAAAATATTACGTTACTATTTAAAGAGACTCAAGACCCTAATTTTATTTGTGAAACAATAGAAGAACTAAGCGAATAAAATACACCGACTAAATAATAATATTTCCTAATAAATATAAATATCCTAAATCCTCTCTAATAAATAAAACAAATATATCACACACATTACTCTCACATTAAACAAAATAAAAGCTCCAAATAATGAGTATAAAAAATTTCTTCTTTACTCTTGACTTGTGGTGCCCATCAAGATGCAGGTTAGCTGCTTACTAATTAAATGTCTCTGGTTTAGGTTTGATGCACATGCTTAAAGCATGTCAATCGCATACATGGAGCTAATTGGTTTAAAAATGTGACATGCAGGAGCAATATTTGCTTGGTATTCTTTCATGCTTTTGTTTCCTTTTCCCCCTCGAGTGTGGGGGTTAGGTGTTAGGAGTTAGTTGATCTACTAAAATGTTGTCATCCATCAATATATGTAAATACCACATAACTTCAAGGCATGCCATGTCTTCAAAGTTTTGCTGAATGATCTATATATCTTGGACGCTTATGGAACTTGTGCTACACACAAACTTAAGTAATAAGATGTGGTATTTGGCTATGTTCCTTTTGCTCAATGTGTTCTCATCATCTGACGCAGTAAAGTTGCACCTTAACTATATCTCAGTTAGTTTATTAGTTTTTAATTTATACACCAAAGGTAACTCTTAATGTGAAGTATTATAATTGATATGGCACATTATTGATGTTCAGTTGTTGGTTAAATGTCACTTCTCTAATATTTGATAATTTTGCTTAACCAGGTGATTCCAGGTTCCCCTGCTGATCGTGCTGGATTTCGTCCAGGCGATGTTGTCACTGAATTTGATGGAAGACCAGTTGGGAGCATTAAGGAGGTATACAAAAACTTGTCTTCTCCTGACATTTCAATTTAGTGGCAGTGAGCACTTTTGCACACACCACGCTACAATGTAACAAACCCCCTCCCTCACCCCCATCCACAAAAGAAAGAAAAGGAGAGTGTTTGTCCCGAAATACTCCCCAGTCCTTAGAAGGATGTCTAAAATATTGACAGCAATAATACTATTTGTTTGGACCCATAAAAAGATCATATGGGGATATGTGCACTTTGGGGTAAATTAGTATTTATATTTTATACCATATTTTACATTTGCTTTGTGTACTTTTTAAGTCATTTCTTTTGATGACAAAAGCCTAATGTACTTTTGCACATCCTTTTGAGGAGGGGGGGAGTATAGCATTCGAAAATGGCATATCCCAAAATAATCAGCTTGTGCAAGGGAATACAAGTTCTTGCTTTACACTAAGTGGTAGATTTATACCATCTGAATCCTGCTTAGCAAAACTTTAAAAAGTTTGCATGATATTTAGTACCTGCTTGCATTATCCTTAGATATTGCAGAATATGAATGCTTTAAGATACCAAAAAGAAGGATGTGATGAAAATGCTAATTTAATTTAATTTAATGCCAATCAGATTGAATTTTGTGTGCACAACCTTACGACTCTTCAAATATATTTTCCAGCCTTTGTTACATTTATTGCACAACTACAGTGTTCTTGAATGCTGCTGATAGTCAAAAATATGGCTTTATTGCAGATCATTGAACTAATGGGGGACAAAGTAAGGAAACCTATGAAGGCCGTTGTGAAAAGATCCAGCAATATCTCAGCGACACTGACTGTAATTCCAGAGGAGGCGAATCCTGACATGTAATATATAAGCGTCGACTTTAGTTTCTAAGGCGTACTGGGCTTAGAAACTGTATATCAAATTGAGAGGAGGAAAATACCTGGCTTTTTGTAGAGTTTTTATTAGCAATGTTTTTTAGTTTCGCTCAGACAGGCAAGTATTCTCGAAGATAAAAAATATAAGGTATTGTTATTTCCTCAGGACACTTGTTGTATGAATGCCGCAAAAAAACAGCTCTCAACTTGAAATGGATGGAGGGATAACGTCTAGGATGGTGATTCTTGTTTCAAATTTGATCACAACAAAACGTAGGTTATATATGGGAATTGCAGGTGTAAAAGGTATAACCACATACCCAGAAAATAGTAAGGCCATTGGTATATAATTCTTTTATGCAGTAGTGGTATATACTAGGGTTTATATACAGCCCACACAGTTGAGGTAATTCCATGTCTCGTGTATCTATAATATACATCTTATTCAATTCCCTTTCGAAAACTTAAAAATAATATACACTGGATTAATTTGAACGTCTATTATACCAAAACAAGGGGAAATTGAAAGATATATCTCATCCTTGCCTTCAGAGAGTTTCTTGTGGCTTTAAGGCATTATGACATTCCAGCTCTTTCATCTCTCCACCAGCTACTGGGTCGAACTGGCATCGGTAAAAGCTGCAATCAAAACCAAAGTGTATATGAATTGTGTTAATGTGAAAATCAAAGCACAAAATGCAGGCACAAAGTGTATGTGATCTCATTATCCAACACACTGGCACATAACCAACCAATAAAATGCAGGCAATATGTAATCCAATCTTTTATGTTTACATTAACTCATAATTTCACTCAAAAATCCCCCTGGTAAAGGAGAAAGGGTGAAACAAGGAAGCTAGGGAGGGTAAGAGATTGAATAAAGTATGGGTTATTAAAATTAAACTGCACAACACAACTACATTAACTTAATGAAAGTTGCAACATAATGTAGGTAAACAAAATTACATAGAAGAAAATAAAACAGAACCAATACATTAGCCTCTGAAGTCGAATCTTTCAAAATCGGTTAATAATTTTATTGCTTGACAGCTTGAACTGTTGTCAAAACTAATTTAAATCATTCGCACCAACACACTCTTCCTAGCAAAAGTATGACGGTATGTGTAAAACTAATATAATTAAGTCACATAAATATCACTCAAATATTAACATCCTTTAGCCTACCAAATCAAATCAAAGTTGTTTCACCAAACTTTTTCTTCCAGAATAGATCTACAATGGCCTTTCCATGCTACCTTCAACCAGCTGCCAAAGCAACAACTTATGCCGCCGATCTATAGTTAGGAGGACAAAATGATGGTGCCCTTGAAGATCTAATTTAGAGAGAATTTTTCCTTCGTTTCTATCATGCTCCAATTTCTAGGGTTAAATGCCCTTTAACTCACTATACTCTAGGTCAACTTACAAACGCCTACAACCTAACTATACTTCTTTTTCTCACAGTCAACTAATTCAACTTTAATTTACTTGCAAAAATTTGATATTCCGTCTTACTTAGATTATTAGCTTTTTAACGGCAGATTGACATGACAATTCCACGTGCCCAAAAAATCTTAATGTAGCCTTCTTTTTGACATGCAAGTTAATGCCCACCTAATAAGGCAAACCCACCACCCATTAACCCGACCTAATATTTCAATAACTTATATTGAATAATAGATCTGAATTAAAAGGGGGAAATTTTTAGATTTCCAAATTCATCTTCTTCTATTATCATCGATACCTTATGGTTTAAAACTTAGAACAACTTATTTTGGGAATAACCTTGTAGATGGAACTCCAACAACAATTTGAAAAACCTGCAACCCATCTTTTTCTGACCACAAATCAAACCCACAAAGTCTCTAAATCAATTTGGAGTTGCTCATCAATGGTAAGGCGAACATAATTTGGGGTTGTTTTGACAGCTTCTCAAGGCCTTTTAAGTTCTGATACCTTGGCTTTGAGCTAGGTGGGTGTTCTGAAATCACCATTGTTGACGCCGCCATGGTATGGTCATGCACTGCCTCCCATTCAAATTATTATTGTTTCCGTTTTGAAGGAGGTGGTGTTGAGTGAGAGGTGAAAGAATTTGGGGATGGTTGAGGAAGAATTAAGTTTGGACAGAAAAAACCTCGATGGTGATGGAAGATTATATATGAAGTGAGAGAGACATGGAAGATTCACATTTTTGGTTCCACAAAACAAGTTTCAGAAGTTAGGAAGAGGAAAAGGAGATTACTTGAAGCTTTATATGATGAGTAGTCTAATTTCTTTGAACGTGGTTTTTTTCTTCTTTTTTTTGGCCCAACTCAATACTGGTACATTAATGTCATATTTAGGATTTGTTTGGAATGTCATAATCAGATGATGAATGATATATTTTTTACTTTGGGTGATGAGTGTACTTTGAATAAATATTTTATATTTCTTGATTTTTTTTTCTAATTGTTTTCTAATAGGTATAATAACTGTATAAGAGTGTAAACGAACCGAGTATTGAATTGTTCAGATTTGGTTCATAAAATTTATCGAGTGTAAAATAAAGTTTGATTGAGGCTCATTTAACTACCGAGTCGAGCACGATTCCGAATCGACCGAGCAGTTTGAACTTTTCGAACGAATATGATCCGAGTATCAATAGAAAATTAAAATTTGAAGAGGTTCGAGTAATTTATCGAACTTTAAAATTTGCTCATATTTGACTCATTTATATTTCGAGTCGAGCTCGAATTGAACTTTTAGAAGCGAGTACGAATTGAGCCCGAACTTTTTGCTCATTTAAATAGGTATATATTTCTAAGTATTATACACCCTTTGTTAAAAAGAAAAAAAAAATTCTCATCCAACTTTGATCCTAATTATATTAATTCATGAAATCTTAAATTTTACATTATTATATGAATTTATTTTATTTTTGGAAAAGATAATTTTACATCTAGTAATAATTTTTAAAATTTTGGGGAAAAAATCAAATAAAACTCTTTTTATTAGTTTTTATTTAATTCTTAAAATTTCTTTCCATTTTTTCCTAAATTTTGCAGTTTTATTTATTATTTATTCTCATTTATGCTTTTTCTACTATTTTTCTGGTAAGATTTAGTTTTTCCAAGTTCTCTTTCATTTTCCCTTTAATTTCCTTTCATTTCAACTTAAGTATGGTCACATCATACATGAGAGTTCCATGTCCACATTCTCTCTCTTATGTGGAATCAAATGTAGCAAACCGTTTAAAGTCAACATAATTTAACAGATTTTATGACATTTTGTAAGAAAACAAATGTTTAGTTAATCGACTCTAAGAAAAAAAAGTATAGTTAGGGTAAAAAGCATTTAACCCCCAATTTCTATGCAACTCCACCCTCTTGAGCTGTAAGTAGCTATTAAATTCGAACTAGTAATCTAGCCTTCAGATCCAATCTTAGTTTTTTGTAACCTATGTATTCAAATAACTAGAAGCCCACTAGTCTTCAGATCCAATCTTAGTTTTTTGTAACCTATGTATTCAAATAACTAGAATTACCAAAAGATTGTCGTTTTAGAAGAAAAAGTTCCAAAATGTTTGTCGTTGAGGAGAATAAATTGCAATTTCATATTACCCCTACCTTCTCTCATTGTCCCAAAATCTTTGTATTAATAGTTTTCAACTTCCCATAAAGGGGTAGTGATGGAATTTTAAACAAATTTTATTTGGTAAATGATACTTTCTTAATCCAGAAAAAGAGACAAAAAAGGTAGTAATAGTTAACTATCATTAAGTTAAAGTCTTTCCTTCAAAAACATGTTAAATTAGCTGGTGCAGTGGTTTTATTTGAAGTGGATTGGACAAGATGCAAAGCTGGCTTGAAGTACAGGGCAATACAGCAAATACAAAAAGAAATAGGAAGTATGAAAAACCAGTGATAACTTTGAGAGCAGTAAATACAGGACATAGAGCTCTAACTTCAAGGCGCATAGAAAAATGAGATGACACACACTAGCAGCAGGTAATACAGGATCCTAACTTGGATAACCGAGGGACTTGCCTAACCTAAATAAAGAATATAGATCACCAAGGGACTTGCCTAACCTTAAAAAGAATGTGCCAAAGATAGTTTTTTTTGGAAACTGCAGCAAGCATATTGCATAAATACATTTCTCAGGAAGTAATCTGAACAAATGTAGGTGTTAACCAAATGGCTATAGTTTCCTATCTGGTTTTGCTTGAAACTGAGAGAGCTAAAAGAGTCATTGCTCAAAAAAAAGTTTTTAAATGGTCAGGCTCAAAATAGACTTTTTCCAAACTGCAGCAAGCATATTGCATAAATACATTTCTCAGGAAGTAATCTGAACAAATGTAGGTGTTAACAATGATTCATTAATGGGCTAGCCTAGGCTAATTTCCTACTAAAAGCCTTGTACTAGGTTTTGCTTGAAAGTTACACACACACCCAACCCTACCTCAGAGAGAGCTAAAAGAGTCTCATTGACGTATAAACTCAAAAGTTTTTTAATAGTCAGACTCAAAATAGACTTTTTCCTCTACATGAAATGAACAAAGGAACTTATAGAGTTGATTTTTATATTACCTCCCATCCATGCCAATAATAACAACTGTGTTCTTTTCGTGGCCAAAGGCAACAATGTACTGAGTACCTTCATGCAAGCGAAATTGAGCCACCGACCACTCTGAACTGAAATATTTTGGCAACACGCCTGCAAAAAATGAGCACCAACAAAGTTTAGAAAGCAGAATGCAAATCAAAATTAATTCCAAGCATATGAAGGAATCTCTAAAATAGTTTCGGCCAGTTTTGTACCCGAGCATGTTATAAATTCAGCAGACCAAATATGACTAGGTTCACATTTTAGTGATCTGGCATGTGTATAATTTGAAGACTCGTCTCTTATTGAGCTAGGAAGATCGAACAGGCTCAAGGTGCAAGGCCAGCAGGAAAAGCTTCAGCACATAAAACAGGGAACAAAGGGTTCCACGTACTTATGAAGTATGAAGGACATATGTTTATAATTAAAACTTTATTTAAATAGATAATCTAATTATAAAACTAAGAGTGATTGAAAAAAAAATCACAAAAATCAATGAAACACAAAAAAATGCACAAGTTCTTTAACGCTTTTGAGATCGAGTATGTTTACCAATCTAACAAGACCATCTAAAAAAAATAATGGTTAACGTTTCATTGATTCTTCAACTGAACAAACTTCCTTACCCAAACATAAATCAAGTTTAATACATTTTAAAAGGATTTCATATATAATAATACCTACAAGTTAGTTTTGGAATATAACACGAGTAATGGTGATTAAGTTACAATCTTGCCAATGTTGATCTTCTAGACGGTGTTCAGTTTTTGTCCCCCAGAGCCTCATAAGTGTATAATTTATTAATTGTGTACTGCCCACCAAGAATCAAGCTTCTGCAACTACTTCATCCTAGTGGTCACCATCAAAGTGCCATACCTTCCAACAAATTTATTTGGTACTTGAAAATGCTTATATTACTTGTTCAGTACAAATATATTCAAATCTCAGGAGGACCATACATACATTACCTTTAATAAATGAAAGATGTGAAACAGCAGATGTAGTCAACATATTTGATTTTCCACTACTTGATCTTTCGATTCCCAAAGACCCTGAATCAAACTTTAGACCAAAGACATGAACAGTTCCCTTATCACTTGAAACAGCTAGCCATTGGGCAGTTGAAGAGAAAGCCAGGCTGTAAATATCTGCTCTATCTGCGCCTCTCCTTACCTACATTAAGTATGGAAACAAATAGTTTCACAAAAATAAAGTTAAAAAGAAGCTCATCCAAAAGCTGATGTAAATTTATAAGGACGAAGCTAATGAACTGCAAGCAAACAGCAATAGTGGGACTTGAGAGTGAATCTTACAGTAACCAACATGAGACCCTATAGAAGAATCTGAGCGTATAATTCAAAAAGTTTTATACACAAAGCAATAAAAGTAGCAAAACTTATAAAGACAAAACCTCCAAGCTAAAGAGATGGGCTTAAACTTTGCAGTTACAAGTCAAGTGGCTCACGATACAGTCAAACTCAAGCTCAGGTATTGATTTTATAGAGTAAAACCCGAGTTTTAACAAAGCTTATGGAGCCAAGAACCAAAGCGAAAAAATTGACTCAGCC
Organism: Panax quinquefolius; assembly: GCA_020205615.1. Taxonomy (NCBI): domain Eukaryota; kingdom Viridiplantae; phylum Streptophyta; class Magnoliopsida; order Apiales; family Araliaceae; genus Panax; species Panax quinquefolius. The sequence continues at coordinate 26,732,840 of CM035157.1, forward strand.
TACTAAAATTGCAACTCAAAGCAACATATTACAAGGATCCAAATCTTGGCAACACATTCACCAAATTTAGGATCAGGTCACCAATACTTGTGCACAAGGAAAACGAAATAAATTTGTCATTAAAGCATGAACTGCAGTTCCAAAGCATTTGAATAAAACCTTACAGCAAAACAATGTAGAAATCAACTTCATTAGCATCCAAATAATACCTTGCCGAAGAACATCAAATGCATGTATGGAGTTCAAGAAAAGATGGTACGAAAAATCTGTTTTTATTATGGGTGACATCATGGAACCAAATCATATTGTCCTAGATGCCTTGCAGGCAAGAAAATTCATGATAATCAAGTTTGGTAACAGATTCATGATTCATCCATCTAAGGTCGGCATCTTTCCTTATCTGGAAGGGGAGAGCAAAGGAATAAATAATAAGGAGCTTCATACCAAATTAAGTTTCATGGACAACAATCAATGTCGCATATAATAAAAGAAAAAACAGATGACGAACTTGTTCCATCTGTCCTAACATTACATTCATTTTTTAAAAGCGAAGAATAGTTCGTGACATTGAAGAAAAAGGGAACCATGATACTCAATTTTGGTATTGGAGGTTTTCTTTATTTCTTATAATATAAATAATATTCTCAACCAATGAAAGCTATGATATTAAATATACTAGTTCTAAACTTCACTTATATGATGAAGCATGGCAAAATCACTTTGCAATTGGGGTGGGATATTATGGAACCAAACCGTTTTCTTCTAGGTCCTTCACGGTCTAGAAATGAACAAAAGCCCAAGTTTGCAAAGATGAAATAATTTAACCGAATTTTTTGACAATATTAAATATATCTATTTTACGGTTTCTTAGTTTGTACAACTTTTGGGTTATTATAACCAAATGAAAAAAAAATCATGCAACACTAAAGTTAAAATAATAATACACTTTGAGTCTTGACAATCATACTCTCGTGAGTCTCGTCTCTATGGGGTGACTCATCTCGATCTCATTTTCTCTCGCCTAGAAATCGACTCATCTTCTATCACCAAATTCTTCTCAACCTCAACCAAGATCTGCTCTCGATTTCTCCTTCGCCTCGCTTTTCCTCAAATCTGATCTCAGATCTCCTTCTTGGGCTCTGTTTCTAATTCAAATTCTCTTATATCTATATAATATATTTATGCTCTGTATATAACACCGTTGCAAATTTCAGGCATAATTTGGGAATGAAGGGAGAGAAGTCGACAGAGCAAGAAACTGCACTCTATGATCGTCAGATTAGGGTTTGGGGTGTTGATGCTCAACGAAGGTATATTATTATTACTTGCTTTGACTTGAGTTATGTTACCAGTTTACATTTTCTGAATCTATTTTCTAATTCCAGTTTACATCTTCTTAAGGTATATTATTATTATGATTTCATTGTTTCTTTCAAACTAAGCAAATCTGAAATATTAGTCAGTGGCCTCACAGGGACTGCTATTGAGGTAATTTTTGAGACTGTTGGTAAAATTCGTTTATATATCTCTATCTATTTCTATACGTTAGCATGTATGTATTAAGAAGAACTTTCATTTTGGGCATTGCATAAAACCAAAGGCTCTTAAATTGGGTGGATGGTGTGTTAAAGTTGTCATAATATGGTTCTTTCCAGGTTTGATGACACATTAGTAGTATTATATTTGTCCAAGTAATTGTTCACAAAGTAATTGTTCACAAAGGAAAGTCGCAACATTGCAACTTAGCTTTAATTTATTGGTGGTGTAGTTTTGCAAGAACATTGTTCTAGCATGAAGAATTAATATTTATTTATATTAATGATTGTGCAAGAATGAAGATTTATCAAATGAGAAGATTTATGCCGAAGAAGATTTATTAAATTTCTTAATTCCTTTTGATGAGATTGAGTTTAGTGAAAAATCAGAGCTGAAATTTATTCCGATTCCTAAAAAATTTGAATCCTATGGTTTGTGTTTCTGTTGAAAGAGGTTTGCTTCTTTTGTGTACCGGTTTATTTATTTATTGATAAATCATACATATATCCCACAACTCCCAACTTTATTCTCTCTATTTCTATTTGATAAGTAAATACCATTTTTGTTCTTGCAGTGGTTTATCTAGCTTTAGTCCGGACTTCTTCGACAAGTTTGATGTAGTCGTTGTTTATTTCACATTCTTAGCCAAAGATGACTGCAGAGATACATTGCTCTGGTTTAAATGTCTAGACATATTTTGAAAATTTTTCAATTAATTTTTCTGAACTAAAATTTCCCCCCTCTTTTGCTACAACCTTGACTGAATGTAAAGTGTAAAGTTGTTCATTTTATTTGGGAATATAAAGAATAGAAAGTATTTTTCATCTTGTTAATTTGTTTTTTTATCTGGGTTTTTGCTTATCTAAGGATTTGTTTGCGAATCAAATGATGGAAGAAGATGAAGAACAAAGATTTTTGTGCAGGTTTTGTAACAGGAGTTTTTAGTGAATAGTCTTCATTTCGGTTATTAACCGTATAACCGAATAGTAAATTCGGTTATTCGATAATTCGGTTATCTTCAAATTCGGATATCAAAATAGTGTTAATTTAAAACTTATAACCGAATAAGCTATTCGGTTTCGATTATAACCAAATGCTCAAATTTTAAGCGGAACTGTCAAATCTTCTCAATAAATAAAACTATTCATCAAGTAATTTAAACACCTTGTTAGGTAAAACTTAAAAGTACATTGAGTAATGATTTTCATATAGATGCATTTCTAACATAAACAGTGTTCTAAAAATCGCTAGGCAGACCTAGGCGGCCCGAGGGAGCTAGAGCCTAGGGGCCTAGGCAGATTGAGGTCAAGCTATTATTTTTTTAATATTTGTGATAAAACTAAGGTAGTAATATTTTATATAAGTAAATATTCTCCTCTAAAATCACAATTATACATTTTTGACATTATTTTATTTAACTCATGCAAGGAAAGTGAAGATATGTAGACAAAAGAAGACAATAAGTATTGAATATTTTGCAATAGTTCTAGTTGTAAAGTTAATGTTCATTGCACAAACTTTGTATATTTAGAGTTCCTGAAAGTTATGAATACATTGCTACATTTTAATTTGTATCAACTAACCTCACAAAGCATCTTAAGTAATATATTAAATTACTAGTAAGTAGTGATTTCATATATTTAGAATCACTCATATACTTAATACTAATATAAAAGTTGACAAATCACAGTCCCAAATTCACAATCACATACTTAATAATATCCGACTACAAATAAGTATATCCCAAGTTTACAATACAAAGCATAAAACATAGCAAAAGAAATAAAAATAGAACTAATTAACAATTTAATTTTAACAATTTAACTAATTAATATTTATTTAATAATACAATAATGGACTGGTTAATAGTTAGTTAGTATATAGTACACTAGTACACTGTAACACTAAATAGAAAAAAACTATAAAGTAATATAAAACTTAAAAAAGAAAATAAAAACGCTACATAAAAGGAATACTGACACATAAGTGATTTAGTTTGATTAGAATAGAACAAAAGTCAGACGTGGGAAGGAAGAGGAAAACAGAAAGGAAAGGAAAAGGGGAAAAAAGAAAAAAAGAAAAGCAAACTACGTACCTGATCGTCGGCGTCGGAGGGCCACGTCGACTTCAGAGGGTCGCGACAGTGTCTCGTCGGTGGGGGAGATCTAGTCGTCCACGTCATAGCTATGCTCTCTCGTTGGCTTTGATGGTTTTTCAGTCCAGGGCTTTTTTTGTTCTCTCTTGTTTGATTTTGATGGTTCAAATTGGTAATGTTTTAGGAGTAAATGTTAGCCTTTAATGTATTGTTCTGTTTGTTTATTGTTTTTCATAAATTTTTTCGCTTTGGAAATTCCACCTCATCCGATTTTCCCGACTCAGCAGCCTAGGCGGCCGACTTTCAGAGCTCAGCGCCTAGCATTGCTAGGCAACTTTTGAAGCTCTTCGTCCCTAATTACACGGTAAGCCTCCGCCCACGCCTAGGCGGCCGCCTCAACGGCTTTTTAGAACACCGAAAATAGAGCTTAAGGACATTCTAATCAATCAATCTTTACGCAACAGATAACCATTGGACACATACAGGTTAAGTCCATGTACACGTTACATGTTAAAAATGACCATAAGTAACAAAAGAAAAAAATCTACTCTACCAAAAAGCACCAAAGCATATTACAGAGCTGTGAAGGAACCAAAAGGTAATTGATGTAGGCATGAGCTAGACACAGGCTAATTATACTTCAATCCATAATCAAAGACTAATTTTGTAAGTCAAACAAAGGGAATACCCCAAAAGAATTCTGAAAAGCAAAACCTTGGAAGTTCTAAGATCTCAAAAGCCAAAAGGCAAAAACTTCATTAATTCATCAAAAGTCTATTACCAAGCAGTCAAAACTATTATTTAACAGGAAACAAAAGGTTTAAATACACTCCATTTCAGTGACTTATAAGCTATAAACTATGCACATTCAGAATTCACAAAGCAATAACAATTTTAATAAGCTAACACAGCATGATATACTTAAATACAGGCTTACCTCCTGAAGCAATGAGCCATCCATAGTATTGTATACCCGAACCAATGTCCCTTTACTACTTGCAGTGGCAAGCAACCTTCCATCATTAGTAAGTGCAAAACAGGCAATTCTCGAATCATGAGCCATAATAAACTTGGTCCTCTTTGAGGCGTAATGCTCAACCCTGACCTGTCCTTTCTGCAAACCTGGGCACACCAACACCATAGAACCCGAAACATGTGATACCTCACAAAGCCCCTTTGGATTAGCAATGGTCTCGATTTGATGCAGAAGTTTCAAGTCCGCAAAATTATACACAAATAACTTCTGTGCCAAAATAACCACAATCCGGTCCCTCCTGAGCCGGACCGACTTAACCTCTGACCGAAACGACAATTCCCCAATGCACCGGCTCTGGTGATCATCCCAAATCATTACCTTATTCAATGGGTATTCGGGCTCGGGGCCACCACCAACCAAAGCAAGTATATTGCACCGGAAAAGCATCTGAACCACGCCGATTCCGCCGCCGGAGTCAAAGTTCCGCCTGAAGATTTCCCGAAAGGGGTCGCAGTTATAAATTCGGAAGCCGCGGTCAGTACCGACGGCGAAGCAGCCAGAGTCCTGGTTGAAGGAGAGGTGGAGCAGAGTAGGAACCGGAGAAGACGATGAAGTAAGGTTAGGGTTCCAGCTTTCAGGTGGGGTTTGAGACTGCGATTGAGGAACGACATCGTTTGAGTCGAGGTCGTCGGTGTAGGGAATATCACCGAGATCGGATGAGTGCGATTGGGAGAAGGCGTTGCTTCGGGCGTCGTCGGGATGGGAATAGAGAGGGGAGCGGAAGTCAGTCAGATCAGAGGAATCCAATTGGGTGTTATCGTCTAGGGTTTGGTTAGAGAAAGGAGGGAGGTTTTGTGCCATGGCATGAGAGTTTAAGGAAGAGAATAAGGTGTCAGAATTAGGGTTAGGGTTCGAAGAGTGAAGGGTTGTTGTCATGGGGAAGGGGGAAGGGGGAAGGGGGAAGGGGGAAGGGAGAAGGGGAAGGAAGGAAGGAAGAGATAAGTTACTGAAAGGAAACTTCAGGATTTGGACAATTGTATTTGTGGTATCCGGGTCCGAGGTGAAAGGTATTATTACTACGTGCTGCCTTTATTTGTCCACCTTGTTGAAATCATTTACCAAGTACATTGTTCCTTCAATTTTTATTCAAAAAAATAGGTCTAAATATGAATTAATACATGAATTTTTAATTTATTTTTTTTTTGATATTGTCTTCTCAATTTTCAATTAAAAAATTAAACTCTTAATTTTTTTTCATTGTTTCCTCAATTTTTTCAATTGGAAAAACTTTTAAACATTTTAATTCTTCTCAATTTTTTTCATTGATGTTTAAACTTTTAATTTTTTATCAATTGAATTGATAGTGTTAAATTTTAATTATATGACCGACTTTAAAAATATCTTTATATCGTAATATTGAGATATTTATTAATTAATTTTATAAAAAGTAAATATATTATTAATTTTAAAATAAATTATTATTATTATTATTATAACATAAAATTATTATTTATTTTAAAGTAAATTTAATGATAGTTTTACTCTTTTGGCAAATTATTAATTTTTTGGTAAATTTAATTTTTTAAAGTAAATTTGATGACAATTTTTTAAAGTATAATTAATAATTGTCTCGTATTTATCCTTTTTGGTACAAAAAATTAATTGAATAGATGTTAAAATGAGACTCAATATTACACATAAGTATTTTTTTAGTCACGTGTCACTACCACGTCAACAATTTTTTGATGTTGCACTATCAATTTAGACGTAATCAGAAAAATTTAAAATTTTAATCTTCTAATGGAAAAAATTGAGAAGACAAACCTCAAATTAGAGAGAAAAAAAATAAAAGTTTAATCCCCTAGTTGAAAAAAAATGAGAAGACAACCGTAAAATGAAAAAAATATTTAAAAGTCTCTAATTGAAAAAATTGAGAAAACAATCTCTGAAATGATTTTTTTTTAAAAATTCAGGATATTAATCCATATTTAGACAAAAAAAATATCTCATACATTAGTTTTTTGTGGTAATATAATTTTGGCAAGTGAAATTAGAAACGACCATTGATAAAATGGAATTCGTATCCGAAGTGAATTGAGAGTTACTCCAAATTGACTACAAACGTTAAATTCATATTCGAATTCAAATTGTATTTGAAAATTTTTACTCAAATTCGACTTGAATATTTATTACTCGAATTCAATCTAACTCGAATCGAATTATATTCAAACTATTCACGAACTTCAAATTCAAACTCGAATTTGAGTATCCACCTAATAATTAGTTTTATAATAAATATAATTATAAATTGAATTTAGTTTAAAAATGAGAAAATATATTTACTATTATATTTCACAAATATAAAATCACAATTAAAATTAAAAATAATAATAATAATTTAAAAGTCCAATAATAATCTAGAAGGGAGGTTGAATAGATTATTACAGATTAAAAATTATCTTAGGTCTTTTTGAATTTTTAGATAATTAATTTGATGTGTTTAGAAATTAATATGCAAGATAGTAAAAATTCAATCACATAATGCATAGAGATTTGTCTGGTTCACAACATATATTTTTGGTATGTTGCTACGTAACACAACCCATTCTGAGTCGTCAAATACATGGTACATAAAACAACTATAACTTCATTATTAAAATTGTCGTGCAAAATACGACAACACATATGCTGTGAGTTTAAATACGAATATTGTCTTCTAGACAATATTCAAACTCAAATAAGTTCTCATTACAATTATTGATACACTATTTTATAAAATAGCGAGGATGACTAAAACAACTGACTTGAAATATCACTCCACACCCTGACTAGTTCCCGCTATATTCTCGTCTCTTGAGAAGAAAAATGGAACAAAAAGGAAAAGGGTGAGCTCAACTAGCCCAGTAAAGAATATTATGACTAAGATAATGTAAAATAAATTATCGTTAGCCTTAAATAAATTAGATAAAATATAATGGACAACAAGTTTTAGATCAATATTCGCAACGGAAATAACAATTCATTAGAAGAGTTAAGTAGAGAATGAAATCTATTATCTTCTACGATTTAAAAGTCCATCATCAATATTTTATCTCTGTAACATCAATCAATATACATCTTTGAATCAAATATTCATCTTTGCACTACAGGCCAAAGATATTCATTTGTATCACTAGTTGGTCATGTTCATTTCAACACCTGTCCATCTTTACACCACGGCCAAAGATATTCATCAGGTAATCATTCATCTTTGTACTACAGGCCAAAGATATTCAGTTATATAATCATTTAGGACTGAGGATGATGAAAAATATCTTAAAGAAAACTAATCCAGTGAGATAAAAGGACAAAGATTAGGGATTCGTACTTCGGTTTATCTAAGTTCAAAAATACTCCATAATAATCAATTGTGGAGCAAAATTCAAGAATGAAGATCAAAACATGGATACAATCAAAGATAGTAACCATAGTAGACAACTTGGACAAAGAAAAAAAATTTAATTTTTATGTGAATAGTGCCGTATTCGTGAATAGTGTCGTATACATGAATAGTGCCATATACGTGAATAGTAACCTCGACACGAAAAGGTAAAAATTTCATAATAAAATTCATACCAATATTTCAGTATAATAATATTGAAAGAAATAACATCATTTACGAAGAAAATAACATCCCTTACAAATACGAAAGAAGTAATACCCCTTACTTAAGTAGAAGACTGGATACTGCAATAGTGAAGTAGCAGAATACTCTTCTTCTTGCTCTCTATAGTTTCTCTTGTGAATCTCAGTGAATTGGTGAGAATGAAGGAAGAATTAAGCTTCTATTAATAGGAGAATGGACTAAATATTAACTAATTCACGGACGGTCCAGATTGATTTATTATTAAAACGGACGGTCCATATTGATTACTATTAAAACCACAACCGACGATCCATATTGATTTACTATTAAAACCACCACTGACGGTCTAAATTGATTTACTATTAAACCACCACTGACGGTCCAGATTGATTTACTATTAAAATCACCACCGACGGTCCAGATTGATTTACTATTAAATCCACCATCGACGGTCCAGATTGATTTACTATTAAAACCACCACCGACGGTCCAGATTAATTTACTTATTACACTTTGGTACCCCTAAAGTTTTCCAAGTTTGCATTATTCTCCTCTAATTTTTGTAATTCACTTATCTTTAATAAACATATTTTTAATATTTCAAAAATTATTCATCATTACTATTATAATTTACAATATTGACAACCAGATCATTTCCAGGAAAGAGAGGGATTTTTAATAAAGATTTCTTCTTATTGGTGCGCAATTAGATGACCAAACCCCTTTCCTCGACAAATTTTTTTAGATATTGTCAATAATGTAAATAATAATATGAATAAATATATTGTCTCAATTATTGATTTAATAATATAAAATATTATGCAGACGATACTGTGACAATAATTGAATCAATTGTAAGACCCCAGTTTTTATGAATAAAGATGAATTTTCTATAATTATCATTTTTGAATGAATTTGATATAATGTTATAGTTGTGGGTAATAATTATAAATTTTACAAAGTACGCAAGTTGTTATATAATATTCGATTGGTCGGGGAATATTCGTTTTAATAAGGAATATTCGTATGACGGCACAATCATTGGTGGACCCCACAACAAAATTATTGTCGGATTTAGAAAATGACAAAAATATTTTATTAAAAATAACGGCAGAAGTTTTATCGTTAATACTGTTGAAACACCCAGTGTTAAAAGTACAGGAATACGCGTGGTTGCATAGTAGCACACGGTATTGATTATTGATGCTTACGTGAGAAGTCACTCATCTTGTTCAATTATTGCTTGATGGAATTGTTGCGTAGTATCTCACGTTATTTGATTCAATTATTGTCAATATTTTTTTATATTATTAAATCAATAATTGAGATAACAGAGTTATTAATATTATTATTTGCAATATTAACGATGTCTGTAAGTTACGCGAGAGAGGTTTGGTCACCTAATCATTCTACCAATAGGGAGAAATCCTTATTGAAAGCCCTCTTCCTGTGAACGACACAGGTCGATTAATAGTGTGAATAATAATAATGATGATGAAGTTTTGTTTTATTAGTATTATTAATGTAGTAAAAGCGGAAAAGCTTTTATATAAAATGTAATACTTTTATAAAGTTATTCGTTTTATTAGGCTAATAGTAATTTTTTTATATATAAAATGTAATACTTTTATAAAGTTATCTATTTTATTAGACAATAATTAGATTATATTATATTTTATTATGCATAGTGTTTTGTATAGTTACTGCGTAGTGTTTACATAATGCCTGCGTAGTGTTTGCATAGTAAAATCTTTTAAAAAGTTATTCGTTTTATTAGATTATAAATAGAATATATTATATTTTATTGTAAACCAATCTGAATAGTCCGCTTAAAAAGTAAATCAATCTGGACCGCTCATGGATTGGTTCTATTCATCCATTCTTCTATAAATAGAAGCTCATTCCTTCATTATTTCTTACGAATTCAATTGAAACTCTAGAGAGATAAACCGTAGAGAGAAATATTCTTTTATAATCTTGAGTGTCTTTCTTTAGCGTTTAAGAAAGCTTTGAAAGCGTAGTCTGCAAGTTTCTTCAAGTATATCCAGCCTCTACCGGCCGAGAAAGTACTCTTCTTTATATGGTAAGGGTATTTTTTTTCATATTCATAGAAGAGAACTTCATTATTCCATTCTTTATTATTCTCATTGAAATAACTTTGTACGCTGGGATACACCCTATACTTGGTGATTTCATTGTTATTCAATTCGTTATTATTATTACATTGGAACATCCTGCATAAGGCTATATACGCCGGACCGGTTCCGCTCTTTATTATTCTCGTTTAATATCCCGCTTGGCAGCGTATTACGCTTGACACGGTTCCGTTATTTATTATTCATTGGAATAACTCATCTATCTGAAGTACCGCATGCATGGTGATTTCTTTTGTTATTCCATTCTTTATTATACTCAGTTGGTTAAATTTTTGACTTCTATACTCCATGAAATTAGTAGAATATCCTTGATATCTGCGTTTCATCCAGTATCTTTCATGGAAATCTTCTTTTGAGCATTCTTAAATTTTACTCTACAAAGAACTATCATGTTGACAATTTAGATGTTATTAGTTCTTGGATAAATTAATTCTTGAACTTGTTTTTATTGAATTCTTATATTATTGTCATCATCCTCATGTTTATATTCTTGTTGAAAGTCATCTGTGGCCTGTTGTGTATAAATGAACTTGGTATGATTATGACCAGGGATTATTCGGTGTAATCATGACCGTAATGTTACAAATGATGTGGTAAAAGTCCTCATTGGCCCGTAGTGCATTGATGGACATTTGTTGGCATGATCATGACCATTGATGAATACACGAATATCCTTGGCCCGTAGTGCATGGATGATTTGTGGTTGTGATACTTATGATTATCCTTGGCCGTAGTGCAGGGATGATGTGGATTATTTATTAAGCTGAGTCCCAGCGATAAAAGTGATGAAAAACCTTTTAAATCATAAAATATAGTAAATTTTATTCTCTACTTGACTCTTTTAATGGATTGCGTGTTCACTGCGCTTAAACTTGATGTCTATTGTATTTTATCGCTTTAACATCATTGAAGCTTCAATGATAATTTATTCTGCATTATCTTAGTCATAATATTTCTTATTAGGCTAGTTGAGCTCACCCTTTCTTTCACTGTTCTCTTCATGAAATGAGTACGTAGCCGGGACTATTCGGGAAACGGAGTGACGGTCCATATGATAGTATTAGTAGTCCTCACTATTCTGTTAAATAGTGTGACAATAAATGTAATGAGGACTTATTCTGAGAGTGGATATTGTCTAGAAGACAATATTTGTATTAAAACTCACAGCTTTCTTGTTGTATATTAAAGATTGTATTTGTATTTGTATTCTGTACCATGTATTTGACGACTCAGAATAGGTGATGTATACCTATTTTGGGGGCGTCACATCAATAATATGAGATACTATACAACAATTACTATTGTAATAATTGAATAAACTGAGTGGCTTCTTACGTAAGCATCAATAATCAGAGATACTATGCAATATCGTGTGCTACTGTGCAACCACGCGTATTACTGTACTTTTATCACTGGATATTTTAATAGTTAACGGTAAAACTTTTGTCGTTATTTTTATAAAAAGCTATTTCTGTCGTTTTCTAACTCCGACAGTTATTCCATTGTGGGGTCTACTAATGATGGTGTCGTCGTACAGATATTCCCCGATAAAAAGAATATTCCACGACAAAATGAATATTCCCCGACAACAATGAATATTTTATAACCACTTGCTTATTTTGCAAAATTTGCACATTTCACCCATAACCAAAGCTTTATATCAAATTAACACTTTATTATTTCAAAATAATATTTAAAGAAATTAATTCTTTATTCATAAAAAGTTGGGATCTTACAACCTCCCCACCTTATAAAATTTCGTCCTAGAAATTGACGTGCGTAGCTGGTGTTTCGAAAAGGTGAGGATACCTCGCTTTCATTTCCGATTCTAACTCCCAGGTCATTTCCTCAATAGCACGGTTCCTCAACAAAACTTTGACTTGAGGTATAACCTTTAATTGTGCGTAGGACATGCTCATCTCTATCCAAGATCTTAACAGGTACCTCCTCGTATGTTAAATCTTCGGCTATCTCGTCTGGTTCTAACTCAATAACGTGGTTTGGTTCGTCCACATATTTACGTAATATCGATACGTGAAAAACATTATGAACACGCGACATACTTAGCGGTAAGGCGAGTATATAGGCCACAGTTCCTACTCGGTCAAGAATCTCAAATGGACCAATAAATTGAGATTTCTTCTCTTCATCGACTCTTACTTCTAGAATAACACATTCTTGTACTTTCTTCTTCATATTCATCAGCTCCGGGTCTGTGGCTTGAGCAACCTTAACTTTATCAATTAAAGTCAGTTCTACTCGTATATTTGATATCATTATGTGGGTAATTGGAGCCTTTAACTCTATCTCCATCGTTTGTAAGTCGTACAAAATGGGTCTTTGTGTTAACAACATCGCACTCGTACTCGCATACGATCTTCTACTCAATGCGTTAGCTACCACGTTTGCTTTTCCAGGATTGTATTGAATGGTATGGTCGTAATCTTTCAACAGCTCGAGCCAACGTCATTGCCGCATGTTGAGTTCCTTTTGGGTGAAAAAATATTTAAGGCTTTTATGATATGTATAGATCTCCACTTTCTCCCCATACAGGTAGTGTATCCAGATTTTTAACGCGAAAACGACTGCTACCAACTCCAGATCATGAGTAAGATAGTTCCTCTCATATTCTTTGAGTTGTCACGAGGCATAGAGTATGAATTTCCCATGTTGCATGAGAACACATCCTAACCCTTTGCCTAAAGCATTGCTGTAGATTACAAATCCATCCATGCCGGATGGTATTGTCAGAACAGGTGCCGAAATGAGTCTCCTCTTGAGCTCTTGGAAACACTTCTCGCATTCCTCGCTCCATATGAATTTTGTATCTTTACGAGTCAACTGATTTAATGGAGTGGCAATTCGAAAAAATCCTTCCACGAATCTCCGATAATAACCTGCTAAGCCTAGAAAGCTACGTATTTCGATTACTGACTTAGGTTGCTCTCAACTGTGGCTCATATCCCAACCTTGGATAGCTCGTCACAATGGCCCCTATCGTTTTACCACCACACAAATATAGCGTCCCCTACGGAGAGTCTGGCTTCGGTGCATTCCACAAAGGAAGTCACCAGATAGAGGCTTGAGTACCAACTCTTGTAGTTGGATTTTTAACTCCTAAAGTTTAATAGGAGCCATTCGATATAAGATTTTAGAAATGGATTTTGTACTAGGTTCAAGGTCAATACAAAATTCAATATCATGCTCTGGGGGTAGGCTAGGAAGTTCTTCGGGAAATACGTCAGGAAATTCATTAACAACAGAAATATTATTCAAATTTGACGTGTTTTTGTTCAAATCCATAACATGTGCTAAGAAAGCTTGACATCCGTTTTCAATAAACGAATGACTTTATGGCTTGATATGACAGTGGTTGATTTTAGTGGTTTGGTTGCTTGAATTCGCATAACAGGTTGGTTAGGAATATGAAAACTAACAACCTTACGAAAATAATCAATTTTGGCATGATGAGTAGTTAACCAATCAATCCCTAAAATCACATCAAATGCAAGTATCTTTAAAGAGATAAGATCAACAGGTAATGTAATGGTGCCAACTTGGATCAAGCAAGATTTATAAACAGTGGATGTAATTAAAGTTTCTCCTAACGGAGTCTCAACAGATAAGTCAAAGTCTAATATCTCCAGAGTCAAGTTCAAACGTTGAGCACAAGTAGGAGAAATAAAAGAATGGGTAGAACCGGAATCTAATAGGGTATAAACTTCACAAGAGTTTATGATTAACTTACCCGTGATAACTTTGTTCGGGTTACTCGCTTTTTGAGAAGTCACAAAAAATGCTCTTCTTGAAACCATCAACTTTTTGTTGTCCGTATTCGCCTTTGGTGCCACCATCCCAGCTGGACTTGATTTCACTACAGGTACTACAAGAAATCACACATTTTACGATGACTTTTTTGCCACGCACAAAATTTTGTCATAATTTGTTAATTAATAATTATGAAATTCATAATCGTCACTAAAACTTTTGTTTTTGTGACGACCTTTAATTTTGTTACTATTAATCATTTATATCTTCACTAATTTATACATTTGATGACGATTAAGAAAATTTCGTCACAAGTTATTTTGGAGGTAGAATTTCGCACCAAAATTTTGGAGGGAAACCTTTTAGTGACATTTTGTAATAATTGATGACAGTATTTATTTTCACCAAATATTTCTTTCGATGACAACATAATAGTTTGTCATTAATTATTTGTAAAATTTAGTGACTATGTGATTTCGTCACTAATGTTCACATTTAGTGACGCCAAATACAAAATCATCACAATTTTATTTGCAGGCAAAATTATTTTTGGAGGGAAATTTTTTAAAGACGAAAAACTAATAATTTATGACAATTTGTATTGTCATAAATACCAATTTTATATGACGAGAAAATAGTTTGTCACTAATTAGATGAGTGGATAAGTGACAAAAATGGTTCGTCATAAATTCTTATATTTAGTGACAAAGTACGCAATATCGTCACAATTTTATTTGGAGGCAAAATTTTTCTAAAGAATTTTAGAGGGAAATTTTTTAAAGACGAAAAAATAATAATTTATAACAATTTGTATTGTCATAAATAACAATTTTATATGACGAGATAATAGTGTGTCACTAACTAGCTGTGTGGATAAGTGACAAAAATGATTTGTCATAAATTGTTATATTTAGTGACAAAGTACGTAATATTGTCACAATTTGATTTGGAGGCAAAAAAAATTTAAGAACTTTTGGAGGTAAATTTTGTAAAGACAAAAATTTAATAATTTATGACTATTTTTATTGTCACAAATACCAATTTTATATGACGAGATACTAGTTCGTCACTAATTAGATGAGTGGATAAGTGACAACACCAGTTCGTCATAAATTCTTATATTTAGTGACAAAGTATGCAATATCGGCACATTTTTATATGGAGGCAAAATTTTCTTGTATCCAAGCGACGTCACCAGTCTTCCTTTCATCATTGGCAGCCTCCATTTAGTCAAGAACCTCTATTATCAATTTTCAATAATCTCAATTTGATGGCATAAATTATTTGACATTTTAGGTATGTTTCTAGATTTTGATTTGAATTAATTAGTAGTTGTTCTAATTGAATAACTACGATTTTGAAATGATTTCATATCATTTTTGTTGTAATAGTTCTTATATTGTTGTTGATGATCTTGTCTGATTTTGATAATCTAAATCACTATTTGGTTTAAATTTTTGACGAAGCAACTTCTTAGCTTTGATTAGTAATTGTAGTACTAAATCGACATCATAGAATGGTTATGTTTTCTTAAAAATAAAATGAGAGTAGTGATTTTGCTTATCAGGAGACTTAAATTCATAAGGCTGCTCTGTTAGTTATGTATGCATATATAGTGTTGACAAAAGACAATGTAATACTCCAAATTTTTAGTATATATTAAAATAGGATTTTAGTAAAATATTTTTTTAATATATATTGTATTGAATATGTGATACATAATAAGTGACTGTCTTGATTATAATGCGTATGTGTGATAAATATATGAATATATTTTATTGCATTATTTGTTCTGAACTAAATCTTTCGCAAAAGAGATGATCAATTAAGAGTAATTTTTAATATTAAATTCTAATGTTAAATTTCCGTAAATTTTATTTAAGAAAGGGGTATTAAAATAATTTTAATATAAAATTATTTTAATACAAAGCATTACTACGGGAAATATAATTTTCATACAAAGTCGTGAGTAATACCTTTTTTTTGAATATTATGTAAAATAAGTATAATATAATAAACAATATATATTATATTTTAATATTTTACATATGGAAGATAATAATTCATATAATGTGATATAAGTTATTAAGTTAAAATAAAACTAACCATGAAAGCTAATTGGAAAATTATTTAGAAATAAATAAAAAAACTTAAAGATTAGGAAATGAATTAAATTAAAATCAAATGAATCATAGTTTTTTAGTGACGACAACCAAACATGGCCTAAGACTCACATATCCCTCTTTCTCTCCCCAGCCCAAACCTGCACATCGCTCTTTGTCTCCCCTACTCTCGGCTCCTCTGTCCTCCGACCTGCCGAAACCTCTCTCTCCCTTCCCAAATTGAATTTCAGTTTTGCTAGATTACGGAAGGAAATTAAAGTTAAGGAGGGATTATAAAGATTATAATCAAGCACAAGAGGTATATGTAATTTTGTTATGTTTTTTATGATTACAAACTGCAGATATGATTGTGATTTTAGTAAGAAGCACTTTTTTGTAATTCGATTCATAATAATTGGTAGCATGGTTGGTATGTTTTTACTCCTTTTTTGATTACTTTGCAAAATCTTGAAGAATTCTTGAATGTCTAGGAAGATAAAAATCCTTCTTAAAATTGTACACCTTACGGTGGAGTCCCTGTTACTTGAGGAGGTGGAGGGGTGGTCTATGTACTAACTGAACTCTTAGATATAATTTTCCCAAATGGCTATCTTCTATTCAGACCTGCAACGTCACTATTGGTTGGAATTATTTTATCCACTATCTAGTGAAGTTGATTTTGGACAAAGAAGTAACGATATTTGTTTATGCTTACATCTTTACCTATATATATATCCTCTTTTTCTTCCCTTTATTAAATTTATCAACCTACTTCTCTGTGATGAGTTTTGTACTTGTGTTCTTTTATTCTATTTTTGTAGTTTTTAGGTTATAGTTGTTTGTTGATCAGTGCTCATGTATAGCAGTTTTTATTGCCAAAAAATCTTATTACTTTTGGTGTTATTTTTTTCTCCCTTGTCAGATTCATTTATGCAGATCAAAGAAGAAAGTAATGAAGTTGACAAATCCAAATCCCTGGAAGCTATGCCTGCAAACCATCAGAAAGAGAAACTTCGGTTGTCAGGATTTAAAATCAAACTTTATCTGCAATCACCAAACAAGGCAAGTTAAAGCAAAATAGTGCCGCTATCTTCGCCTTGTTTTAGCATTATTACTTTTTTGCTATAGTTTTTGTTGTATTGTATCAACTAGCTTCTGTGGGGTATAAAATGGACAAGAGTTGGTTGCATGCAATTGATAAGTAGGTTTTATACCTACTTATTGGATATCAATTCACGAGAATTATGCTCATCTCAAGTTGATTTTAGTATGTTTTTAGTTGCATTTTATGTTTATTTTGCAATACTAGTAATTAGAACTCCTATGGTATGGCAATGCAAGAAATGGCATAGTTCTAAGATTGGCAAGGTGGTATGAGAGACTAAAGAAAGGCATGGCAAGTGGAATGTGTGTAGACATGGGCCGAGCATTGATGAAGGACAAACAAGCAGCAAAGAAATGAAGCAACAACAATGAGAACATCAAGATGCACGAACATAAAAGCAGCGGTTTATAGATAAAGTTAATTTTCGCCATACCATCACATCGACCGCAGGTTAAAATCGTATACACGCATACCGCACTGCCTGCTTTTGCCTTGATCTCATGTGATACCGCGTCCTCCTCAAGTCGTTTGTTGACTTATTTTTAATTTTAAAATTTGAGCGCTTGGTCTTATCTAAAACTATTCTGGTTGGTACCAGACGTGTATTATGATTTTTTTGATCAGTTTTTATTATCTAAGTAATTAGGGAAACTAAGCTTTTGAACTAGTTCTAGAGAGGGTTTGATCAAAGTTGAAGATTTTCTACTTCTTCTCTTGAATTTTAGTTATTGAATAATTAATCATTTCATCTTTTCTGGAAATTATTGGCGATTTGGATAACACTTTGGAAGGAATTCTGCAATTGGGTTCAATCTATTCTATATTCTCTCTCAATTGTGATATTTACTTTCCACGTGCTACTACAATCCCATAATGGTTTTCAGTTCAGAAATGAACTAAAACTCCATTATGGGATTCTAATGGATTTTGATATGTAGTCTATATTTATTTGCCTAATTGTTTGGTTGTATGTTTATCTTTGGATTATCTATTATGATTGAGTGTATTGTTTGAATGTTTGATCACCATTCACCATGTATACTTATATGGAATTGAAAAATGACATATGAGTATGGATATAATCATGATAGCATGTGTTTATGAGGCTGAAATGTTTAGCTTTATATTTCGTGAACCAGATAGAAATATACTGTTTCACCGTGTGTAGTATTGTAAGAGCCAGTGCTTCAATTCATTATTGCTGCAATGTCACATAGAAATATAGTGATTTTGGTAATATTATTGATTACATGATTTCTATCGCATGTGGAGGTTATGTAAGCAGGTCATAACTCATTGAAAAATGGTTATGTCTACTTTTGTGCTCTTGGCTAATTTTTAATGATAAATGTATAATCTTGCAGGATGGTAATATTTAGATGAAGTATGAAATGAAGTTAGAATCTCAATCTTTCCAAATTTGATTCATTATTCTAGTATTATTCTTTTATTCATTATTTGAGTTTAGATTATTTTAAAATTGTGAGTATTCGTTTAAGCATATAAAGATAGTGATACGATTGATGTATAACAATTTAATTTTAAAACCTTTCTCCGTGGATCGATACTTTTCTTACTCTGTACTACTTGTTGACCCATGTATGCTTGCATGAGTTAGAGTCCTTTTATTAAGACTAAAAAGGAGGCAACAACAATTAAATGGTCTAAGGCTTATATCGATGGGGTAAATGCTTTTATGAAATTTGTTGGAACTCATATAGGTACAGAGTGCGACATTCGATGCCGATGTATAGGTTGTTTGAACTTAATAATTCAAGATCAAAAAATAGTTAAAGATCATATTTTGGAGCGAGGGATAGATCCAGGGTACACAATATGGTTTTATCACGGTGAACCATCAAGTTCGAATAATTTAAGGAATCCACATACCAATGAGGGTGATAGGATTGATAATGATTTGTTTGAAGAAGATGATGAAGAAGATGATGGTGTTAATGACATGTTATTTGACCTTGGTCGCTAACACTATCAAGTGATCTTTGAAAATATCTCAGATGACAATAACACCAATATTGGTGGTGTTCCAGCATATCTTGAGGCACTCATGATGGGTGCTCAAACAGAATTATACCCTGGATGTAAGGAGATTTCAAGAATTTCTTTTATCATACAAATACGTCACCTCAAAGTGTATAATAAGGTGAGTAATAAAACTATAGATATGATGTTAAGGCTGATGAAATTATCTCTTCCTAATGGTGAGACGCTTCTAAGTTCTTACTACGAAGCTAAAAAATTGTTGCGAGATTTGGGATTGGGATATGAATGTATCCATACTTGTAAAATCTGATCGTATTTTATTCGGAAGGAGAATGGAAACGTGGAAACTTGCCCTACTTGTGGAACTTCTCGATGGAAAGTCAATGATGGTATAGGGAAGAAGATACCACAAAAGATTTTAAGGTATTTTCCACTGATACCTAGGCTTCAACGCTTGTTCATGTCCCAAAAAACATCTAAAAAGATGGTGCGGCATAAAGAAAAATGAATTTATGATGATTATATGAGACATCCGGCTGATTCAATAGCTTGGAAAGACTTTGATAGTAAGTTTCCTTAGTTTGCAAATGATCCTAGAAATGTTAGACTAGCTCTAGCTGCAGATGGTTTTAATCCATTTGGAAACTTAAGCACCACTTATAGCGACGTTGCACATTATTGTAGCTCCATTGAATCTTCCCCCTTGGGATTGCATGAAACAACCATTCTTTATGTTATCTTTACTAATTCTAGGGAAGAAATCACCAGGAAAGGAAATTGATGTCTACTTACAGTCGTTAATTATAGAGTTAAAAAAATTGTGGGTTGAAGGAATAGAAACCTTTGATGTTTCTTATAAATTTTTTTTTAAATGCATGCTGCTGTTTAATTGACAATAAACGATTTTCTTGCATATGGTGATTTTTCTAGATGGAGTACTAAAGGGTACATGGCTTGTCCAATTTGTAATGACCAAATATGTTCTCAGGGGTTGCGAAACAAGGTGTGTTACATGGGACACTGTCACTATTTACCAAAAGATCATGCTTGGAGAAGAAGCAGAAAGTTCAATGGTAAAAGAGAAGATAGCGAGGCACCTATAGAATTAACTGGGGAGGATGTGTTAATGCAGTTAGGGAGACTAGAAGATTTGACACCAGGGAAGCATGGTAATAGAAAGAGAAAGCGCAAGCCTGAGGAATTAAATTGGACTAAATTTAGCATTTTTTTTTATTTGCCTTACTAGAGTAAGTTGAAGTTAAGGCATAATTTAGATGTAATGCATATTGAAAAGAATATTTGTGAGAGTATATTGGGAACCTTGATGAGAATAGATGGGAAAACAAAAGATACAGTCAAGTCAAGGCAAGATTTGGAGGACATGAATGTTCGCAAGGAGTTGCACTTAATTAAGAGGAGTGATGGAAAATATGTGAAACCTGCTGCATGTTATGTCATAAAAAAGAAAGAAAGGCAGGATTTCTGTGAGTTTCTAAAGCAAATTAAATTTCCTGATGGGTATGCTTCTAATATCTCTCGTTATGTTAGTTCGAGTGATCAAAAGATATCTGGATTGAAAAGTCATGACTGCCATATACTTTTACAATGGTTGCTTCCTGTTGGTATTCGAGGATCGTTAAACAATGAAGTATCCGACGTACTAGCAGAGTTGGGTCATTTTTTCAACGATTGTGTTGTAAGAAGTTGAAGAAATCTGAATTGGAGAAAATGAGAGAAGATATTTGCTTGATTTTATGTAAACTTGAAAAAATATATCCTCCAGCTTTTTTTGACATAATGGTTCATTTGCCTATTTATTTACTAAATGAGGCATTGATTGGTGGACCGGTTCAATTTAGATGGATGTATCCAATTTAAAGGTAAAAAAAAACACATATTCATTATATAAATTATTTTGTCTAAGTTGTTATTGATGTCTTTGTTAATTATGTTTTTGTAGATCATTATGTGAATTGAAGCAGAGTGTGCGCAATAAAGCTCAACCAGAAGGTTCAGTTGTAAAAGCTTACATTGCAAAAAAGTGTTTAACTTTTTGCTCAATGTACTTGCGGGGAATTGAGACTAGATTCAATTGAGATGAGCGAAATAATGATATAGTAACTGATGATAGTTTATCAATTTTCTCTCAAAAATGCCGCCATTTTGGAGCAACTAAATATGTTGAGTTATTAGAGGAAGAGTTCAATGTAACACAATGGTTTGTCTTCCAAAATTGTGAAGAGGTTGAACCATATTTTGAGTGAGTATATAATTAGATTTTAAACTTACAAAAACAATATGTTAAGTATTTGAAATTTGTTGAAATGCATATTGATATTATTTATTATAGAAGGCATAAAGAGGAGCTTCACTTAGTTGGTTGTGAAAATGTAGATCAAGAACATAGAGAGCAATTTCCCGTATGGTTCAAAAATCATGTAAGATACTTGGGATTTTGAATATTGTTTGCAATTGTAAAATATCTTATTATCATGTTGATTTTTAAAATCTTACTTTTCTATAGATGACTCAAATATATCATGATAAACCATCAGAAGCAAACAAATCTCTATATTCATTAGCATGTGCACCATATAAGTGTGTAAGAAAGTACACTGGATGCATCGTGAATGGAGTTAGATTTTATACTAAAGAACGTGATGGTCGTCGTAAAAGTCAAAATAGTGGGATTGTAGTAGAGGGGAACCATGGTGAAGATATCATAGATTTTTATGGGGTATTAATTCAATTGAATTATGTGAAAGATAGACATGTAACTATATTCAAATGTGAATGGTTTGATCTTGGGAAAAAAAATTAGGGATACAAAAGGATGGAAATATAGTAAATATTAAAGTTACAGGAAAATGGTATGAGAATGATTCTTATATACTAGCTGATCAAGCACGACAAGGTTTCTATATTAATGATCCTAAATTAGGAG
The DNA here is from genome assembly GCA_020205615.1 of Panax quinquefolius. Lineage (NCBI taxonomy): Eukaryota > Viridiplantae > Streptophyta > Magnoliopsida > Apiales > Araliaceae > Panax > Panax quinquefolius. The sequence continues at coordinate 26,755,148 of CM035157.1, forward strand.
ATAATTGGCGAGTAGTGCAACCATTTCAATATAGGCATATATACGATGTTGATGAGATGCAAGAAGAAGCAATGGATGTTGACAACTTTTCATTTGTGGAAGATGGAGTATATCAAGAGAATGATGTTGATGACGTATTTGAAGTTAGTCTTGGTGAAATACAATCATTGAATAGAGAGGACATGGATCTTGAAGATGTTGAGGAGTTGGTAATTTCAAGACTACCTGAAGTTGCTGAGGAGAACTTAGAGGGTGTCGATGAAGAAGATGAGTTAGATGAAACTTTGGTTGATTATTGCAGTACTGAGGATGTTTCTCAGCAACATTGTGATTCTGAAAATGATACTGATGATGACAATAGTTAACTCAACAGAACACATGTATTAATGCTTACTAAAACTCACATTATTTGCAGGAATTTGTTTTTGGTGTTGACAACTCAGGGTGAATATCGAGTACACAGATGCAGCTCAAGGTGATTTTGACTTTTCTTGTAGATTTTTTGATGTAGTTTGTGTAGTTCTGTCATTGCTTATCGTTATATGATCAATGTGGATCCATTCATTGGAAGACCTATAAATGGAGATGAATCTGCAAAGCTTGCAAGCCAAATTTGTGAGACCCCAAATTTTATGAATAAAGATTTAAATTTCTCAAATTTTTTTTTTTAATATTATGGAATGAATTTGATATAATGTTATAGTTGTGGATAATATTTATAGATTTTGAAAAGTATGTAAGTTGTTGTATAATATTCGATTGGTCGGGGAATATTCGTTTTAACAGGGAATATTCGTACAACAACACAATCATTGGTGGACCCCACAACGGAATTATTATCGGATTGAGAAAACAACAAAAATATTTTATGAAAATAACTACCAAGTTTTACTGTTAACTATTGAAACACCTTAGGTGTTAAAGTAATAATAATACGGCGCGGTTGCATAGTAGCACACCAGATTGATTATTGATGCTTACGTGAGAAGTCACCGCTTTTGTTCAATTATTGCTATAGTAATTATCAGCATAGTATCTCACGTTATTTGATTCAATTATTGTCGATATTTTATATATTATTAAATCAATAATTGAGATAACAAAGTTATTAATATTATTATTTGCAATATTAACGATGTCTAGAAGTTACGCCAAGAGAGGGTTTGGTCACCTAATTGCGCGCCTAATAGGAAGAAATTATTATTGAAAACCCCTCTTTCCTGAAATCGACCTTACCGATTAATATTGTGAATTATAATAAAGGTGATAAGTTTTGTTTTATTATTATTATAAATATAATAAAATGAAAACTTTTTATATAAAACAAAATACTTTTATAAAGTTATTTATTTTATTAGACTATAAATAGAATATATAATATTCTATTATGCATAGTGTTTGCAGATAAATAAATGCATAGTATTTGCATAAGTAAAATCTTTTTATATAAAATGTAATACTTTTATAAAGTTATTTGTTTTATTAGACAATAAATAGAATATATAATATTCTATTATGCATAGTGTTTCAGACAAGAAAATCTTTTTATATAAAAATGTAATACTTTTATAAAGTTATTCGTTTTATTAGATTATAAATAGAATATATTATATTTTATTTAAAAGATTTTGTTTTATTAGAATATTTTATTAATACTGCATAGTAAATCAATATGGACCGTTTGTTTAAAAGTAAATTAATCTGGACCGTTCATGAATTAGTTACTATTCAGTCCATTCTCCTATAAATAGAAGCTCATTCCTTCATTATTTCTTACGAATTCACTGAAACTCTAGAGAGAGAAACTATAGAGAGAAAGAAGAAAAATGGTCTGCTACTTCTTCACTACTCCTATATCCAGTTTCTTCTGAGGTAAGGGATATTATTTGTTGTACTCGTAAGGGGTATTATTCTTTCGTATTCATGAAGAGAATTATTTTCTCATCGATACTGCATTTGAGTTGTTATTCCATTCATCATTATTATGTTGAATAACTTTGCTTATCTGGCAAGTACCGCATACATGGTGAAATTCTTCTATTATTCCATTCTTTATTATTATGTTGAATAACTTTGTTTATCGGCACCGCATACACGGTGAAATTCTTCTATTATTCTCGTTCTTTATTATTCGCCGAATATCCTATCCGCAATGCGTTTATGCATTACCCGGTTCCATTCTTTATTATTCGCTTAATATCCTCGTCTGCGTGCGTTCTGCGTGACCGGTTCCATTCTTTATTATTCGTGGAATATCACATGCATGCGTTACACGTGACGGTTCCATTATTTATTATTCTGTTGGAATAACTCATCTGCAATGGGATCTATCGCGTGCGTGGTGAATTCTTCATTATTCCATTCTTTATTATTCATTGGAATAACTCTGCCATGTGGATTACCACATGCATGGTGAATTACCCTTCGTATTCATTTCTTATTAAATTGTGAAAATTATCTGTCTACGTGGATTACCGCATGACGGCGAAAATCCATTTGTAGTTCCATATATTCTATTGTACTTAGTTGGTTAAAGTTTTAGTTTCTATACTCTATGAAATTAGTGGAATATCCTTGATATTTACGCTTCATCCAGTATCTTTTCATGAAAATATTCTTCTGAGCATTCTTGAATTTTACTCAATAAAGAAGTATCATGTTGGCAATTTGGACGTTATTGGTTCTTGGATAAATTAATTCTTGAACTTGTTTTATTGGATTATTATGTCATTGTCATCATCCTCATGTTTATATTATGTTGAAAGTCATCTATGGCATGTAGTGCATAGATGGACTTGGTATGATTATGACCAGGGATTATTCGGTATAATATATCATGACCGTAATGTTACAAATGATGTGGAAAAAGTCCTCATTGGCCCGTAGTGCATTAATGGACAGTTTTTGGTATGATTATGACTATGGATTCTCTTCGGCCAATGGTGCAAAGATGAATTGTTTTATGGCATGATCATGACCATTGATGAATACACGAATATCCTTGGCCTGTAGTGCATGGATATTTTGTGGTTGGTGTAAGACCCCAGCTTTTATAAATAAAGATGAATTTTTTTCTATAAATATTATTTTTGAATAAATTTGATATAATGTTATAGTTGTGGGTAATATTTATAAATTTTGCAAAGTATGCAAGTGGTTATATTATTCGATCGGGTGGTCAGAATATTCAGGTTAGCGAGGAATATTCGCATAACTACCAATCATTGGTGGACCCCACAATGTAATTATTGTTTGGATTGAAAACGACAAAAAATATTTTATTGAAATAACGGTAGGAAGTTTTACTGCTTGATCTTGTTGAACTACTCATTAGTAAAAGTACGAAGAATACGATGTGGTTGCATAAGTAGCACACCTGTATTGATTATTGATGCTTATGTGAGAAGTCACTCAGGTTTGATTCCATTATTGTTTATTAATAATATGAATTATTATAATGCGATAATGACGCTTTTGTTTTATTCAGATTATTAACGTAATAAAAAATGAAACATCTTTTTATATAAAAATGTAATACTTTATTAAAGTTATTCTCTATAAATAAAATATATTATATTTTATTATGCATAGTATTGCATAGTGTTTTGTTTTGCATAGTGTTTTGCATAGTGTTGCATAGTGTTTGCATATAGTAAAATGTTTTTATATAAATAGAATATGTTATATTTTATTTAAAAGATTTTGCTTTAAATATGGACCGTCGATTAAAGTAAATCAATCTGACCGCTCATGGATTAATTACTATGCATTCTATTTTCCTATAAATAAGCTCATTCCTTCATTATTTTCTTACTTAATTCAATCAAACTCTAGAGAGAGAAACTATAGAGAGAAAGAAGAAAAGTATTCTACTTCACTTTGCCAATATTCAGGTTCTTCTAAGGTAGGGAATATTATTTGTTGTACTCGTAAGGGATATTATTCTTTTTCAGATTCATGAAGAGAACTTCGCTTATTCCATTCCTTATTATTCTGTTGGAATAACTTTGTGATCACGCTGGACTACCCTATACTTGGTGACATTCTTCTATTATTCTGCCTTTATTATTCTGTTGGAACATCCTGCTCGTGTGTTTTACACCTTTTACTGGTTCCGCTCTTTATCATTCTGTTGAATATCCTATCGTGTGTGTTTTACACCTGATCCGGTTCCATCTTTATTATTACTGTTGAACATCCTGCTTGTGAATTTCACCCGACACGGTTCCGTTATTATTATTACTCATTGAATAACTCATACATCAGTACCGCATACATGGTGATTTCTTTTGTTATTCCATTCTTTATTATACCCAAATTAGTTAAAACTTTGACTTCTATACTCCATGAAATTAGTAGAATATCCTTGATATTTGCGTTTCATCCAATATCTTTCATGGAAATATTCTTCCGATCATTCTTGAATTTTACTCTACAAAACAAGATTATCGTGTTGACAATTTGACGTTAATAATTCTGGATAAAATAATTCTTGAACTTGTTTTATTGAATTCTTATATCATTGTCATCATCCTCATGTTTATATTTTTTTTTAAAGTCATCCGTGGCTCAGTAGTGCATAGATGGACTTGGTATGATTATGACTGAGAGACTATTCGGTGTAATCATGACCGTAATGTTACAAATGATGTGGTAAAAATCCTCGATTAGGTAGTAGTGCATTGATGGATGATTGTTGGCATGATCATGACCATTAATGAATACACAACTATTCTTGGCCGTAGAGTGCATGAATAATTGTGGTCGTGATACTAAAGAATATCCTCGGGCGTAGTAGTGCGGGGGTGATTCAATGATGTGGATTATTTATTAAAGTTTGAGTCTCGGCTATAACAAAGATGATGAAAAACCTTTTAAATCATAAAAGATAGTAGATTTTATTTTCTACTTGACTCTTGTAATGGATTGCTTGTTCACTGCAGTTAAACTTGATGTTTATTATATTTTATCGCTTTAACACTTGTTGAAGGCTAATGATAATTTATTCGCATTATCTTAGTCATAATATTTCTTCTTGGGCTAGTTGAGCTCACCTTTCTTTCACCGTTTCTCTTGTGAAGTGAGAACATAAATTTGGGACCGAAGCTCGGAAACGGAGTAATGGTCCGTGAGGATAGCATTAGTAGTCCTCTCACTATTCGTGAAATAGTGTGATAATAATTGTAATGAGGACTCCTTTTGAGTTTGTATAATATCTAGTAGTTAATATTTGTATTCAAACTCACGCTTTATGTCGTATTGCATACTTACAGTTATATTAGTAAGTTGTATTTAAATTACATACCATGTATCCGACTACCCAAGATGGGTGATGTATACCTAATTTTGGGGGCGTCATGGTTGATACTAAAGAATATCCTTGGTAGTAGTGCGGAGTAATTCGATGATGTGGATTATTTATTGTCGAGTCCCAAATGATAAAAGTGATGAAAAACCTTTTAAATCATAAAAGATAGTAGATTTTATTCTCTACTGACTCTTTTAATGGATTGCTTGTTCATTCTGATTAAACTTGATGTTTTTTATATTGTATCGCTTTAACACTTTGTTGAAGGCTAACGATATTTATTCTGCATTATCTTAGTCATAATATTTCTTCTCGGGCTAGTTGAGCTCACCTTTTTGCTTTCATTGTTCTCTTTAGGAAATGAGAACGTAGGTGACTAGGACTAACCGAGAGAGATGACGGTCGAGGATAGCATTAGTAGTCCTCACTATTCTATGAAATAGTGTGTTAATAAATGTATTGAGGACTTATTTTGAGTTTGAATACGCCTGAAGACAATATTTGTATTAAAACTCACAAATTCATGTCAGATATTTAAGATTGTATTTGTATTCTGTACCATGTATTTGGCGACTCAGAATAGGTGATGTATACCTATTTTGGGGGCATCACAGTTGGTATCAAAGCTTAGGGATATGATCTTTGGCTAAGATGTGAGACAAGAACTAGGAGGGGAGAGACAGAATTCTTTCGCTAATATGACCTACCTAAGTTTATTTGGTATTTAATTAGTCTCATTCGAGTATATAGGGATAATATGTGATATGTTAATTAACCTTGTTTTGTGGCGATTTGAAAATGACATCCGAGAATGTTGAGAACATCATGGAGCATGAGAGACCGTTGGGTCTCCACGCATCAATAATCGTGGATAATGTGCATCGTGAAGGCGACTATCCTCGTGCAAACAACAACAACACGGACGGATGATGAACGATGGAATGTTTAGAGGCTTTATGCAATTCATGCAACATCAAAGAGAGCGGCTCTGTCCAAAATGCGGTGGGAAACACCGGCAACTCTCGGACGGTCACCGCTAAGCAGTTCAAGGAACTGGGACCACCGGAGTTTTTTGGAGAGCCAAAACCACTTAAGGCGGAGACGTGGATTAAGCAGATCAACAAGATATTTGATGTCTTGGGATGCTCCGAGGAGCAAAAGGTTCCATTTGCCACCTTCATGTTGCGGGCAGAGGCATATTACTGGTGGGAATCTGTAAAGAGTACTCAACCTGCCGCACTGAAGATGTCTTGGGAGAAGTTCCAAGAACTGTTCAACGACAAGTACTTTCTCGAAAGTATTCGTTACATGAAAGAGGTAGAGTTCATCAAGCTGGAGCAAAACAACATGACCGTGTCGCAGTACGAAGCCAAGTTTGCCGAGTTGTCCCAGTTTGTGTCTCATTTGGTTGATAATGAGGAGAGAATGACGCAAATGTTTCTAAGAGGTTTGAAACCTGAGATACGTCAATATCTTATCTCTCATAAACTGTGTTTGTATTAGATGTTGTTAATAGGGCTCAGTTATTGGAGCGCGATAATGAGTCAACCCAACCAAAAGAGAGCAGCCGACAAAATGATAATACCAGTGATAACAGTCATTGAAGCGGTGATAATAAGCGTGGAGGGAATCAACATGCCAGAAATGGTAACCACTTCGGTGGTAATCATGGCCAAAACAATAAGAATGGACATTTCAAGAAGAGGAGATTCAACAATGATGGAAAGACGTCAGCATCAGCACCTGTCGTTAAGGAAGGAGAACGACCACCTATCACATGCTTCAAATGTGGAGGAGAGGGACACATCAGTCCAAACTGCGCGATGCCATCCAAAGCATGTTACAATTATGGAAGAGGAGGTCACCTGGCCCGATTTTGTCGTGCAATCAAGACAAGTCCAAATTGGGATGGAGGCATCAAAGGTCATCCCTGCATAAGAGAAAAAGCCGGTAGTTCAAGGAGAGCGTTTGTCGTGACCTCCCAGAAAGCAAGGAACCCGAACGAGGTCATCACGGGTAAGCTTATCATAAACTCTAGCGAAGTATATACCTTATTTGATACGGGTTCTACCCATTCTTTTATTTCTCCTACTTGCGCTCAACGTTTAAATTTGACTCCAGAGAAATTGGACTTTGACTTATCTGTTGAAACTGCATTGGAAGAAACCTTCATTACATCCATGGTTTATAAGTCTTGTTTGGTTCAAATCAGTACCCTCACATTACCTGTTGATCTTATTTCATTGAAAATACTTGCATTTGACGTAACTCTAGGGATTGATTGGTTAATAACTCATCATGCAAAAATTGATTATTTTCGTAAGGTTGTTAGCTTCCATATTCCTAACCAACCTATTATGCGAATTCAAGCAACCAAACCATTAAAATTAATCACTGTCATCTCAAGCCATAAAGCTATTTGTTTATTGAAAAATGGATATCAAGCTTTCTTAGCTCATGTCACGGATCTAAACAAAAATACGTCAGTTTTGAATGATATTTCTATTATTAATAAATTTCCTGACGTATTCCCTGAAGAACTTCCTGGTCTACCCCAGAGCGTGAAATTGAATTTTATATCGACCTTGAACCCTGAGAAAAACCCATTTCCAAAGCCCCATATCGAATGACTCTATTGAACTTCGTGAGTTAAAGACCCAACTCGCAGAATTGTTAGACATTGGCTTTATTCGTCCCTAGTACTTCTCCTTGGGGTGCTCTGCTCTATTCATGAAAAGAAAGACGGGAGTATGCGACTTTGTATTGATTATCGGGAGTTGAATCATGTCACCATCAAAAATAGGTACCCATTGCCACGTATTGATGACCTGCTTGACCAGTTATAAGGAGCCAAATTCTTTTCAAACATTGATCTTTGGTCTGGATATCACCAATTGAAGATTAGAACCGATGACATTCCAAAGACTGCTTTCAAAACTCGGTACGGGCATTATGAATTCCTAGTCATGTCCTTTAGATTGACTAATGCTCCTGCTGCCTTCATGGATATGATGAACAGAGTATTCAAGGAATATTTGGATCACTTTGTGGTCGTCTTTATTGATGACATCCTTATTTATTCCAAAAGCCATGAAGATCATGAACAACACTTGAGGCTGATACTCCAAAAGATTCGTGAAAACAAGCTTTATGCCAAGTTGAAGAAATGCGAGTTCTGGCTGGAGGAAATAACATTCCTTGGGCACGTAGTATCAAGTTATGGAATATCTGTTGACCCAGTAAAGATTAAAGCTATTCAAAGCTGGGAGCAACCTAAATCAGTGACCGAAGTACGTAACTTTCTCGGCTTAGCTGGTTATTATCGGAGATTCGTAGAAGGGTTTTCTCGAATCGCTACTCCATTAACTCAAATTGACTTCTAAAGATACAAAATTGAGCTGGAACGAGGAATGTGAGAAGAGTTTTCAAGAACTCAAGAGGAGACTCATTTCAAAGACTGCTCGACAATACCATCCGCTCGGAGGGATTTGTCATCTCACAAAGTGATGGTTCTGGACAAAGGTTTAGGATGTGTTCTTATGCAACATGGGAAAGTCATAGCCTATGCCTCTTGACAACTCAAAAAATATGAGAGGAATTATCCTACTCATGATCTAGAGTTGGTAGCTGTTGTTTTCGCACTTAAAATTTGGAGGCATTACTTGTATGGGGAGAAAGTGGAGATCTTTACGGTTCATAAAAGCCTCAAATATTTTTTCACTCAAAAGGAACTCAACATTTGACAACGACGTTGGCTTGAACTATTGAAAGATTATAATCATACCATCCAAAACCATCCTGGAAAAGCGAATGTGGTAGCTGACGCATTGAGTAGAAGATCATATGCGGGTACGAGTGCCATATTGACAACACAAAGGCCCATTTTTTGTGACTTGCAAAGGATGGAGATAGAGTTAAAGACTCCAGGGACCCATGTGATGATGGCTAATATACGAGTAGAACCGACTTTAATTGATAAAGTTAAAGCTGCTCAAGTTACAGATCTGGAGCTGATGCGTATGAGGAAGAAAGTGCAAGAAGGTGTTATGCCAGAAGCAAGAATCGATGAAGAAGGAATACTTCGAGTCAACTCAAGACTTTGTGTTCCTAATGACCCTGATTTAAAGTATAAAATCATGATGGAGGCGCACAACACACCGTTTGCAATCCATCCTGGGAGTACCAAAATGTATCGTGATCTTCGTCATACATTTTGGTGGAGCAATATGAAGAGAGAGATAACGCTGTTTATCTCAAGGTGTCTAACTTGTCAACGAGTCAAAGCGGAGCATCAAGTACCAAAAGGTCCATTGCAACCACTTGAAATTCCAGAATGGAAGTGGGACCACATTACCATGGATTTCGTTACTGGTCTTCCCAAGGTTTCTCAAGGCATAGATGTAATTTGGGTCATTGTTGATAGATTGACCAAGTCTGCTCATTTCTTACCAATACGAGAAACTTATGCATTTGAACGTCTTGCTCGTATGTACATAAATGAGATGCATGGTATGCTAGTATCCATAGTTTTTGATCGAGACCCAAGATTCACTTCACGATTTTGGGTTAGTTTGCAAAAAGCTATGGGCACGGTTTTACGATTTATTTCGGCATATCATCCTCAGACGGACGAACAATCAGAGAGGACTATTTAAACTCTGGAAGATTTATTAAGACTTTGTGTCCTTGACTTCAAGAGAAGTTGGGATAAGTTCTTACCATTGGTGGAGTATTCCTACAACAACAGTTATCAAGCAAGTATTGACATGGCTCCATTTGAGGCGTTGTATGGAAGAAAGTGTCGTTCTCGATATCTTTGGGATGAGGTGGGTGAAGCAACGTTGTTGGGGACCGGAGTTGGTATGTATGACTACGGAAAAGATTCAAACGATCGACAACGTATAAAAACCTCACAAGATCGACAAAAAAGTTATCTTGATCTTCATCGAAAGGACGTAGAATTCGATATTGGAGATCATGTGTTGTTACGTGTTGCTCCATGGAAAGGAGTTACGAGATTTGGAAAGAGAGGAAAGCTCAATCCTCGATTCATCGGACCATTTTTAATCCTCGATCGAGTAGGAACTGTGGCTTATAGACTCGTTTTACCGCCAAGTATGTCGCGTGTTCATAACGTTTTTCACGTATCGATATTACGTAAATATGTGGATGACCCGAACCACATTATTAAATTAGAACTAGACGAGATAGCAGAAGATTTAACGTATGAGGAGATATGTGTTAAAATCTTGGATAAGAAGGATTGTATTCAACACTCATAGGTTATATCTCAAGAGTTAGAATCTAAACGAGGTATCCTCACCTCTTCAGCATACCAGGTACGTACGTAAATTTCGAGGGCAAAATTTCATAAGGAGGGGAGATTGGGAGACCCCAAATTTTATGAATAAATATTTAAATTTCTCGAAATATTTTTTTTAATATTATGGAATGAATTTGATATAATGTTATAGTTGTGGATAATATTTATAAATTTTGAAAAGTATGCAAGTTGTTATATAATATTCGATTGGTTGGGGAATATTCGTTTTAACAGGGAATATTCGTACAACGACACAATCATTGGTGGACCCCACAACGGAATTATTCTCGGATTTAGAAAACGATAAAAATATTTTATAAAAATAACGGCGAAAGTTTTACCGTTAACTGTTGAAACACCCGGTGTTAAAAGTACAGTAATATGCGTGGTTGCATAGTAGCACACGGTATTGATTATTGATGCTTACGTGAGAAGTCACCCAGTTTTGTTCAATTATTGCTATAGTAATTATTGCATAGTATCTCACGTTATTTGATTCAATTAGTTTTAATATTTTATATATTATTAAATCAATAATTGAGATAACAAAGTTATTAATATTATTATTTGCAATATTAACGATGTCTAGAAGTTCTGCCAAGGAGAGGTTTGGTCACCTAATTACGCGCCAATAGGAAGAAATTCTTATTGGAAAGCCCCCTCTTTCTTGGGAACGACCTTGTCGATTAATATTGTGAATTATAATAAAGGTGATAAGTTTTGTTTTATTATTATTATAAATGTAATAAAACAGAAAACTTTTTATATAAAACATAATACTTTTATAAAGTTATTTGTTTTATTAGACTATAAATAGAATATATAATATTCTATTATGCATAGTATTTGCATAATACCTGCATAGTATTTGCGTAGTAAAATCTTTTATATAAAATAGAATACTTTTATAAAGTTATTTGTTTTATTAGACTATAAATACAATATATAATATTCTATTATGCATAGTGTTTCAGTAGGTAAAATCTTTTTTATATAAAATGAGAATACTTTTATAAAGTTATTCGTTTTATTAGATTATAAATAGAATATATTATATTTTATTTAAAAGATTTTGTTTTATTAGAATATTTTATTAATCTTGCATAGTAAATCAATATGGATAGTCCGTTTAAAAAAGTAAATTAATGGGACCGTTCATGAATTAATTACTATTTAGTCCATTCTCCTATAAATAGAAGCTCATTCCTTCATTATTTCTTACTTAATTCATTGAAACTCTGAGAGAGAAACTATAGAGAGAAAGAAAGAAAAGTAGTCTGCTACTTCACTACTCCTATATCCAGTTTCTTCTAAGGTAAGGGATATTATTTGTTGTACTCGTAAGGGGTTTTATTCTTTCGTATTCATGAAGAGAATTATTTTCTTTCAATACTGTAAGAGTTTGTTATTCCATTCTTCATTATTATGTTGGAATAACTTTGTTTATCTGCAATCTGCATACATGGTGAAATTCTTCATTATTCCATTCTTTATTATTGTGTTGGAATAACATGTTTATCTGCAATCTGCATATATGGTGAAATTCTTCTATTATTACATTCTTTATTATTCTCGCGGAATATCACATGCGTGCGTTTTGCATGACACAGTTCCATTCTTTATTATTACGTCGCCGAATATCACATTTGTGTCGTTCTTACGCATGACACGGTTCCATTCTTTATTATTACGCCGAATATCCTGTACATGCATTACACATGACTGGTTCCATTATTTATTATTACGTCGAATATCCACATGCATGTAAGTTACGCATGACCTAGTTCCATTATTTATTATTACATTTGAATAACTCATGCATGCGATCTATCGCATGCATGGTGAATTCTTCAGTTATTCCATTCTTTATTATTCTATTGGAATAACCTGTCTATGTGAATTACCACATGCATGGTGAATGACCCTTCGTATTCATTTCTTATTAAATTATGGAAATGATCTGTCTACGTGGATTATCGCATGGTGGTGAAAATCTATTTGTAGTTTTATATATTCTATTATACTCAGTTGGTTAAAGTTTTAGTTTCTATACTCCATGAAATTAGTGGAATATCCTTTATATTTGCGCTTCATCCAGCATCTTTTCATGGAAATATTCTTCTGAGCATTCTTGAATTTTACTCTACAAAGAAGTATCATGTTGACAATTTGGACGTTATTGGTTCATGGATAAATTAATTCTTGAACTTGTTTTATTGAATTATTATGGCATTGTCATCATCCTCATGTTTATATTATGTTGAAAGTCATATGTGGCATGTAGTGCATAGATGGACTTGGTATGATTATGACCAGGGATTATTCGGTATAATCATGACCGTAATGTTACAAATGATGTGGAAAAAGTTCTCATTGGCCCGTAGTGCATTGATGGACAGTTTTTGGTATGATTATGGCTATGGATTCTCTTCGGCCAAGGGTGCAAAGATGAATTGTTTTATGGCATGATCATGACTTATGATGAATATAGGAATATCCTTGGCTTGTAGTGCATGGATAATTTGTGGTTGTGATACTAAAGAATATCCTTGGCCGTAGTGCAGGGGTAATTCGATGATGTGAATTATTTATTAAGCTGAGTCCCAGTGATAAAAGTGATGAAAAACCTTTTAAATCATAAAAGATAGTAGATTTTATTTTCTACTTGACTCTTTTAATGGATTGCTTGTTCCGCTGCAGTTAAACTTGATGTTTGTTATATTGTATCAGTTTAACACTGTTGAAGGCTAACGATAATTTATTCTACATTATCTTAGTCATAATATTTCTTACGGGGCTAGTTGAGCTCACCTTTTGCTTTCATTATTCTCTTCAGGAAATGAGAACGTAGCAGGGACTAGTTGGGGAACGGAGTGATGGTTCAGAGGATAACATTAGTAGTCCTCACTATTCTATGAAATAGTGTGTTAATAAATGTATTGAGGACTTATTTTGAGTTTGAATACAGTCTAGAAGACAATATTTGTATTAAAACTCATAGCTCATGTTGTATATTTAAGATTGTATTTGTATTATGTACCATGTATTTGGCGACTCAGAATAGGTGATGTATACCTATTTTGGGGGCGTCACAAAATTGGCGTAGTAACTCGAGATGTCCTTCTAGTGCCCAAAAGGTGGAAAGACGTAGATGACGAAAAGAGTTTGGAACCAGGCTTTGATCATATAAATGTATATATCAAAACTAATAACTTTTTTATTATATCAATTTATTTTTCTCGTCATCTAAAATATGCTAATATAATATGTAGATCCACATGGATGTTAATGTTGATGCTCCAGGAGTGAAACAATGTTTAATTGATAGGCTGGAATCTAGTAGTCGACAAAAGCGTTATAAGTTGCATATGCATTACAAGAAGTTTGCAACTTTGGTAGAGGCTAAGAATAACAAGCCTTATTTTTGTCGTTGTAAAAAAAATTGGGAAGCATTGTGCGATGATTTTGCAACACCTAAATTTAAGGTAATAATATAAAAACTTAACATGTTTAAATGTTAAGGTTCAGTGTTTAGGTTATAGCTATAGTTTTGTAACATTGCTTACAATGTCATTGTTCTTGTTTTTATAGCACACAAGTTTTGTGAATGGTGGGAATAGAAGACAGGTGAGAGCTCCATATATTTCAGGCAGAAAGCCATTTACTGTTTGTCGACACGAGATTGTAAGTGTTCTAAACTTGTACTTTTGTACTACTTTCATTCTAATAACCTTTAATTGAATATATCTTGTTTTGAGATATGGAATTGGGGTCTTATGGGAGTTTTTTTTGATCTTGTTTTGCTGGAAGGGTTTTTGTTGCCCCAATTTAGATCTGTTTGGGATTTATTTGGTAAACTTTGTGTTAATGTTATCCTACTTTTCTACTGCTATGGGTCTGCTATGGTTTGGGTATAAAGTGGATGTATTGGCTGGGTTTGAGTATAAAGTGGTTTGTATAGAATAGTGTTACATTGCATGTTAAGTATGCTCAATAGTAGAGATTTCCATGTTATTGAGTTATGTGATAATCACCAGAATTGCTTGATTATTCATGTTTTGTTAATGTTTTGGACTGCTATTGTTTGATATATAGCTAGAGGAGATATGTTGGGCTGTGGAGTAATAATGATGTTATTATGGGTTATGATGTAAATGAATAGCTATAAAAATTAATAACTTAGCACTGTGCATACCACATATTTGTTTAAAGTCCCAAGTGGACTGTTTTGACTAAAAATAGAACTATAGGAAGAATTGAAACTTGGGCTTGGTTTAGACAACACATATAAAAGTAGTTAATATGTTTAAAACTATTAGAATGAAATAAAATACAATATTAGGCTAAAGTGAAAAGTTAAATTATGTTCTGTCCCAAGCTCAGAAACAGAGTGTGGTGCAACCTATGAGTTTTTTGAATGAAATGTAGCAACATTATAGGATTAGTCAAAGAGCACATAACTTAGGAATGATTTTACTCACCATATGGTCTGTGGACTGTGGTGGGTTGTTTGGAGGGAGATACTGTAGATATTTAAAACAGAAGAAGAGTTGTATTGTTTCAAGCGTCGAGTATTTATTGCAACATAGGTATAATGGGGCTCAGTTAAGGTTTTTGTTGACTTTCTGTAGGAGTTTAGTCTAGGAGTGTTGTTTTCTTTTGCTTTTGCTTTGTTAACCTTCTTCTTTATATTTTCAGAGTGTACATAGGCATGTAGCATCCCTTTTGATACCTCTATGATTAATATACTTGCTTATAGAAGGGACAAAAAATGTTTTTCTTATAACAACTTTTGATAAATGAAGCAACGATGAATAACATGATCCCTAGTAAGAAGCCAGGCTTAGAATTCAAGTACCCAAATTGTGTGGTTAAGTGACTAGGTTTTAAATTCCTATTATATCAAAATAATAAAACATGGAGAAACAACTGACAGTTAGTGGATTTGTTCAATTTCTCCTCCTATATTGTTGGCTTTAGCTTTTTATTCTTAGGAATTCCTATGACCATGAGGTGTTGTTTCCAAAGGCATATGTGTGTCAGGGTAAACTATCAAAGAGTTACAAAACCCATTCGCTTGAGATCATTTGATTATGAAGAGAGGTACTGAATACTATCTTAAAGCCTTTAATTTAGCATAAGCTTGTTGAAGGGGAAGATGTTTGCAAGGCTATGTTGATGGAATTTGTAAAAAGATTCACATTGCAGATTTTCATTCTTTTAAAAATAAAGTTGCACATGATATATGCGTAAACAAGTAAAATTATAAATTTAGGTCAAGATCTAGAAACTCTGTAATGAATACTGAGTTTTATTAAAGTTTTTTGTTAGAGTTCCCTTTTTTTCTTTCTTCCTTTCTAGACTAACTGCGATTAACTAATTAACAGAAGAGTTGAAGCTCTGGTGGCAAATAAGTTTTTGGTGTTATCATCACAAATTTAGAAAAGGTTCAATCAATCATCATCCCATCCACGATATGAGCTGGAAGCCACCGGAAGAATAATTACTTATTCCTTATATATTCCTGCAGGTTTATTCTTTGAGAAAGAAAATATGACAAAGTTTAGTGATGTATTTTTTGAGAATAACCACGACAAATTTGGATTGTTGGGCACTAACATTGACTTCTTTTTTTCCCCATTCCCTCTGTTTGCGTTTCCCAGTTTTCTCTTTTAATCATTTCCTATAAGATTCCATGCCCTCCTTCCTTTAATGTGGATTAGATAAGTAAAAATTTTGGAACATGGTTGATCATGTACAATATTCAGAGGTTTCAAATACTTCTGATTCAATTATATAACTTTTTTCTTCTATACTGTGTTGGATGGAAGTAGATTTGCAGTCCATTGACAGTCCAAGTTGCTGTTGATGTCTGGTGCCAATGGCTATGCAGAGTGTACCTGATAGTAACAACTAAGAAGTAAGAGCTGCTGCCTTTAGGCAGTAGCAGCTGGCAGTAAAAACTGTCATAACAGTTTTGAAAATATCCTAGTAAATCCTATATTGTAACTTGAAGATAGAATCATGAAGTTTGATTTATAACTTCCCAAATACACACATGCATATAACAAAAACTTAATTAGTTTGTAATGTAAAAGAAAGAAGTTATATGAAGAGACATTGTATGCTAGGGACTGCTATGAGGTAACTGGGGCAATAAAGCCAAATATGGTTGTAATCTTTTTTCTTCCTTTTAATATAGTTTCAATTTAGCAAAAAAATAACCTTTAATTTATGCATAATTCTAATGATTTTGGCACATTATTTCATGTCCTAGCCTCAAAAGGAGCTAAATGGAGATCCTTGTGATATGATTGATTTTTATAAACGTACGCATTATTCAGAGGAAAAGGGTTGGTCATCTAAAGTGACAGAAGAGAATTGGGTAACTTTCGTATCTATTTGTTTAAAATCTAGCTTTTTCCATGTTAATGATTGAAATTAACTATATATAACTTCTTACATCCATGTGTTTTAATAGAAGTTGATGAAAAAAAAGTGAGATCTGTGAGACCCCGAATTTTATGAAATAAAAGTATTCAATTTTTTCTATTTTGGTAAATAGTTAAATTGATAAAAGTTTAAAGTTAAGGGTAATATGTGAAATTTTTTCAAAGTAGACAAGTTGTCATAAAATACCCGGTTACTATTCACTCTAGTATTATTCACTCGGGTATTTGGGGCACTTTTTGTGTTGGAGTACTATTCACGAGTTACTATTCACGGGTTACTATTCACCCAAATTACTATTCACCCGAATATTATTCACTCGGGTATTTGGGGCACTTTTTGTGTCGGAGTACTATTCCCAAAATACTATTCACGGGGTACTATTCACCCGAAAAATATATTTTTTTTCGGTCCAAATCATTTTTGAGTACAATATTATTCCATGAAGAGATGTGCTAATTTTTCAGACCGTTGGTTGAAATTATAATAGTAAAATCTTTTTATATAAAACAGAATACTTTTATAAAATTATTTATTTTATTAGACTATAAATAGAATATATAATATTCTATTATGCATAGTGTTTGTATAGTAAAATCTTTTATATAAAATGCAATACTTTTATAAAATTATTTGTTTTATTAGATTATAAATAGAATATATTATATTTTATTATGCATAGTGTTGCATAGTGCTGCATAGTGTTTTGCATAGTAAAATCTTTTATATAAAAGCAGAATACTTTTATAAAGTTAGTTGTTTTATTAGACTATAAATAGAATATATTATATTTTATTATGTATAGTGTTTTGCATAGTAAATTTTTTTTATGTAAAACAGAATACTTTTATAAAGTTATTTGTTTTATTAGATTATAAATAGAATATACTATATTTTATTTAAAAGATTTTGTTTTATTAGAATATTTTATTAAATCAATATGGATCGTCCGATTAAAAGTAAATCAATTTGGACCGTTCATCAATAAGTTACTATTCAGTCCATTATCCTATAAATAGAAGCTCATTCCTTCATTATTTCTTACGAATTCATTGAAACTCTAGAGAGAGAAACTATAGAGAGAAAAAAGAAAAGTATTCTGCTACTTCACTACTCCTATATCCAGTTTCTTCTAAGGTAAGGGATATTATTATAATAAGGGGTATTATTTCTTTCGTATTCATGAAAAGAGCTATTGTTATTCCATTCCTTATTATTCTATTGGAATAACCTGTATACGCGGACTACCGTATACATGGTGAAATTCTTCTATTATTCCATTCTTTATTATTATGTTGGAATAACCTATCTATGCGAAGTACCGCATACATGGTGAAATTATTCTATTATTCCATTCTTTATTATTATATTGGAATAACTTTGCCTACATGTCAATACCGCATACATGGTGAAATTCTTCTATTATTCCATTCTTTATTATTATGTTGGAATAACTTTTGTCATCATCTAAGTACCGCATACATGGTGAAATTCTTCTATTATTACAATCGAGAATATCACATACGTGCGTTCGCATGACACGGTTCCATTATTTATTATTACATTGGAATAACTTTTATGCATGCGATTATCGCATGCATGGTGATTTCTGTTGTTATTCCATTCTTTATTATTACATTGGAATATCACAGCCGGTTGCATATTACGCTTTGACACTGGTTCCATTATTTATTATTCTATTGAATAACTTTGTTTATGTGGATTACCACATGCATGGTGAATGACCTTTCGTATTCATTTCTTATTAAATTGTGGAAATGATCATCTCGTGGATTCTTTGCGTGGCGGGTGAAAATCCATTGCGCTTTCATATATTCTATGATACTCATTTGGTTAAAGTTTTGGCTTCTATACTCCATGAAATTAGTGGAATATCCTTGATATTTAAGCGCTTCATCGATATCTTTTTTCATGGAAATATTCTTACGAGCATTCTTGAATTTTACTCTGAAAAAGTATTATGTTGACAATTTGACGCGTTATTGGTTCTGGATAAATTAATTTATAAATCTTTAAAATTTATTCTTGAACTTGTTTTGTTGAATTATTATGTCATTGTCATCATCCTCATGCTTATATTGTGATGAAAGTCATCTTTGGCTTATGTGCATAGATGGACTGTTGGTTGGTATGATTATGACCATTGATCATTCGGTATAATCATGACCCGTAATGTTAAAGATGATATGTTGTTTGATAGCTTTGGCCCGTAGTGCAAAGATGGACAGGTGTATGACATGATCATGAACTTTGGTGATACTAGCGAATATCCTTGGCCCGTAGTGCATGGATAATTCGATGATGTGATTGGTAGGATCATGACCATTAGTTAACAGTTGTAAGTCTTTGGCTGTAGTGCACTGACAGACAATTGATTGGTATGATCATGACCATTTGTTTTATAGTTGAATATCTTTGGCCAGTAGCGCAAAGATAGACAATTGATTGGTATGATCATTGTTATTACATTTGAAAATCTTTAGCCTTTGGGGTAAGGATATTGAGTAAATGTTCTATTAAGCCTTTGTGGCAAGGAGGAATTATTGATTTACATGATTATAAATATGAATTATAAACTTAATTATAATCTTTAGTGGTTCAGGTGAATACAGGTGATGAAAGTTCTCTTTGTCTTGGGTACAACAAAGAACTGTTGATGAGTATTATAGGAATGAAATATTAACGATGGACTTTTAATCTAGAGGATATAGTAGACATTATGTTCTACTTGACTCTTTTAATGGATTGTTGATTCCGCTGCTATTATGGTTGAAAAGTTTTATTATCTACCATATGTTTTAAATCTCTGATTTATTCTGAAGAAGACTGTTGATAAATGAATTATCTTAGCCATGATATTCTTTACTGGGCTAGTTGTGCTCACCCTTTTGCTTCACAATTCCTTTCAGGTAATAAGAGTGTAGCTGGGTCGAGTGGGGATAATAGAGGAATAGTGTGATGGTCCGAAACTGTCGAAGTTTTTCAATACATTATAAAATGACATGACATGCATTATATAATTGTATTAAGGACCTAAGATGGATGTGTCGTATATTATACGTCACTTAATAATTGATTTTGGTGAACAACAATAGGGTGATGAGAACCCGACTTTGAAAGCGTCAAAAGTGCACCCCATTAGATTGAACAGGATAGTTATCTTCTCATTCTTCTTTGGGGTCTTGAAATATTTGATGCTGTATTTTATATGGCATTGTAATAATTTGAGTTTGGATACTGTCTACGAGACAATATTGTATTAAAACTCATAGTTTAACTGTGGTTAATTCTCGCATTTACGTTCAACAGTTGTATAAATGAAGTTTGTATTTGATTTTTATAGTGTGATATCTGGTGACTCAGAATGGGTGATGTATACCTATTTTGGGGGCGTCACAAGATCAATATAGAAAAGAAGGATCTGAGAAGAACATAGATGAAATAGTCTTGGAGGTTCTTTGTGAGATCCTGAAATTTATGAAATAAAAGTATTCAATTTTCTTATAATTATTATTTTATTTAGTAAATGGTTAAATTGATAAAGGGTTAAAGTTAAGGGTGATATGTGAAAATTTTGCAAAGTATGTATGTTGTCATAAAATATTCGATTGGTCAGGGAATATTCGTTTTAACAGGCAATATTCGTACGACAACACAATCATTGGTGGACCCCACAACAGAAGTATTGTCGTAGTTAGAAAATGACAGAAATATCTTTTTATAAAAATAACGACGAAAGTTTTACCGTTGATCTGTTGAACTACCCGGTTGTAAAAGTGCAGTAATATGCGTGGTTGCATAGTAGCTTTACGGTATTGATTATTGATGCTTACGTAAGAAGTCACTCGGTTATACTCAATTATTGCTACGATAATTCTTTGCATCATATCTCTCATATTATTGATTCAATTATTATCACGATATCATCATCTGCATAATATTTTATATTATTAAATCAATAATCGAGACGACAAAGTTATTCATATTATTATTTGCAATATTGATGATGTCTAGAGAAGTTACATCGAGGAGGTTATGTCATCTAATTGCGGCATGAATAGGGAGAAATCCTTATCGGAAGCCCCCTATTTCACGAAACGACACAGGTTGTTAAATATTGTGAGTTATAATATGATGAATAAGTTCGTGTTGATTAAAGATGAAATTGATAGTTTCATTGTGTGGGAATTATTGGTGTTAGTGGAAATTGACATTTATTTCGATAAATAATTGATGTCTGGAGGTTATATTGACCAGCTGGGAAATTAATCGGAAAAATGAGGAATTAATTGCTATTAATACACATGCTTATAACTATTTATTCACATGTGTGTACTATTGATTCACATGCATGTACTATTAGGGGAGTTGGTGCAAGATTGATAATACTTGCATGACTAAATTAAAAATGGAGGTATAGATGAAGGTACTATACTGTAATTAGTTTTTCACATGATTATACTATTGAGTCACATGAATGAACTATTAATTCACATGATTTACTATTAGGGGAGGTGGTGCAAGTTTGATAATACTTGCAGGACTAAATTAAAAATGAAAAAAAAGTGGAAGGTATTATACTGTAATATTTTGACCCCCAAAACGTGAAATTATCAAAATTATATTTTCCTATAAATAGAAGCTCATTCTTCCTTCATTTTTACCAATTCACGAAGTCTCAGAAGAGCATTTATAGAGAGAGAAGCTTTAGAGAGAAAGAAGAAGCGAAGTCTGCTACTTCACTACTCCAAAGATCCAAATTCTTCTGAGGTAAGGGGTATTATTTATTTCATATTCTGAAGAGATATTATTTTTCGTATTCGTATGAATATTATTTTCGCTCAATATTCGTAAGGAATATCATTTTCGCTTCAATATTCATTGTCTTCGCTTAATATTAAGTAAGGAATATTATTTTCGCTCAATATCCCTAAGGGATGTTATTTATTTCTTATTAAGTAAGGGGTATTATTTATTTCATATTCGAAGAGATATTATTTTCATATTCATATGAATATTATTTTCGCTTCAATATTAAGTAAGGAATATCATCTTCGCTTCAATATTCGTAGTAGGAATATTTTTTCGTTCAACAATGTAGTAAAGGGGTATTATTTATTTCATATTACGAACATATGTTATTTTTTCGTATTCGTATGAATATTATTTTAGCTTCAATATTCATAAAGAATATTATCTTCGCTTCAATATTCGTAGGAATATTATCTTCGATAAATATTCGTTGGAATATTATTTTCGCTTCAACAAATTGTAAGGGATATTATTTTTGTTCAATATTCGCTTGAAATAATATTTTCTTCCATACTCTGTAGTATGTAAGTAATATTATTTTGTTTCAGATTTTGAATTCTATACTCCATGAAATTAGTAGAATATCCTTGATATTTACGCTTCATCCAGTATCTTTTCATGAAAATATTATTCTGAGCTTTCTTGATAATTATTGATCTTTTCATGACGGAGTACTATTCACGAGTTACTATTCACCTGGTTACTATTCACTCAAATATTATTCACTCGGGTATTCGGGGTACTTTTCATGCCGGAATACTATTCACGAGTTACTATTTATGGGTTACTATTCACCCAATTACTATTCACCCGAATATTATTCACTCGGGTATTTGGGGTACTTTTTATGTCGGGGTACTATTTACGCGGTACTATTCCCGAAGTACTATTCATAGGGTACTATTCACGGGGTACTATTTACCCAGAAAATATATTTTACTTTTCTGTCCAAATTATTTTTGGTACATGAATATTATTCTTAAATTTTACTCCACAAAGCAGTATCATGTTGACAATTTGGATATTTTTAAACTCTGGATAAATTTAAAGTCTTTAATATTTATCCTTGATTTCGTTTAATTTGATTTCGTTTGATTAATGCTTATATCATTGTCATCATCCTCATGATTATATTATGATGAAAGTCATCTTTGGTTTACGTGCATAGATGGACTGTTGATTGGTATGATTATGACCAGGGATCATTCGGTATAATCATGATCCGTAATGTTACAAATGATGTGGTAAAAGTCCTCATTGGCCCGTAGTGCATTGATGGACAGTTGTTGGTATGATTATGACCAAGGATTATTCGGTATAATCATGACCATTGGTGATTACATGAATATCCTTGGCCCGTAGTGCAAGGATGATTCGATGATGTAGTTTATTTATTAAGCTGAGTCTCAACGATAAATTTGATGAAAAACTTTTTAAATCATAGAAGATAGTAGATATCATGCTCTACTTGACTCTTCTAATGGATTGCTTGTTCCGCTGCAGTTGTTGATCTAAAACTTGTTATCTATTATATTCTATCAGTTGTTATACTGTTGAAGGCTAAGGATAATTTATTCTGCATTATCTTAGTCATAATATTTCTTACTGGGCTAGTTGAGCTCACCCTTTTCTTTCATTGTTCTCTTCAGGAAATGAGAATATAGCTCGGACGAGTCGGGGAATGGAGTGATGGTCCAGGATAAGTGGCTTTAGTAGTTCTCACTATTATGTGAAATAGTGTGACAATAAATAAATGAGGACTCCATTTGAGTTTGAATACTGTCTAGAAGACAATATTTGTGTTAAAACTCACAGCTCATGTTGTATAATTAAGTTTGTATTTGTATTCTGTACCATGTATCTGGCGACCCAAGATGGGTGATGTATACCTATTTTGGGGGCGTCACAGTTTGTATCAAAGCCATAGAAAAGAGCCCCGAGCCTTTATCTGGTGACTTCCAAGTCTTGGAAGTCACCGAAGCCAGATTTTCCGTAGGGGACACTGTAAGTAACGGTGGCAAGTTGATAGGTATCATTGTGAGGTGCTATCCAAGTCTTGGATGCGGGTCACAGTTGGTATCAAAGCTTAGGGATATGATTACTGGCTGAGATGTGAGACTAGAACTAGGAGGGGAGAGACGGGTAATTCCTTTGCTAGTATGACCTACCTTAGTTTATTTATTATTTAATTGGTCGGTCAGAAGGGATAATATGTGGTATGTCAATTAACCCTTATTTTGAAACTATATTCTAGAATGATATCTGAAATACAGGAGATGAGAAATGGAAAAATTATAATAGAGAGGAAATAACCGAGAAGGTACAATACGAAAAGAAAGCAAGGTATTCTCATCTCTTCGAATATCAGGTACGTACGTAAATTTTGAGGGCAAAATTTCATAAGGAGGGGAGATTGTGAGATCCCAAAATTTATGAAATGAAAGTATTTAATTTTCTTATAATTATTATTTTATTTAGTAAATGGTTAAATTGATAAAGGGTTAAAGTTAAGGGTGATATGTGAAAATTTTGCAAAGTATGCATGTTGTCATAAAATATTCGATTGGTCAGGGAATATTCGTTTTAACAGGAAATATTAAATGCGACGACCACAATCATTAGTGGACCCTACAATGAAGTATTGTCGTGAGTTAGAAAATGATGTAAATATCTTTTATAAAAATAACGACGAAAGTTTTACCGTTGATCTGTTGAACTACCCGGTTAGTAAAAGTGCAGTAATATGCGTGGTTGCATAGTAGCACACGGTATTGATTATTGATGCTTACGTAAGAAGTCACTCAGTTATACTCAATTATTGCTACAGTAATTGCTGCATCATATCTCTCATATTATTGATTCAATTATTATCACAGTATCATCTGCATAATATTTTATATTATTAAATCAATAATTGAGACGACAAAGTTATTCATATTATTATTTGCAATATTATTGACGATGTCTCAGAGTTCACATCGAAGGAGTGGTTATGTCATCTAATTGCGCGCCAATAGGGAGAAATCCTTATCGGAAAGCCCCTATTTCCTGGGAACGACCTGGTTGTTAAATATTGTGAGTTATAATATGATGAATAAGTTCGTGTTGATTAAAGATGAAATTGATAGTTTCATTGTGTGGGAATTATTGGTGTTAGTGGAAATTGACATTTATTTCGATAAATAATTGATGTCTGGAGGTTATATTGACCAGCTGGGAAATTAATCGGAAAAATGAGGAATTAATTGCTATTAATACACATGCTTATAACTATTTATTCACATGTGTGTACTATTGATTCACATGCATGTACTATTAGGGGAGTTGGTGCAAGATTGATAATACTTGCATGAGTAAATTAAAAATGAAGGTATAGATGAAGGTACTATACTGTAATTAGTTTTTCACATGATTATACTATTGAGTCACATGAATGAACTATTAATTCACATGATTTACTATTAGGGGAGGTGGTGCAAGTTTGATAATACTTGCAGGACTAAATTAAAAATGAAGAAAAAGTGGAAGGTGTTATACTGTAATATTTTGAGTCCCAAAACGTGAAATTATTGAAACTATATATTCCTATAAATAAAAGCTCATTCTTCCTTCATTTTCACCAATTCACGAAGTCTCAGAAGAGCATTTATAGAGAGAGAAGCTTTAGAGAGAAAGAAGAAGCGAAGTCTGCTACTTCACTACTCCAGTATCCAGTCTTCTTCTGAGGTAAGGG
Source organism: Panax quinquefolius (assembly GCA_020205615.1). Lineage (NCBI taxonomy): Eukaryota > Viridiplantae > Streptophyta > Magnoliopsida > Apiales > Araliaceae > Panax > Panax quinquefolius. The sequence goes on from CM035157.1 coordinate 26,780,795, forward strand.
GTATTATTTATTTCATATTTTGAAGAGATATTATTTTTCGTATTCGTATGAATATTATTTTCGTTCAATATTCGTAAGGAATATCATTTTCGTATAATATTCATTGTCTACGTTTAATATTCATAAGGAATATTATTTTCGTTCAATATCCGTAAGGGATGTTATTTATTTCTTATTCGTAAGGGGTATTATTTATTTCATATTACGAAGAGATATTATTTTTCATATTCGTATGAATATTATTTTCATTCAATATTAAGTAAGGAATATCATCTTCGCTTCAATATTCAGAGGAATATTTTTTTTCGCTTCAACAATAAGTAAGGGGTATTATTTATTTCATATTCGAAGAGATGTTATTTTTCATTATTCGTATGAATATTATTTTCGCTCAATATTCATAAAGAATATTATCTTCGCTTCAATATTCGTTAGGAATATTATCTTTGTTAAATATTAGTTAGAATATTATTTTAAATCAACAGTTGTAAGGGATGTTATTTTTGTTCAATATTCGTTTGAAATAATATTTTCTTCCATACTACGTAGTATGTAAGTAATATTATTTTGTTTCAGATTTTAAATTCTATACTCATTTTGTTGAAGTTTTGGCTTCTATACTCCATGAAATTAGTAGAATATTCTTGATATTTACGCTTCATCCAGTATCTTTTCATGGAAATATTATTCTGAGATTTCTTGATAATTATTGATCTTTCCATGACGGAGTACTATTCATGAGTTACTATTCACACGGTTACTATTCACTCAAATATTATTCACTCGGTATTCTTGCACTTTTCTTGTTGAGACTATTCATTAAGTTACTATTCACCCAAATATTATTCACTAGGGTATTTGGGGTACTTTTCATGCCGGGGTACTACTCAAGAGATACTATTCTCAAAATACTATTCACGGGGTACTATTTACCGAGAAAATATATTTCTTTTCTGTCCAAATTATTTTTGGTACATGAATATTATTCTTAAATTTTACTCCACAAAGCCGTATCATGTTGACAATTTGGATATTTTTAAACTCTGGATAAATTTAAAGTCTTTAATATTTATCCTTGATTTCGTTTGATTTGATTTCGTTTGATTAATGCTTATATCATTGTCATCATCCTCATGCTTATATTATGATGAAAGTCATCTTTGGCTTACGTGCATAGATGGACTGTTGATTGGTATGATTATGACCAGGGATCATTCGGTATAATCATGACCCATAATGTTACAAATGATGTGGTAAAAGTCCTCATTGGCCCGTAGTGCATTGATGGACAGTTGTTGGTATGATTATGACCAGGGATTATTCTAAGATAATCATGACCATTGGTGATTATATGAATATCCTTGGCCCGTAGAAAAGGATGATTCGATGATGTGGTTTATTTATTAAAGTCGAGTCTCATGAAAAAAATTTGATGAAAAACTTTTTAAATTATAGAAGATAGTAGATATCATGCTCTACTTGACTCTTCTAATGGATTGGTTATTCCGCTGCAGTTGTTGATCTAAAACTTGTTGTCTATTATATTCTATCAGTTGTTATACTGTTGAAGGCTAAGAATAATTTATTCTGCATTATCTTAGTCATAATATTTCTTACTGGGCTAGTTGAGCTCACCCTTTTCTTTCATTGTTCTCTTCAGGAAATGAGAATATAGCTCGGACGAGTCGGGGAATGGAGTGATGGTCCAGGATAAGTGGCTTTAGTAGTCCTCACTATTCTGTGAAATAGTGTGACAATAAATAAATGAGGACTCCATTTGAGTTTGAATACTGTCTAGAAGACAATATTTGTGTTAAAACTCACAGCTCATATTGTATAATTAAGTTTGTATTTGTATTCTGTACCATGTATTTGGCGACCCAAGATGGATGATGTATACCTATTTTGGGGGCGTCACATTCTTGACAATGAATCTGGTTACATTAAAGGCCTTGGGTATGGTCCAAAACCTCCAAGCAGGCTCATAACATTATCTGATTTAGCTACCCAACAAGTCCAAAAGGAACTTCAAGACACACAACAAAAGCTACAAATGTCTAACTTTCAAGTAAATGATCATAAGACACAAGTGGCTAAATTTGAGACTGAAGTGTCTGATTTGAAAACTCAATTGGTTCATCAAGGTGCAAATATCAATAAGCTTATGGTAATTATGGCTGCTAATGGGATGACCATATAGGCTACAAAATTCATGTAAGTAATAAATACTTTTAAACTTCAATTAAGCTTTCAAATGTTGCTTTCCATTGTTGAATTTATTTTAATGTAGATTTTTGATATTAAAAACAACTTTATAAATGAGTGAATACATTTCTTTCTTTATATACATTTCTTTTTTAATTTTATAAATATTTGACTGATTTATGTCTAATTTTTTTTTATTTGCAGATAGAGTTTTTTTTGGAAGGTCAATAACACAAGGTTGAAGGTTTTAATTAAGCATTTTCTTAGGATATGGATTTCAAAATTTCAGCTTTTTGGATTATATAATTTGGTTTTGTGGTACTTGGATTATTTAAGCAACTGTTTATTGCCTAGCTAGTTGGATATTTTGTTGAATCGGTGAATCTACTATTTTTTTATAAGATAATTACTTTTATTTTAAATGTTTATTACCTTTTGTCTATATTATATATACGTGTAAAGTTGATTTAAAAATCTCACTAAATGTATTATATTTTTTTTATTGAAAATTATTAATGTAACAATACATTTTGAATGTCAAACAACTTAATATGACACAACATCATCATGATTTATAATCCTTTATTGACAAATAATATTTGGTCGATGGAAATTAAAATTTAATGACGAATAATAATATTAACTCTTTAGAATTAATAGTATTGTCATTATATATATTCATTTAGTTATGACAATTGATCTTGTCACTAATATTAACTATTTGGTGACAAGTTATGTAAAACCCCAAATTTTACGAATAAAGATTTAATTTTCTCAAAATAATTTTTTAATATTATGGTGTGGATTTGATATAATATTATAGTTGTGGGTAATATTTATAAATTTTGCAAATTATGCAAGTGGTTATATAATATTCGATTGGTCGGGGAATATTCGTTTTATCAGGGAATATTCGTACAACGACACAATCATTGGTGGACCCCACAACAGAATTATTATCGGATTGAAAACGACAAAAAAATTTTTATGAAAATAACGGCGGAAGTTTTACAGATTAATCTTGTTGAACTACTCGGTAGTAAAAGAAATGCGAATACTGGCGTTACATACATAGTAGCACACAAGATTGATTATTGATGTTTACGTGATAAGTCACTCGGTTTTGTTTTATTAGTATTATTAATATAATAAAAGCGTAAAAGCTTTTATATACAACGAGAATACTTTTATAAAGTTATTCGTTTTATTAGACTATAAATAGAATATATTATATTCTATTATGCATAATATTTTGCATAGTAATATCTTTTTATATAAAAATGTAATACTTTTATAAAGTTATTTATTTTATTAGACAATAATTAGAATATATTATATTTTATTATGCGTAGGGTTGCATAGTGCCTGTATAGTGTTTTGCATAGTAAAATCTTTTTATATAAAACATAATACTTTTATAAAGTTATTCGTTTTATTAGATTATAAATAGAATATATTATATTTTATTTAAAAGATTTTGTTTTAAATTTGGACCGTCCGTTTAAAAGTAAATCAATCTGGACCGTTCATGAATTAGTTAATAATCATTCCATTCTTCTATAAATAGAAGCTCATTCCTTCATTATTTCTTACGAATTCACTAAAACTCTAGAGAGAGAAACTATAGAGAGAAAGAAGAAAAGTATTCTGCTACTTCACTACTCCTACATCCAGTACTCTTCTTCTTAAGGTAAGGGATATTATTTGTTGTACCTGTAAGGAGTATTATTTTTTTTGTATTCATGAAGAGAACTTCTGTTATTCCATTCTTCATTATTATGTTGGAATAACCTGTATACGCGGACTACCCTATACTTGGTGAAATTCTTCAGTTATTTCATTCTTTATTATTATGTTGGAATAACTTTGTTTATCAAATCTTAGTATACATGGTAAAATTCTTCATTATTCCATTCTTTATTATTACATTGGGAATATCGTATGTGGTGCGTATTACGCTGACACGGTTCCATTATTTATTATTCTATCGAATAACCTATCTCGTCTGGATCTATCGCATGCACAGTGAAATCTTTTGTTATTCCATTCTTTATTATTACATTTGGAATATCACATGCGTGCGTTCGCATGACACGGTTCCATTCTTTATTATTCGCATCGGAATATCCCGTGCATGCGTTACGCATGACACGGTTCTATTATTTATTATTACGTTGAGAATAACTCATATTGGTCGATCTATCGCATGCGTGGTAATTTCTTCATTATTCCATTCTTTATTATTCAGTAGGAATAACTTTTATCATGTGGATTATCACATGCATGGTGAATGATCCTTTGTATTCATTCCTTATTAAATTGTGGAAATGATGCATGCAAGTGGATTACCGCATGGCGGCGAAAATCCATTTGCAGTTTCATATATTCTATTATACTCTATTGGTTAAAGTTTTGGCTTCTATACTCCATGAAATTGGTGGAATATCCTTAATATTTGTGCTTCATCCAGTATCTTTTCAAGAAAATATTCTTCTGAGCATTCTTGAATTTTACTCTACAAAGAAGTATCATGTTGACAATTTGGACGTTATTGGTTCCTGGATAAATTAATTCTTGAACTTGTTTTTATTGAATTCTTATATCATTGTCATCATCCTCATGTTTATATTATGTTGAAAGTCATTTGTGGCCTGTAGTGCATAGATGGACTTGGTATGATTATGACCGAGGATTATTCGGTATAATCATGGCCGTAATGTTACAAATGATGTGGAAAAAAGTCCTCGTTGGCGTAATGCATTGATGGATGATTTTGGTATGATTATGGCAATGGATTGTCTTCTACCAAGGGTGCAAAATGAATTATTTTATGGCATGATCAAGGCCAGTTGATGAAAACACGATTATCTTTGGCGCGTAGTGCATGGATAATTACGTGGTCGTGATACTTAAAGAATATCCTTGGCTGTAGTGCGGGGATGATTTAATGATGTGGATTATTTATTGAGTTGAGTCTCAGCGATAAAAGTGATGAAAAACCTTTTAAATCATAAAAGATAGTAGATTTTATTTTCTACTTGACTCTTTTAATGGATTGCTTGTTCCGCTACAGTTAAACTTGATGTTTGTTATATTGTATCAGTTTAACACTGTTGAAGGCTAACAATAATTTATTTTGCATTATCTTAGTCATAATATTTCTTACTGGCTAGTTGAGCTCTCCCTTTCTTTCATTGTTCTCTTCAGGAAATGAGAACGTAGCTGGGACTAGTCGGGGAACAGAGTGATGGTCCTAGATAATGCATTAGTAGTCCTCACTATTCTATGAAATAGTGTAATAATAAATGTAATGAGGACTCCATTGAGTGTGAATATTGTCTAGATGACAATATTTGTATTAAAACTCACAGCATATGTTTTGTCGTATTTTACATGACAGTTGTATAATTAATTTTTTATTTGTATTTTATACCATGTATTTGGCGACTCAAGATGGGTGATGTATACCTATTTGGGGGCGTCACAAGTTATGCCGTCACTATTATATATCATTTAGTGATGACTTTTAATTTTGTAGCTATTAATAGCTCTTTATGTGACGAGTTCTATCGTCACCATAAGTCTTTAATTAGTGACAGGGAAAAATGTGTCATAGAAATTAACTTTTTGGTGACAAACTATATCGTCACTGTTATATATTCATTTAGTCACAACAACTAATTTTAGCACTATTAGTAACTCTTTTTGTGACGAGATGTATCGTCACCATAAGTATTCAATTAGTGACATTGAAAAATGTGTCCCAAAAAATAACTCTTTGGTGACAAATTATTTTGTAATATTATTTAAAATATGAAATGACAACAACATAATTGTCATGTTAAATATATTATTAGGTGATGAATTGTTCTGTCGTCATTTATTTTCTTATTTTTGGTGATGATAAACACAATAACATGTCGAAAGAATAATCATAAATATGACAATATTGTCGTCATTAAAATTAGATGATTTAAATAGAGTAACATATTTTATTCACTAAAACAATATCATTTAATGACAAAAAATGATTTTTGTCATTTAATGCACCAAGTTTTGATGACAAAACATAATATAGAGTGAAGAAAGTTTCATTCAAACAGTGACAGTATTAACGTCACTAAAAGTAATTAATTGTAGTGACAATGATGTAGATCATCACCATAAGTTAAAACATTTAGTGACGACATCAAATATTGTCAAATAAACCTAATACCACGCTCATACGGTGACGGTCTCTGTGACGATTAACAATCATCACCAAATGTTTTAGTGGCGAAAAATGAATTTTATGTGACAAATTTTAGTGTCATTTTTTGTGAGATTTCTCGTAGTGAGGATAAAATCGAGCTATGTGACCGTCTTTTCCACAACTACAACATACCTTAGAATGCTGTGAATAGTTTGGACTTATGTGCCCCTCCTCTCCGCATCTGTAGCATCTAACTGGCGGTCGTTCTCCTCCCCTAGAATTTGTTGCTGGTGCTGCTGCCAACGTCTTCCCATCATCGTTAAATCTCCTCTTCTTGAAATTTCCACTTGAATCATTTCTTCTATTATCTTGGCCATGATTACCACCAAAGTGGTTACCATTTCTGACATGATAATTTCCTCCACGATGGTTATCATTGTTCCGATGTCCGTTGCCACCGGTACGATTATTATCGTGTTATTGGTCGTTATCTTTTGGTTGGGCTGGCTCATTATCGCGCTCCAATAACTTAGCTCTATTCACAACATCTGAATATAAACAAAGTTTGTGAGAAATGAGGTATTGACGTATTTCAGGTTTCAAACCTCTTAGAAACATTCGCGTCATACGTTCCTCATTCTCTACCAAATGAGGTACAAACCTGGATAACTCCGCGAACTTAGCCTCGTATTGGGACACAGTCATGTTGTTCTATTCCAGTCAAATAAACTCTACCTCCTTCATATGACGAATACTTACAGGAAAGTACTTATTGAACAGTTTCTGAGATGTTTCCCAAGACATATTGAAAAGTACCGGTGGTGAGTGCGCTTCACGATTCCCACCAAGAATCGCCTTCACCACGTAACATAAAGGTGGCGAATGGAACCTTCGGTTCCTCCGTGCATCCCAAAATATCAAATATCTTGGTAATTTTCTTAACCCATGTTTCTGCCTTAATTGGATCTGTCTTTCCCCAAAAATCTGGTGGTCCCAATTCTTTGAACTACTTGGTTGTGACAAGCCGCACATTGCTATTATTTCCACCCGTATTTTGTACACGAGTCTCCCTCGTCTGATTTTGCATGAACTGAAAAAAGCTTCTATGTGACGCCCCCAAAATAGGTATACATCACCCATCTTGAGTCGCCAAATACATGGTACAAAATTCAAATACAACTTAATTATACAACAGTCGTGTAAAATACGACAAAAAATAATCTAAGGGTTTTAATAAAAACATAATTCGTGGTCGTGATATTAACGAATATCCTTGGCCTGTAGTGCAGGGATGATTCGATGATGTGGATTAATTATTGAGCTGAGTCTTAGAAATGAAATATTAATTCATGGATGTGATAATAATGAATATCCTTGGCTGTAGTGCATAGATAATTCATGGATGTGATATTAATGAATATCCTTAGCCGTAGTGCATGGATAATTCATGGATGTGATATTAACGAATATCCTTGGCCGTAGTGCTGGGGTGATTCGATGATGTGGATTATTTATTAAGTGAGTCTCCACAATAAAATATTGATAATAAACTTTTAATTCCGTAAAGATAGTAGATATCATGCTCTACTTGACTCTTCTAAAATACAGGTTGTATTTCTTTGGCCTGTAGTGCAAAGATGAATTGTTAATGAATATCTTTAGCCGTAGTGCAAAGATAAATTTATTAGTATGATTATGAGCAGAAATTGTGATTTGGTATAACCATGATTTTTGATGTTTCAGGTGAAGATAGGTGATGAAAATTATCTTCGTCCTGGATGCGAAGAGGAATTTAGAGTCACAATTATGATTATGAGTTATTCATATGATTGTGGACAGGAATTGTTGATTGATGTTACAGGGATAAAACATTATTGGTGGACTTTTAACATGGAGAAGATAATAGACCTGATGGTCTATTTGACTCTTTTAATGGATTGCTCGTTCCGCTGCAACTATGGTTGAAAAGTTTTATCATCTACCATATGTTCTAAATCTCTGATTTATTATTGATGAAAGCTATTAATAATTTAATTATCTTTAGTCATGATATTCTTTACTGGGATAGTTGTGCTCACCCTTTTGCATCACAATTCCTTTCAGGTAATAAGAGTGTAGCTGGGTCGAGCGGGGATAACAGGGGAATAGTGTGATGGTCCGAGACTGTTGAAGTTTCTCAATACATTATAAAATGACATGACATACAATATATAATTGTATTGAGGACCTAAGATGAGTGTGTCGTATTTTATACGTCACCTAATAATTGATTTTGGTGAACAACAATAGGGTGATGAGAACCCGACTTTGAAAGCGTCAAAAGTGCACCTCATTAGAATGAACAAGATAGTAATCTTCTCGTTCTTCTTTGGGATCTTGAAATATTTGCTACTGTATTTTATATGGCATTGTAATAATTTGAGTTTGAATACTGTCTATGAGACAATATTGTATTAAAACTCACAGCATAACCGTGGTCGTATTCTATACGACAGTTCAACAGTTGTATAAATAAAGTTTGTATTTGATTTTTATAGTGTGATATCTAGCGACTCAGAATGGGTCGTGTATACCTATTTTGGGGGAGTCACAATTGGTATTAGAGCTTAGGCATATGGTCGCTGGCGGAGATATGAGTCTAGAAGTAGGAGGGGAGAGACGAGTGATATACTTCGCTAGTGTGTGACTTACCTAAGCTGAAATTGTTTACTTGATAAGTTGACAAATTATGATATGTCAATTAACCTTTGTTTTGAAGGTATATTTTAGAATGATATCTGAAATACAGGAGATGAGAAATGGGAAAATCTTGATAGCGAGGAAATTAAGGGACGATGCAATCTGAAAAGAAAGCAAGGTATTCTCATCTCTTCAATATCGTGTACGCTACAGAATTTTAAGCGAAAATTTCATAAGGAGGGGAGATTGTGAGACCCCGAATTTTATGAAATAAAAGTATTCAATTTTTCTATTTTGGGTAAATAGTTAAATTGATAAAAGGTTAAAGTTAAGAGTAATATGTGAAAATTTTTCAAAGTAAGCAAGTTGATATAAAATATTCGTTGTGTCGGGAAATATTCGATTAGTCGGGAAATATTCTTTTGTCAGGGAATATCCGTACGACGGTACAATCATTGGTGGACCACACAACGGAATTATTGTCGGATTGAGAAAACGATAAAAATATTTTTATGAAAATAACGGCGAAAGTTGTACCGTTAACTTTTGAAACACTTTGTTAAAAGAATAAAGACAATGCTGCGTTGGTTGCAAGTAGCACTACCGATATTGATTATTGATGCTTATGTGAGAAGTCACTCGGTTTTGTTTTATTAGTATTATTAATGTAATAAAAGCGAAAAAACTTTTTATATAAAAAATGCAATAATTTTTATAAAGTTATTTGTTTTATTAAACTATAAATAGAATATATTATATTCTATTATGCATAGTGTTTTGTATAGTAAAATCTTTTATATAAAATGTAATACTTTTATAACGTTATTTGTTTTATTAGATTATAAATAGAATATATTATATTTTATTATGCATAGTGTTGCATAGTGCACGCATAGTATTTTGCATAGTAAAAAGCTTTTATATATAAAATGTAATACTTTTATAAAGTTATTCGTTTTATTAGATTATAAATAGAATATATTATATTTTATTTAAAAGATTTTGTTTTATTAGAATAGTTTATTAAATCAATTTGGACCGTTCGTTTAAAAGTAAATCAATCTGGACCGTTCATGAATTAGTTACTATTCAGTCCATTCTTCTATAAATAGAAGCTCATTCCTTCATTATTTCTTACGAATTCACTGAAACTCTAGAGAGAGAAACTATAGAGAGAATTCTTCTTCTATAATCTTGAGCGTATTTCTTTAGAGTTTAAGAAAACTTTGAGCGTAGTGCAAGTTTTCTTCGAGTATATTCTCGCCCTACCAGTCGGAATACTCTTATTTCAAAGGTAAGGGGTATTATTTATTTTGAATTCATGAAGAGAACTTCTGTTATTTCATTCTTTATTATTATGCTGGAATAACTTGTTTATGCGAAGTACCGCATACATGGTGAAATTCTTCTATTATTCCGTTCTTTATCATTTTTTTGGAACATCCTGTCTGTGCTTTACGCATGACCTGGTTTTATTATTTATTATTCTGTTGGAATATCCTGTCTGTGCTTTACGCATGACTTGGTTTCATTATTTATTATTCTGTTGAGAATAACCTTTCGGTGCGATCTATCGCATGCATGGTTAATTCTTCTGTTATTCCATTCTTTATTATTCTATTGGAATAACCTATCTATGTGGATTACCATATGCATGGTGAATGATCCTTTGTATCCATTCCTTATTAAATTGTGGAAATGATCTCAGATATTTGGATTCTCGCACGGCGCTGCTAAAATCTATTCAAGCCAGAATAATTTTTCGGACATTCAAAAATTCTGGAATGTCATAATAAAAACATTGGATTGATGAAAATCATGGGTATATGTAGTATTAGTAAGTGTTATGATGAGTTATGTTGGTTATTATGTGAAAACATGAAAGTTTCTTAGAAATCACAAAGGGTTGAAAATCAGATTTTGGTGAAAATGGAACATAAAATTTAATTGACCATATCTCCTATTATATTTTGAATTTTTGAGTGTGGTCAAGTTCTAGAGTTAGATCTATGAGTTTTATAACTTATCCAAGTGGAATCATTGGAAAAGGTGTTGTAGATTTTCGTGTGGACTGATTTTAGCAAAAGAGTCAAAAATTACAAATTACCAAAAAGCTACTGCCCATAAATTTAAAAGAGAATTTTCGACCACTTAAATTGTGAGAAAAATTCCGGCCTTTTGGGACATGGATATATATGGTATAAAGTACCTCCTGTCCAAAAATGAGCTTATTCCGACTTAAAATGAGCAAGTTATGACTATTTCAATATTTAGGTTTTTCCGACGAAAAACGCTATAACCGGATTTCTATAACTCCGTTGACCATGAAATTTTAATTGGAAGCTCATGTTAACTTGTATAAAATCCTGCCTGGATATGGGAATTTCTGGAGTTAAACTTGAGGTAGCTAATTTCTTAAGAAATTAATTAGAAATTGATTTTTGAAAAATAGTAAATGAATTTTAAAAATTCCGAGAAAAATATATGTTCAATATGGGACTATATTCTGCTAAATCCTAGAAAAGAATAATTTTTGGGACTGATTTGGTATTTTTCATTAAAATGGTTTAGTTATGAACATATGAATTAAATATGTTATGTGAAGTTGAAAAATTGGTAAATTGGATTTTATGGCTTGGAAATCCTACATAGGGTATATGTAGATTTTGATGAAGGATTTGATCATTGGTGAAGAAATCTTATGAGTATGGCATTTTTGAATGATTAAATACATTATTCGGTAAAGTGTAAACAATTAAATTAAATGGTTTATAAGTTTAAGAAGTGATTAAAATATTGTTATGATATTAACAAAAATTAGATTATGAGTTTATTAAGTGATGGATAATATTTGGATAAATTTAAAGTCTTTACTATTTATCCTTATTTTCGTTTGATTAATGCTTATAATATTGTCATCATCCTCATGCATATATTGTGATGAAAGCCATCTGTGGCTTACGTGCATAGATGGACTTGGTATGATTATGACTAAGGATTATTCGGTATAATCATGACCGTAATGTTACAAATGATGTGGTAAAAGTCCTCATTGGCCTGTAGTGCATTGATGGGCAGTTTTTGGTATGATTATGGCTATGGATTCTCTTCGGCCAAGGGTGCAAAGATGAATTGTTTTATGGCATGATCAGGACCATTAATGAAAACACGATTATCTTTGGCCCGTAGTGCATAGATAATTCGTGGTCGTGATATTAACGAATATCCTTGGCCTGTAGTGCAGGGATGATTCGATGATGTGGATTAATTATTGAGCTGAGTCTCAGCAATGAAATATTAATTCATGGATGTGATAATAATGAATATCCTTGGCCGTATTGCATGGATAATTCATGGATGTGATATTAATGAATATCCTTGGTCGTAGTGCATGGATAATTCATGGATGTGATATTAATGAATATCCTTGGCCGTAGTGCAGGGGTGATTCAATGATGTGGATTATTTATTAAGCTGAGTCTCAGCAATAAAATATTGATAATAAACTTTTAATTCGTAAAAGATAGTAGATATCATGCTCTACTTGACTCTTCTAAAATACAATTTGTATGTCTTTGGCACGTGTAGTGCAAAAGATGAATTGTTAATGAATATCTTTGGCCGTAGTGCAAAGATAAATTTATTAGTATGATTATGAGCAGAAATTTTGATTTGGTATAACCATAATTTTTGATGTTTCAGGTGAAGATAGGTGATGAAAATTATCTTCGTCCTGGGTGCGAAGAGGAATTTAGAATCACAATTATGATTATGAGTTATTCATATAATTATGGACAGGAATTGTTGATTGATGTTACAGGGATAAAACATTATTGGTGGACTTTTAACATGGAGAAGATAATAGACCTGATGGTCTATTTGACTCTTTTAATGGATTGCTCATTCTGCTGCAACTATGGTTGAAAAGTTTTATCATCTACCATATGTTCTAAATCTCTGATTTATTATTGATGAAAGCTATTAATAATTTAATTATCTTTAGTCATGATATTCTTTACTGGGCTAGTTGTACTCACCCTTTTGCATCACAATTCCTTTCAGGTAATAAGAGTGTAGCTGGGTCGAGCGGGGATAACAGGGGAATAATGTGATGGTCTGAGACTGTCGAAGTTTCTCAATACATTATAAAATGACATGACATACAATATATAATTGTATTGAGGACCTAAGATGAGTGTGTCGTATTTTATACGTCACCTAATAATTGATTTTGGTGAACAACAATAGGGTGATGAGAACCCGACTTTGAAAGCGTCAAAAGTGCACCTTATTAGAATGAACAAGATAGTAATCTTCTCATTCTTCTTTGGGATCTTGAAATATTTGCTGCTGTATTTTATATGGCATTGTAATAATTTGAGTTTGAATACTGTCTATGAGACAATATTATATTAAAACTCATAGCTTAACAAGTAATCGTATTACATATTTACGCTTCAACAATTAGATAAATGAAGTTTGTATTTGATTTTTATAGTGTGATATCTGGCGACTCAGAATGGGTCGTGTATACCTATTTTGGGGGCGTCACAATTGGTATCAGAGCTTAGGGATATGGTCGCTGATGGAGATATGAGTCTAGAAGTAGGAGGGGAGAGACGAGTGATATACTTCGCTAGTGTGTGACTTACCTAAGCTGAAATTGTTTACTTGATAAGTTGACAAATTGTGATATGTCAATTAACCTTTATTTTGAAGGTATATTTTAGAATGATATCTGAAATACAGGAGATGAGAAATGGGAAAATCTTGATAGCGAGGAAATTACCGGGACGGTACAATCTGAAAAGAAAGTAAGGTATTCTCATCTCTTCGAATATCAGGTACGCACATAAATTTCGAGGGCGAAATTTCATAAGGAGGGGAGATTGTGAGACCCCGAATTTTATGAAATAAAAGTATTCAATTTTTCTATTTTGGATAAATAGTTAAATTGATAAAAGTTTAAAGTTAAGGGTAATATGTGAAAATTTTTCAAAGTAAGCAAGTTGATATAAAATATTCATTGTGTCAGGAAATATTCGATTAGTCGGGAAATATTCTTTTGTCAGGGAATATCCGTACGACGGTACAATCATTGGTGGACCCCACAACGGAATTATTGTCGGATTGAGAAAAGACAAAAATATTTTTATGAAAATAACGGTGAATAGTAGTACACGGTTGCATAGTAGCACACGGTACAGTAATACGCGTGGTTGCATAGTAGCACACAGTATTGATTATTGATACTTACGTAAGAAGTCACTTAGTTTTGTTTTATTATTATTATTAATGTAATAAAACAGAAAAGCTTTTTATATAAAATAGAATACTTTTATAAAGTTATTTGTTTTATTAGACTATAAATAGAATATATTATTCCCTAAGCTCTGATACCAACTGTGACGCCCCAAAAAAGGTACACACAACCCATTCTGAGTCGCCAAATACATGGTATAAAAAATAACTACAACTTCATTATTTAAATTATCGTGCAAAATACAACAACACATATGCTGTGAGTTTAAATACGAATATTGTCTTCTAGACAATATCCAAACTCAAATAAGTTCTCATTACAATTATTGATACACTATTTTACAAAATAGTGAGGACTGCTAAAACAACTGACTTGAAACATCACTCCACACCCCGACCAGTTCCCGCTATATTCTCGCCTCATGAGAAGAAAAATGAAACAAAAAGGAAAAAGATGAGCTCAACTAGCCTAATAAAGAATATTATGACTAAGATAATGTAGAACAAAATATCGTTAGCCTTCAATAAATTAGATAAAATATAATAGACAACAAGTTTTAGATCAATATTCGCAGCGGAAATAACAATTCATTAAAAGAGTTAAGTAGAGAATGAAATCTACTATCTTCTATGATTTAAAAGTTCATTATCAATATTTTATCCCTATAACACCAATCAATATACATCTTTGAATCAAATATTCATCTTTGCACCACATGCCAAAGATATTCACTTGTATCACCAGTTGGTCATGTTCATCTCAACACCTGTCCATCTTTGCACCACGGCCAAAGATATTCATCAGGTAATCATTCATCTTTGCACTACAGGCCAATGATATTCAGCTATATCATCATTTAGGACTGAGGAAGATAAAAAATATCTTGAAAAAAATGAATTCAGTGAGATAAAGGGACAAAGATTAGGGATTTGTACTTCGGTTTATCCAAGTTTAAAAATACTCCATAATAATCAATTGTAGAACAAAATTCAAGAATGAAGATCAAAACATGGATACAATAAAAGATAGTAACCATAGTTGACAACTTGGACAAAGGGAAAAAAATTAATTTTTATGTGAATAGTGTCGTATTCGTGAATAGTGCCGTATACGTGAATAGTACCATATACGTGAATAGTAAACCCGACACGAAAAAGGTAAAAAATTCATAATAAAATTCATGCCAATATTTCGGTATAATGATATTGAAAGAAATAACATCATTTACGAAGAAAATAACATCCCTTATAAATATGAAAGAAGTAATACCCTTTACCTTAGTAGAAGACTGGATACTGCAATAGTGAAGTAGCAGAATACTCTTCTTCTTACTCTCTATAGTTTCTCTCTCTATAGTTTTTCTTGTGAATCTCATTGAATTGGTGAGAATGAAAGAAGAATTAAGCTTCTATTTATAAGAGAATGGACTAAATAGTAAATAATTCACGGACGATCCAGATTGATTTACTATTAAAACGGACGATCCATATTGACTACTATTAAAACCACAACCGACGGTCCATATTGATTTACTATTAAAACCACTACCGACAGTCTAGATTGATTTATTATTAAACCACCACAAACGGTCCAGATTGATTTACTATTAAAACCACCACCGACGGTCTAGATTAATTTACTTATTACACTTTGGTACCCCTAAAGTTTTCCAAGTTTACATTATTCTCCTCTAACTTTTATAATTCTCTTATCTTAATATTTCAACAATTATTCATCATTAATATTATAATTTACAATATTGACAACCAGATCATTCCCAGGAAAGAAGGGGCTTTCCGATAAAGATTTCTCCTTATTGGCGCGCAATTAGATGACTAAACCCCTTTCCTCGACAGAACTTTTTAGACATTGTCAATAATGTAAATAATAATATGAATAAATGTATTGTCTTAATTATTGATTTAATAATATAAAATATTATGAATACGATACTGTGACAATAATTGAATCAATAA
Source organism: Panax quinquefolius (assembly GCA_020205615.1). NCBI lineage: Eukaryota > Viridiplantae > Streptophyta > Magnoliopsida > Apiales > Araliaceae > Panax > Panax quinquefolius. Next base: position 26,797,110 of record CM035157.1, read on the forward strand.
ATGAGATACTCTGCAACAATTACTGTTGCAATAATTGAATAAACTGAGTGGCTTCTTACGTAAGCATAAATAATCAGAGATACTGTGCAATATCGTGTGCTATTGTGCAACCATGCGTATTACTGTACTTTTATCACCAGATATTTCAACAGTTAACGGTAAAATTTTTGTTGTTATTTTTATAAAAAACTATTTTTGTCGTTTTCTAACTCCGACAGTTATTCCATTGTGGGGTCCACTAATGAGATGTCTTCATACGTATATTTCCCGAAAAAAAGAATATTCTACGACAAAATGAATATTTCTCAACAACAATGAATATTTTATAACCAGTTGCTTATTTTTCAAAATTTGCACATTTCACCCATAACCAAAACATTATATCTAATTAACACCTTATTATTTCAAAATAATATTTAAAGAAATTAAATCTTTATTCATAAAAAGTTGGGGTCTTACACAAACTTTCAACTTTTCACAATTACCTATCTTGGATAGCAAGCTCTCAGCTCCTTCCTCAAGCTTAATTGTATCTTCTTTTGAGTTCAGTTCTATTCTATGATCTGGTCTTGAAACAACAACTTATTCCTCACCCACAAGTTCACCAGAGACACAATTCCCAACTGACCTCTCTAAGACTCTAGTCTTGGTCGAAGAATAACTCATTTTTTTCACAGGTACATAAAATAAACTAACTTTAACTTTTCTTTTTTTACAAAAGATTTTTATACAGATATGCTTCTAAAATAAGCATATAACAATTTAAGATCAAGTAATAAAAGTTCAATAACTTTTATATGAGTGAGAAGTGCTTCTGTATAAGCAGATATAATTTTAGCTTGTAGATATGCTTCTTGATTAAGCAGATAAAATAGTTTAAGTGTATTTAAAAAAATGCTTCAGAATAAGCAGATATATAATTTAATGCAAGTTTATAAAGAATTATTTATTCTTTATAATAAAGAATGTGTTTTTATGGATTTAAATAGATATAACTTTAAGATAAAAGTTTAAATAAATTTTGTATTATGCAACAAATATTTTTATGAATAAATGAATTTATGATGAAATACTTGTGATGATAGATATCAAGTATAATAAATAAATTAATTAAGCAATACTTAATATATTAAATATATTTGCTTAACTCAAAGAATATATATAAATTGTGACGCCCCCAAAATGGGTACACACAACCCATTCTGAGTCGCCAAATACATGGTACAGAAACCAAATACAAACTTCATTAATACAACTGTCGTGCAAAATACGACAACACATACGTTGAGAGTTTTAATACAAATATTATCTTGTAGACAATATCCAAACTCAAATAAAGTCCTCATTATAATTATTGTTACACTATTTTACAATATAGAGAGGACTGCTATAACAACCATCTTGCACCATTACTCCATTCCCCGGCTAGTCCCAGCTACATTCTCGCCTCCTGAGAAGAACAATGGAACCAAAAGGAAAAGGGTGAGCTCAACTAGCCCAGTAAAGAATATTATGACTAAGATAATATAGAACAAATTATCCTTAGTCATCAACAGGAAAAAACCTGATAGAATACAATAGACAACAAGTTTTAGAATATAATTGCAGCAGAAACAACAATCCCTTGAAAGAGTCAAGTAGAGTATAATATCTACTATCTTATGATTTAAAAGTCCATCATCAATATTTATCCCTGTAACACCAATCAAAAATTATTTCCAATCAACGAATTATCTATGCACTACGGGCCAAAGATAATCGTTTGTATCACCAGTGGTCATGATTATGCAAAACACCTGTCCATCTATGCACTACGGGCCAAAGAAGACTTTCACCACAAACCTTATCTGTAACATTAAATGTTATGATTATATCAATACACAATTCCTGGTCATAATCATACCAATCAACAGTCCATCTTCGCACTACGGGCTAAAGATGACTTTTAGTACAATATAAACATGAAGATGATGACAATGATATAAAGATTCAATCAAGTGAGATAAAGGATAAATATTAGATATTTATAATTTAATTTATTCAGAGTTCAAAAATGTCCAAATTGTGAACATGATAACTATTTGTGAAGTAAAATTTAAGAATGATATTCATGTATCAAAAATAATTTGGACAGAAAGAAAATTTAATTCTGTTATGAATAGTACTCGTGAATAGTACCGTATGTATGAATAGTACCGTATAAATAGTGCCCATGAATAATACCGTATGAATAGTACCCAGACATGAAAATTTTAAAATTTAATAAGAAAGTTCACACCAATATTCCACTGAAATGATATTAGATGAAGCGCAAAACTTAAGGAATTTCTAATCATTTCAGGAATTATAGAAGCAATACTTACCATAGTATGTTTAAATTTAGGAATATGAAATGAAATAATATCCCTTACATAATATGGAGTATGAAAGAAAATAATATTTCTTACGAGTATTGCAAAAAAATAATATCCTTTACCTTAGTAGAAACTGGATTTGACTAGAATATCGGATATTATTCTGAGAAAATCTTGCACAAAAAGCTACACTCAAAGTATCCTTATACTCAAGAGAAATACTTAAAATACTATAGAATAAGAATTTTTGATATTAAAGGTGTGTTTAGGAAGGAGGGTTACCCCCTATTTATAGTGTAACCTTAGAGGAAAAAAACAAAACATTATGCCTAACTATTCATCTAACTCTTTTTTTGTTCCTTCCAAGTGTAACTCATCCCATTTGCTTATGGTGAGGGTCCATTCTTAGAATAAGCTTTGCAGACATCAATCACCCACCACTTTGAAGAAAAAAAATGCATAGGAGATGCATTCGAAAAGAATAGTGCACGGAGGACTTCAAAACAAAAATGATAACCTTCACTCCACTTTTATTCACATGCTGAAAATTATATATCATTTAAATTATATAAAAAAATTATATTATTATATTATCACATTATTATAATGTAATATTATAATAATATATTTGAATGAATATTTTATTGAAGAAGATAATTATCAATCTTTCAAACAATAATTCATGCAAAATTCCTTCATTTATATCAAAATTGAACCAATATCCACCATATAATAATTATTCATAATTTATATTATAAGCTCACAATATTAACAATCAGATCATTCCAAGAAAAAGAGAGGGCTTTCCGATAAGGATGTATCCTTATTGGCGCGCAATTATATAACCTAACCTTTTTCCTCGACAGAATTTTTTAGACATTGCCAATAATACTAACTAATAATATGAATAATTGTGTCGTGTCAATTATTAATTTAATAATATAAAATATTATACAGATGTTACTGTGACAATAATTGAATCAATAATATGAGATACTATGCAATAATTACTATGGCAATTATTGAATAAAACTGAGTGACTTCTTACGTAAGAATCAATAATCAAAAATACTGTGCAATACCGTGTGCTATTGTGCAACCACACTTATTACTGTACTTTTATCACCGATTATTTCAACAGTTAACGGTAAAAGTTTTGCCGTTATTTTTATAAAAAAGTTATTTCTGTTGCTTTCTATATCCAACAGTTATTCTGTTATGTGGTCCACCAATGATTGCGCCGCCGTACGAATATTCCCTGACAAAAAGAATATTCCCCGACCAAACGAATATTGTATGACCACTTGCTTATTTTATAAAATTTGCACATTTCACCCATAACTAAAGCATTATATCAATTCAACACCTTATTATTCAAAATAACAATTAGAGAAATTAAATCTTTATTCATAAAAAGTTGGGGTCTTACAACCTCCCCTCCTTATTAAATTTTGTTCTCGAAATTGATGTACGTACCTAGTACGTTGAAAAGGTGAGGATACCTTATTTTTATGTCAGATTCTAACTCCTAGGTTATTTCCTCAATATCGTGGTTTCTCCATAAAACTTTGACTTGAGGTATAACCTTTGAGCGTAAAATATGTTCCTTCTTATCCAAGATTTTAACAGGTACCTCTTCATACGTTAAATCTTCTGCTATCTCGTCTGGTTCTAATTCAATAATGTGGTTCGGGTCTTTCACATATTTACGTAGCATGGATATATGGAAAACGTTATGAACACGAGACATACTTGGCGGTAAAACGAGTTTATAGGCCACAGTTCCTTCTCGATCGAGGATTTCAAATGGACCAATGAATCGAGGGTTAAGCTTTCCTCTCTTTCCGAATCTCGTAACTCCTTTCCATGGAGCAACACGTAACAACACATGATCTCCAACATTGAATTCCAAGTCCCTTCGATGAAGATCAGCATAACTCTTTTGTCGATCTTGTGATGTTTGTATACGTTGCCGGATCATTTGAATCTTTTTCGTAGTCATGCGTACCATTTCTGGTCCCAACAACGTTGCTTCACCCACCTCGTCCTAGCATACTGGAGAACGACACTTTCGTCCATATAACGTCTAGAATGGAGCCATGCCTATACTTGCTTGATAACTATTGTTGTAGGAGAATTCCACCAATGGCAAGCACTTGTCCTAAATTCCTTTGAATTCTAGGACACAGAGTCTTAATAGATCTTCAAGAATTTGAATAGTCCTCTCCGATTGCCCGTTTGTCTAAAGAGGATATGCAGAACTGAATCGTAGATCAGTGCCCATAGCTTTCTGCAAGCTAACCCAAAATTGTGAAGTGAATCTTGGGTCTCGATCAAAAACTATGGATACTGGCATACTATGCAATCTCACAATCTCATTTATGTACATACGAGCAAGACGTTCAAATGAATAAGTTTCTCTTATAGGCAAGAAATGAGCAGACTTGGTTAATCTATCGACAATGACCCAAATTGCATCTATGCCTTGAGAAACCTTAGGAAGACCAATAACAAAATCCATGCTGATGTGCTCCCACTTCCATTGTAGAATTTTGAGTGGTTGCAATGGACCTTTTGGTACTTGATGCTCTGCCTCGACACGTTGACAAGTTAAAAACTTTGAGATAAACTCTACAATCTCTCTTTTCATATTGCTCCACCAAAATGTATGTCGAAGATCACAATACATTTTTGTACTCCTAGGATAGATTGCAAACTGTGTGTTGTGTGCCTCCATCATGATTTTATACTTTAATTTAGAGCCGTGAGGAACACAAAGTCTGGAGTTGACTCGAATTATTCCTTCTTCGTCGATTCTTGCTTCTGGAATAATACCATCTTGTACTTTCTTCTTCATACGCATCAGCTCCAGGTCTGTGGCTTGAGCAGCTTTAACTTTATCGATTAAAGTTGGTTCTACTCGTATATTTGATATCATCACGTGGGTACTTGGAGTCTTTAACTCTATCTCCATCCTTTGTAAGTCATACAAAAATGGCTCTTTGTGTTAACATCATCGCACTCGTACCCGCATATGATCTTCTACTTAACACGTCAGCTACCACGTTCATTTTTCCAGGATGGTATTGACCGGTATGGTCGTAATCTTTCAACAGCTCGAGCCAACGTCGTTGTTGCATGTTGAGTTCCTTTTGGGTAAAGAAATATTTGAGGCTTTTATGATATGTATAGATCTCCACTTTCTCCCCATACAGGTAGTGCCTCCAAATCTTTAGCACGAAAACGACTGTTGCCAACTCTAGATCATGAGTAGGATACTTTCTCTCATATTCTTTGAGTTATCGTAAGGCATAGGCTATGACTTTCCCATTTTGCATGAGAAAACATCCTAAACCTTTGCCTGAAACATCGTTGTAGATGACAAATCCCTACGAATTGATGGTATTGTCAGAACAGGTGCTAAAATGAGTCTCCTCTTGAGTTCTTGGAAACTCTTCTCACATTCCTCACTTTATTCGAATTTTTTATCTTTTCGAGTCAGCTGAGTTAATGGAGTGGTGATTCGAGAAAATCCTTCAATGAATCTCCGATAATAACCAGCTAAGCCCAAAAAGCTACGTACTTTAGTTACTGACTTAGGTTGCTCCCAACTTTTTATTGCTTCAATCTTTGCCGGGTTCACTGATATTCCATACTTTGATATCATGTGCCCAAGGAATGCTACTTCCTTAAGCCAGAACTTGTATTTCTTCAACTTGGCGTATAACTTATTTTCACGAAGCTTTTGGAGAATCAACTTCAAGTGTTACTCATGATCTTCATGGCTTTTGGAATAAATGAGGATGTCATCAATAAAAATAACCACAAAATGATCCAAATATTCCTTGAATACTCGCTTCATCATATCCATGAAAGCCGTAAGAGCATTAGTCAATCCAAAAGACATGACTAGGAATTCGTAATGCCCGTACTGAGTTCTGAAAGCAGTCTTTGGAATGACATCAGTTTTAATCTTTAACTGATGATATCTAGAACGAAAATCGATCTTTGAGAAGAATTTAGCACATTACAACTTGTCAAATAGGTCATCAATACGAGGTAAAGAGTACCTATTTTTTATGGTGACATGGTTCAACTCCCGATAGTCAATGGAAAGTCGAATACTCTCATCTTTCTTCTTTACGAATAAAACAAAAACACCCCAAGGAGATGTACTAGGATGAATGAAACCAATGTCTAACAATTCTTGTAGTTGGGTTTTTAACTCCTGAAGTTCAATAAGAGCCATTTGATATAGGGTTTAAAAAATGGGTTTTGTACCGGGTTCAAGGTTAATACTAAATTCAATTTCACGTTCTTGGGGTAGGCCAGTAAGTTCTTCAGGAAATACGTCAGGAAATTCATTAACAGCAAAAATACCATTCAAATTTGTCGTATTTTTGTTTAAATCTATGACATGGGCTAAGAAAGCTTGACATCCATTTTTCAATAAACGAATGACTTTATGGCTTGATATGAAAGTAATTGATTTTAGTGGTTTGATTGCTTGAATTCGCATAACAGGTTGGTTGAGAATATGAAAACTAACGACCTTACGAAAACAATCAATTTTAGCATGATGAGTAGTTAACCAATCAATCCCTAAAATCACATCAAATGTAAGTATTTTCAAAGAGATAAGATCAACAGGTAATGTGAGGGTGCCGATTTGAATCAAACAAGATTTATAAACAATAGATGTAATGAAGGTTTCTCTTAACGGAGTTTCAACAGATAAGTCAAATTTCTCAGGGTCAAGTTCAAATGTTGAGCATAAGCAGATGAAATAAAAGAATGGGTAGAACCGATATTTAATAAGGTATAGACTTTGCAAGAGTTTATGATTAACTTACCCGTGATAACTTCATTCGGGTTCCTTGCCTTTTGGGAAGTCACGACAAACGCTCTTCCTTAAACCACCGACTTTGTTTTGTCAGTAGCCGCCTTTAGTGCCACCGTCCCAGTTGGACTTGACTTCGCTACAGGATAAAATTGAGCTATGTGACTGCCTTTTCCATAAATGAAACATACCTTGGAAGGCTGTGTACAGTTTAGACTTATGTGTCTCTCCTCTCCGTATATATAGCATCTAACCGGCAGTTGTTCTCCTCCCCTAGAAATTATTGCTGGTGCTGGTGCTACTGTCGACGTCTTTCCGTCATTGTTAAATCTTCTTTTTTTTGAAATTTCCACTTGACTCACCTCTCCTATTATGTTGGCCATGATTACCACCGAAGTGGTTACCATTTTCATCACGTTGGTTATCACTGCTTCAATGACTGTTGCCACTGGTATGACTATTATCGTGCTGTCGGTTGTTGTCTTTTGGTTGAGCTGACTCATAATCTCGCTCCAATAATTGAGCTCTATTCACCACATCTGAATACAAACAGAGTTTAAACGAGATGAGATGTTGGCGAATTTCGAGTTTCATCCCTCTCAGAAACATTCGCATCATTCGCTCTTCATTATCTACCAAATGAGATGCAAACCGGGATAACTCCGTAAACTTTGCCTCGTTTTGCTATACAGTCATGTTGTTATGTTCCACTTTAATGAATTCCACCTCCTTCATGTGATGAATACTTTCTGGAAAGTACTTGTTGTTGAAAAATTCTTGGAACTTCTCCCAAGACATCTTAAGTGCGGACAGATGAGTACGTTTCACATAATCCCACCAGTAATTTGCCTCTTCGCGCAACATAAAGGTGGCGAATAAAACCTTTTACTCTTCAGTGAATCCCAAGACATCAAATATCTTGGTAATCTACTTAAACCATGCCTCTGCCTTTAGTGGCTCTGGCTTTCCCAAAAACTTCGGCGGTCCCAACTTCTTGAATTGCTTAGCAGTGACCAGCCGTGAGTTGCCATTGTTTCCACCTGCATTTTGAATAGGAGTTTATCTCGTTTGGTATTGCATGAATTGTAAAAAGTTCCTAAACATCCCATCTTTCATCATTTGGTCGGTGTTGTTGTTTGCATGAGGAATATTACCTTCTTGATGCACATTATCTTGGTTATTGATTTGCGGTATCTCAACGATCTCATGTGCTCCATTGCTTATCTCCAAATTTTCAGATGCCATTCTCAAACACTGCCACAAAACAAGGCTTAATTAAAGAAATTAACATGCTGTCCCTATATTCTGACTGACCAATAACAAATAACAAATAAGTTTAGGTAGGACACACCAGCGAAAGATTTACTCGTCTCTCCCCTCTTAGTTCTAATCCCAGATCTCCACCAGAGATCATATCCCTAAGCTCTGATGCCAATTGTGACGCCCCCAAAATAGGTACACACAACCCATTACGAGTCGCCAAATACATGGTACAAAAACCAAATACAAACTTTATTAATACAACTATCATGCAAAATACGACAACACATACGCTGAGAGTTTTAATACAAATATTGTCTTGTAGACAATATCTAAACTCAAATAAAGTCCTCATTACAATTATTGTTACATTATTTTATAAAATAGTGAGGACTGCTATAACAACCATCTTGCATAATTACTCCACTCCCCGACTAGTCCTGACTACATTCTCACTTCCTGAGAAGAACAATGGAACCAAATGGAAAATGTTGAGCTCAAATAGCCCAGTAAAGAATATTATGACTAGGATAATATAGAACAAATTATCCTCAGTCCTCAACAGGAAAAAACCTTATAGAATACAATAGACAACAAGTTTTAGAATACAACTGCAGCGAAAACAACAATCCATTAGAAGAGTCAAGTAGAGCATGATATCTACTATCTACTATGATTTAAAATTCCATCATCAATATTTTATCCCTGTAACACCAATCAAAAATTATTTCCAATCAACGAATTATCTATGCAGTACGGGCCAAAGATAATCGTTTGTATCACCAGTGGTCGTAATTATGCCAAACACCTGTCCATCTATGCACTACGGGCCGCCAAAGAGGACTTTCACCACAAACCTTATCTGTAACATTAAATGTTATGATTATACCAATACACAATTCCTGGTCATAATCATACCAATCAACAGTCCATCTTTGCACTACGGGCTAAAGATGACTTCTAGTACAATATAAATATGAGGATGATGACAATGATATAAAGATTCAATCAAGGGAGATAAAGGATAAATATTAGATATTTATAATTCAATTTATCCAGAGTTCACAAAATATCCAAATTATGAACATGATAACTATTTGTGAAGTAAAATTCAAGAATGATATTCATGTATCAAAAATAATTTGGACAGAAAAAAATTTAATTCTGTTTGAATAGTACTCGTGAATAGTACCGTATGTATAAATAGTATCATATGAATAGTGCCCATGAATAGTACCGTAGGAATAGTACCTAGACATGAAAATTTTAATATTTAATAAGAAAGTTCAGACCAATATTCCAGTGAAATGATATTAGATAAAGCGCAAAACTTAAGGAATTTCTAATCATTTCAGGAATTCTAGAAGCAATACTTACCATAGTAAGTTTAAATTTAGGAATATGAAATGAAATAATATCCTTGACATAATATCGAGTATGAAAGAAAATAATATTTCTTACGAGTATTGCAATAAAATAATATTCTTTACTTTAGTAGAAACTGGATTTGATTGAAATATCAGATATTATTCTGAGAAAATCTTGCACAAAAAGCTACACTCAAAGTATCCTTATACTCAAGAGAAATACTCACAATACTATAGAATAAGAATTTCCAATATTGAATGCGTGTTTAGGAAGAAGAGTTACCCCTAATATTTATAGTGTAACCTCAGAGGAAAAAAAGCAAAACATTCTGCCTAACTATTCGCCTAACTCTTTTTTTCTTTTCCTTCCAAGCCTAACTCCTCTCATTTCCTTATGGTGAGGGTCCACTCTTAGAATAAGCTTTGCAGGCATCAATCACCCACCACTTTGAAGAAAAAAATGCGCAGGAGATGCTTTAGAAAAGAATAGTGCACGGAGGAATTCAAAACAAAAATGATAACCTTTACTCCACTTTTATTAACATTCTGAAAATTATATAAAAATATTGAGGACTGCTAAAACAACTATCTTGAACCATCATTCCACACCCCGACTAGTTCCTGCTATATTATCGCCTCTTGAGAAGAAAAACGGAACAAAAAGGAAAAGGGTGAGCTCAACTAGCCCAGTAAAGAATATTACGACTAAGATAATGTAGAAAAAATTATCCTTAGTCCTCAACAGGTAAAAATCTTATAGAATATAATAGACAACAAGTTTTAGATGAACAACTACAGCGGAAATAACAATCCATTAGAAGAGTCAAGTAGAACATAGAATCTACTATCTTCTGTGATTTAAAAGTCTATCCTAAATATTTTATCCCTGTAGCATCATTCAATAAATATTTCAATTCAACGAATTATCCATGCACTACGGCCAAGGGTGTAGTATCACCAGTGATCATGTTCATCTCAACACCTGTCCATCTTTGCACTACAGGCAAAACATATTCATCAGGTAATCATTCATCTTTGCACTACAGGCCAAAAATATTCAGTTATATCACCATTTAGGACTAAGAAAGATGAAAATAGTTTAAAGAAAACGAATTCAGTGAGATAAAAAGACAAAGATTAGGGATTCGTACTTTAGTTTAGCCAAGTTCAAAAATACTCCCTAATAAACAATTGTGGAGCAAAATTCAAAAAATAAAGATCAAAACATGGATACAATCACAGATAGTAATCATAATAGACAACTTGGACAAAGAAAAGAAAATTTAATTTTTCTGTGAATAGTGCCGTATTCGTGAATATTGTCGTACACGTGAATAGTAGTCCTGACATGAAAAGTTAAAAATTTCACAAAAAAAATCATATCAATATTTCAGTATAATGATATTAAAAGAAATAATATCATTTATGAAAAAATAACATCCCTTACCTCAAAAGAATAGTACTTCTGGCTGAAATATCGAATATAATGCTGAAGGAAACTTACACTATATAGGAACACTCAAGATATCTAAATAGTCACAAAAATACGCTCGATATTATAGAGAGAGAAACATCTAATTCTTGTGTGATTTTCAATTCCAACCTAAGCACCCTATTTATAGGAAAATGCTTAAAACGCCAAAGTAGAAAATTTAATAAAATATTATATTTATAAAAAAATTTCTGCACACCTCCTTGACCAATTCATCAGCCCACATGTAAGACCTCAACTTATTATGAATAAAATTGAATTTCCTCTATTTATTATTTTGAAATAATAAGGAATTAATTTGATATAATGCTCTGGTTATGGGTGAAATGTGCAAATTTTGCAAAATAAGCAAGTGGTTATAAAATAATCATTGTTGTCGGGGAATATTCGTTTGGTCGTGGAATATTCTTTTTGTTGAGAATATCCGTACGACGACGCAGTCATTTGTGGGCCCCATATTGGAATAATTGTCGAATGAAGAAAACGACAAAGTTTGAGTTTTTATAAATTATGGCGTAATTGTTACCGTTAACACTGTTGGATTACCTGGTGGTTAAAATACAATAATACGCTGTGGTTGGTTGCCTGATAGCACCAGGTATTACCTGATTGTTGAATTATTGATTCTTACGTAAGAAGGCACTACTCAATAATTGTTACGATAATTCTTGTTTAATATTTTATTTTATTGATTCAATAATTCTTTGCGTTGATATTTTATATTATTGTTGTTTGAATAATTGTCAACACTTTATTTTTTCCATTATCGGATCAATAATTCATAATATTTGAAAATATTATTAGATAGCATTATTGGCAATTTCTAGAAAGTTCATCAAGGAGAGGTTTGGTTACCTAATTGCAAAGATGAGGAGAAATCCTTATTGAAAAGCCCCTCTTTCTAGAACAGCTGGTTGTCATAATTGTGATTACGTAATATTATTTGTGAATAATTAATTATTGATTTATATGATAAAAAATATTTATTTGATGTGGATATAAATGATTGATTTATTTATGTGGTTATAAATGAAGGAATTAATCTTTGAGGTGTTTTATCGGTATTTTTTTCGGAATGGAGGTATTAAAATCATCCGTTTGTGGATTTGGGATATTTTTGTTTGGAATTTGGAAAAACTCAAAGCTACAAAGTTGTAGAGATTTCGATTTAGGTGTGGAATGGACATAAAATTCGTATTTTTTCGATAAGCGGGCTATTTTTATGAATTCTTTGAAGTTTCAAAAATAAAATAATTTTATTAAATTATGGGTGGTACCCACTTTTGGTTGGTGTTGAAAACATGTGAACTTCTGGGATTTTTTGTAAGACCCCAGCTTTTATAAATAAAGATGAATTTTCTATAAATATTATTTTTGAATATTATGGAATAAATTTGATATAATGTTATAGTTGTGGGTAATATTTATAAATTTTGCAAAAGTAAGCAAGTTGTTATAAAATATTAGTTTGGTGGGGAATATTCTTTTTGTAGGGGAATATTAAATGCGACGGCTCAATCATTAGTGGACCCCACGGAAGTATTGTCGTAGTTAGAAAAGCGACAAAATTATCTTTCTATAAAAATAACGGCGGAGGTGTTACCGTTAAAAGCTGTTAAACTACCGGTGGTAAAAAAGTATGCGATGTCTGGCGTGGTTTGCATAGTAGCACACGGTATTGATTATTGATGCTTACGTGAGAAGTCACTTAGCTATACTCGATTATTATTCTGATAATTGTTGCATCATATCTCTTATATTATTGATTCAATTATTGTCACGATGATCATCACGTATAATATGTTATATTATTAATTGAGGCGACAAGTTATAAATGATTAATAATTGTTGAAAGATTAAAAATGTGTTGATTAAAAATAAAATGATTTGTGGTAATATTTATTCAATCCTTGATGTATATAAAGAGTTTGTTATGAGGCGTTTGTGGTAAGTTTGATTATTTTATGGGGGCCCATATGTCATCATCTAAGAGTCTATTCGTCGATAGTAATTACCTTTGTGAATAGTAATTACCTTCGTCGATAGTATTTACCTTCGTCGATAGTAATTACCTTCTTGATAGTATTTACCTTCGTCGATAGTAATTACCTTCGTCGATAGTATTTACCTTCGTCGATAGTAATTACCTTCTTCAATAGTATTTACCTTCGTCAATAGTAATTACCTTCGTCGATAGTAATTACCCTTCATGAAATAGTAGTTGTCCCTTTAATATTACCAAGAGTTAACTTCTCTTGATTGTTCCAAAGGTTAATTATCCCTTCGCAAATAGTAGTTGTCTCTTGATATTACCAAGAGTCATTTTGACCCTTCGTTAAGACCAAGAGCCACCCTCGGTTTTTCTATAAATAGAAAGCTCATTCCTTCATTATTTCTTACAATTCATTGAAACTACAGAGAGAAACTATAGAGAGAAAGAAGAAAAAAGTATTCTGCTACTTCACTTTTCCAATATTCAGTTCTTCTAAGGTAGGGAATATTATTTGTTGTACTAAAGTAAAGGGTGTTATTCTTTCTTATTCATGAAGAGAACTGTTGTTATTCCATTGCTTATTATTCTATTGGAATAACTTTGTATCGTGGTTTACCTATACTTGGTGACATTCTTCTATTATTACATTGGAACATCACATGCATGTGTTTTTACGGACTGGTTAAAATCTTTATTATTATTCTGTTGAAACATCACATGCGTGTGTTTTACACCTACTGGTTAAAATCTTAATTATTATTACATTGGAACATCACATGCATGTGTTTTACAGGACTGGTTCCGTCTTTATTATTATTACATTGGAACATCACATGCATGTGTTTTACACCGGACTGGTTTCGTCTTTATTATTATTACTGTTGGAACATCACATGCATGCGTTTCTGTGGGACTGGTTCCGTTATTTATTATTACTGTTGGAATAACTTTTGCACGTGTCTTGTCTATCGCATGCATGGTGATTTCTTTTGTTATTCCATTCTTTATTATACCTAGTTGGTTAAAACTTTGACTTCTATACTCCATGAAATTAGTAGAATATCCTTGATATTTGCGTTTCATCCATATCTTTTCATGGAAATATTCTTCGATCATTCTTGAATTTTACTCTACAAAAGCATGTCATGTTGACAATTTGGGCGTTAATAATTCTGGATAAAATAATTCTTGAACTTGTTTTATTGAATTCTTATATCATTGTCATCATCCTCATATTTTTATATTATGTTAAAAGTCATCTGTGGCACATAGTGCATAGATGGACTTGGTATGATTATGACCGACGAAACTATTCGGTGTAATCATGGCCGTAATGTTACAAATGATGTGATAAAAATCCTCGATGGCGTAGTAGTGCATTGATGGATGATTGTTGGCATGATCATGACCATTAATGAATACACAACTATTCTTGGCCCGTAGTGCATGAATAATTGTGGTCGTGATACTAAAGAATATCCTTGGTAGTAGTAGTGCGGGGGTGATTCGATGATGTGGAATATTTATTAAAGTTGAGTCTCGGCTATATATGATGATGAAAAACCTTTTAAATCATAAAAGATAGTAGATTTTATTTTCTACTTGACTCTTTTAATGGATTCTTTGGTTCATTGTAGTTAAACTTGATGTTCATTATATTTTATCGGTTTAACATTGTTGTAGGCTAATGATAATTTATTACGCATTATCTTAGTCATAATATTTCTTCTTGAGCTAGTTGAGCTCACCCTTTCTTTCACTTTGTTCTCTTGAAATGAGAATATAGGCGGGGACGAGTCGGGAGCGGAGTAATGGTCGAGAGGATAGCATTAGTAGTCCTCACTATTACGTGAAATAGTGTGATAATAATTGTAATGAGGACTCCTTTTGAGTTTGTATAATATCTAGTAGAACAATATTTGTATTCAAACTCACGATTTATGTCGTATAGTACACGCAGATTATATTAGTAAGTTGTATTTAAATTACATACCATGTATCGACTACCCAAGATGGGTGATGTATACCTAATTTTGGGGCGTCACGGTTGGTATCGAGCTTAGGATATGATCCACAGGCTAAGATGTGAGAATAATAGTACTAGGAGGAGAGAGCGGGAATACCTTATTAGTATGACCTACCTAAGTTTATGTGCTATTTTATTGGTCGGTCGAATATAGAGATAATTTGTTACATGCCATTAACCTTTTTTTTTGTGGCGATGTCTGAAAATGACATCGAGAATGTTGAGAATAGCAATGGAGCACGAGCGATCGTTGATTCACCACATATCAATAATCGGGATAATGTGCATCGAGAAGGCGACAATCCTCATGCAAACAACAATCTTGACCAAATGATGAATGATCAAATGTTTAGAGGATTTATGCAATTTATGCAACAATGAAGCGAGAGCGACTCTGTCCCAAAGCGTGGGTGGAAACACGAAAAACTCTCGGTGGTCATCGCTAAATAATTCAAGGAGCTAGGACCACCGGAGTTTAAGGAGAGCAAAACCACTTGGCGGAAGCATGGATAAAGCAGTTACCAAGATATTTGATGTCTTGGGATGCTCAGAGAGCAAAAGGTTCCCTTTGCCGCCTTTTATGTTTCATGAGAGGCGATTCTTGGTGGGAATCGGTAAAACGTACTCAACTTTCTTGTCTTAAAGATATCTTGGGAGAAGTTCGAGGAGGCGTTCAACGACAAATACTTTCACGAAAGTATTAGCCACATGAAGGAGGTGGAGTTTATCAAGTTGGAACAAAACAATATGGCCAGTGTCGCAATACGAGACAAAATTTGCGGAGTTATCACGGTTTCGTCCCACTTGGTGGATAATGAAGAGAATGGCGCGAATGTTTTTAAGAGGTTTGAAGCGGGAGATACGTCAACATCTTATTTCTCATAAACCGTGTTTGTATTCGGATGTTGTAAATAGGGCTCGATTAGTGGAGCGCGATAACGAGTCAACGCATTGAAAAAAAAGCGTGCGGCAAAATTTATAATACCAAATGAGTAGTTATCGAGCGGTGACAACAAGCGTGGAGGAATCAACGGGCGGATATGGTAACCACTTGGTGGTAATCGGGGCAAAAACAATAAGAATGGACATTTCAAGAAAAGGAGATTCAACAATGATGGAAAGACGTCGGCCAACACCGTTGTTAAGGAAGGAGAAAGACCACCTATCATATGCTTCAAATGCGGAGGAGAGGGACACATCGATCTGCAGCTAGCCATGCCGTCCAAAGCATGTTATAATTGTGGAAGAGAAGGTCACTTAGCTCGATTTTGTCGTTTCTAGAAGACAAATTCAAATAGGATGGAGGCACCAAAGGCCGTCTAGAAAAGTCAAAACCCAGTGGTCTGAGGAGAGCGTTTGTTGTGACCTCCCAGAGAGCAAGGAACCCGAATGAGGTCATCACGGGTAAGCTTATCATAAACTCTAATGAAGTCTATACTTTATTTGATCTGGTTCTACCCATTTTCTTCTCTACTTGCGCTCATCGATTAAATTTGACTCAGGAGAAATTAGACTTTGACTTATCTGTGGAAACTCTGTTGGGAGAAACCTTCATTACATCCACTATTTATATGTCTTGTTTGGTTCAAATCGGTACCCTCACATTACACATCGATCTTATTTCATTAAAATACTTGCATTTGGCGTGATTCTACAGGGATCGATTGGTTAACTACTTATCATGCAAAAATTGATTGTTTTAAGTAAGGTTGTTAGCTTTCATATTCCTAATCAACCTATTATGCGAATTCAAACGACCAAACCATTAAAATCAATCACGGTCATCTCAAGCCATAAAGCTATTCGTTTATTGAAAAAGCGGATGTCAAGCTTTCTTAGCTCATATCCGATTTAAACAAAAATAAATCGGTTTTGAGCGATATTTCTATTGTTAATAAATTTCTGACGTATTCCCGAAGAACTTCTGGCCTACCCCGGGCGTGAAATTGAATTTTGTATCGACCTTGAACCCGGTACAAAACCTATTTCCAAAGCCCCATATCGAATAGCTCTATTGAACTTGAGGAGTTAAAGACCCAATGCGGAAATTGTTAGACATTGGCTTTATTAGTCCTAGTACTTCTCCTTGGGGTGCTCTGTTACATTCGTGAAGAAGAAAAGATGGGAGTATGCGACTTTGTATTGATTATCGGGAGTTGAATCATGTCACCATAAAAATAGGTATCCATTGCCACGTATTGATGACTGTTTGACCCGGTTTCAAGGAGCTAAATTCTTTTCAAAGATTGATCTTCATTAGGATATCACCAATTAAAGATTAGAACCACGACATTCCAAAGCGGCTTTTCGAAACTTCGATGCGGGCATTATGAATTCCTAGTCATGTCCTTTGGATTGACTAATGCTCCTGCGCCTTCATGGATATGATGAGCCGAGTATTCAAGGAATATTTAGATCACTTTGTGGTCGTCTTTATTGATGACATCCTTATTTATTCCAAAAGTCGTGAAGATCATGAAAGCAACACTTGAGGTGACACTCCAAAAAGCTTTGTGAATATAAGCTTTATACCAAGTTGAAGAAATGCGAGTTCTGGCTTGAAGAAGTAGCATTCCTTAGGCACGTGGTATCAAGTCGTAGAATATCTATTGACCCAGCAAAGATTGAAGCTATTCAAAGCTGGGAACAACCTAAATCAGTGACCAAAGTATGTAGCTTTCTCGGTTTAACTGGTTATTATCGGAGATTAAATGGAAGGATTTTTTCGAATCGCTACTCCATTGACTCAAATGACTCGAAAAGATACAAAGTTCGGTTGGAAGCGAAGAATGTGAGAAGAGTTTTCAAGAACTCGAGAGGAGACTTATTTCAAAGACCTGTTACGACAATACCATTTGGCTCGGAGGATTTGTCATCTCTGATGATGCTTGAGCAAAGGGTTGGGATGTGTTCTCATGCAACATAGAAAAGTTATAGCCTATGCCTCGCGAAAACTCAAAGAATATGAGAGGAATTATCCTACTCATGATCTAGAGTTGGCAGCTGTTGTCTTTGCACTTAAAATTTGGAGGCATTACTTGTATGGGGAGAAAGTGGAGATCTTTACGGATCATAAAAGCCTCAAATATTTCTTCACTCAAAAGGAACTCAACATGCGACAACGACGTTGGCTTGAACTGTTGAAAGATTATGATCATACCATCCAATACCATCTTGGAAAAGCGAACGTGGTAGCCTACGCATTGAGTAGAAGATCATATGCAAGTACGAGTGCGATATTGTCAATGCAAAGGCCCATTTTGTGTGACTTGCAAAGGATGGAGATAGAGTTAAAGACTCGAGGGGCGCGTGTGATGATAAGCGAGTATCTGAGTAGAATCGACTTTAATCGATAAAGTTAAAATTGCTCGAGCTACAGGACACACAGGCGATGCGTTATGAGGAAGAAAGTGCAAGAAGGTGCTATGCGGGAAGCAAGAATTGATGAAGAAGGAATACTTGAGTCAACTCCGGACTTTGTGTTCCTAACGACCCTGATTTAAAGTATAATATTATGATGGAGGTGCACAACACACCATTTGTAATCCATCCTAGTAGTACCAAAATGTATCATGATATTCGTCATACATTTTGGTGGAGCAATATGATGAGAGAGATAGCGTTGTTTATCTCAAGGTGTCTAACTTGTCAACGAGTTAAAGCGGAGCATCAAGTACCAAAAGGTCCATTGCAACCACTTGAAATTCCATAATGGAAGTGGGAGCACATTACCATGGATTTCGTTATGGGGTTTTCCTAAGTTTCTCAAAGCATTAAATCGGATTTGGGTCATTGTTGATAAATGACCAAGTCTGCTCATTTCTTACCGATATGAGAAACTTATACACTTGAACGTCTTGCTCAGTATGTACATAAACGAGATTGTAAGATGCATGGTATGCTGGATATCCATAGTTTACGATCGAGACCCAAGATTCACTTCACGATTTTGGGTTAGTTTGCAAAAGCTATGGGCGCGGACTTACGATTTAGCTTCGGCATATCATCCTCGGGAGCGACCAGACGATCGGAGAGGACTATTCAAACTCTTGAAGATCTATTAAGACTCCGTGTCCTTGATTTCAAGGAAGTTGGGACAAGTTCATTACCATTGGTGGAGTTTTCCTCAACAACAGTTATCAAGCAAGTATTGGCATGGCTCCATTCAGCGTTGTATGGAAGAAAGTGTCGTTCTCGATTATCTTTGGGATGAGGTGGGTGAAGCAACGTTGTTGGGACCGGGAGTTGATACGCGTATGACTACGAAAAAGATTCAAGCGATCCGAAACCAACGTATAAATACCTCACAAAATCGACAAAAGAGTTATCTTTGATCTTCATCGAAAGGGCGTGGAATTCGATATAGGAGATCATGTGTTGTTAAGAGTTGCTCCATGTAAAGGAGTTACAAGATTTGAAAAGAGAGGAAAACTTAATTCTTGATTCATCGGTCCATTTTAATCCTCGATCGAGTAGGAGCGTGGCCTATAGACTCGCTTTCTGCTTGAAATATGTCTCGTGTTCATAACGTTTTTCACATATCCATGTTACGTAAATATGTGAAAGACCCGAACCATAGTATTGAGTTAGAACCCGAACGAAATAGCGAAAGATTTGACGTATGAAGAGGTTCTGTTCAAATTTTGGATAAGAAGGAACATATTCTACGCTCGAGGTTATACCTCAAGTCGAAGTTTTGTGGAGGAACCACGATGTTGAGAAATGACTTGGGAGTTAGAATCAAATGAAATCAAGGTATCCTTACCTTTTCGACATACCAGTCGTATCCTAATTTCGAGGCGAAATTTCATAAGAAGGGGAGGTTGTAAGACCCGACTTTTATAAATAAAGATGAATTTTCTATAAATATTATTTTTGAATATTATGGAATAAATTTGATATAATGTTATAGTTGTGGGTAATATTTATAAATTTTGCAAAGTAAGCAAGTTGTTATAAAATATTAGTTTGGTGGGGAATATTCTTTTTGTCGGGGAATATTAAATGCGACGGCTCAATCATTAGTGGACCCCTAGCGGAAGTATTATCGTAGTTAGAAAAGCGACAAAATTATCTTTCTATAAAAATAACGGCGGAGGTGTTACTGATTAAAAGCTGTTGAACTACCCGGTGGTAAAAAATACGATGTCTGGCGTGGTTCAATAGTAGCACGATATTGATTATTGATGCTTACGTGAGAAGTCACTTAGCTATACTCAATTATTACTTCGATGATAATTCTTTGCATCATATCTCTTATATTATTGATTCAATTATTGTTACGATATCATCTCATATAATATGTTATATTATTAATTGAGGCGACACAGTTATAAATGATTAATAATTGTTGAAAGATTAAAAATGTGTTGATTAAAAATAAAATGATTTGTGGTAATATTTATTCAATCCTTGATGTATATAAAGAGTTACATTATGAGACGTTTGTGGTAAGTTTGATTATTTTATGGGGGCCCATATGTCATCATCTAAGAGTCTCTTCGTCGATAGTAATTACCTTCTTCAATAGTATTTACCTTCGTCGATAGTAATTACCTTCGTCGATAGTATTTACCTTAGTCGATAGTAATTACATTCTTGATAGTATTTACCTTCATCAATAGTAATTACCCCTTCGCAAATAGTAGTTGTCCTTCAATATTACGAAGAGTTAACGCCTCTTCTGATTGTTCCAAAGGTTAATTACCCTTCATGAAATAATAGTTGTCTCTTCATATTACCAAGAGTCATTTTGACCCTTCGTTAAGACCAAGAGCCACCCTCGGTTTTTCTATAAATAGAAAGCTCATTCCTTCATTATTTCTTGAATTCATTGAAACTCTAGAGAGAAACTATAGAGAAAAGAAGAAAAGTATTACTGTTTCTTCACTTTTCCAATATTCAGTTCTTCTAAGGTAGGGAATATTATTTGTTGTACTCGTAAAAGGGTGTTATTCTTTCTTATTCATGAAGAAACATTTGTTATTCCATTGCTTATTATTCTATTGGAATAACTTTTGTATACTGTGATTTACCTATACTTGGTGACATTCTTCTATTATTACATTGGAACATCCTATACATGTGTTTTTACAATTTAGGACTTGGTTCCGTCTTTATTATTATTACATTGGAACATCACATGCATGTGTTTTACTATGGACTGGTTCCGTCTTTATTATTATTACTGTTGGAACATCACATGCATGTGTTTTACACGGACTGGTTCCGTCTTTATTATTATTACATTTGGAACATCACATGCGTGTGTTTTACACCGACTGGTTCCGTCTTTATTATTATTACATTGGAACATCACATGCATGCGTTTTCACTGGGGACTGGGTTCCGTTATTTATTATTACATTGGAATAACTTTGCTTTTGTGCGATCTCTATCGCATGCATGGTGATTTCTTTTGTTATTCCATTCTTTATTATACCTAGTTGGTTAAAACTTTGACTTCTATACTCCATGAAATTAGTAGAATATCCTTGATATTTGTGTTTCATCCGATATCTTTTCATGGAAATATTCTTACGATCATTCTTGAATTTTACTCTACAAAACAGTGTCGTGTTGACAATTTGGGCGTTAATAATTCTGGATAAAATAATTCTTGAACTTGTTTTATTGAATTCTTATATCATTGTCATCATCCTCATGTTTATATTATGTTGAAAGTCATCGTGGCACATAGTGCATAGATGGACTTGGTATTATTATGACCGAGACTATTGATTGTAATCATGGCCGTAATGTTATAAATGATGTGATAAAAATCCTCGATTAGTAGTAGTGCATTAATGGACGATTGTTGGCATGATCATGACCATTAATGAATACACAACTATTCTTGGCCCGTAGTGCATGAATAATTGTGGTCGTGATACTAAAGAATATCCTTGGCGTAGTAGCGAGGGGTGATTCGATGATGTGGAATATTTATTAAAGTGAGTCTCTCATTATAACGATGATGAAAAACCTTTTAAATCATAAAAGATAGTAGATTTTATTTTCTACTTGACTCTTTTAATGGATTCTTTGGTTCATTGTAGTTAAACTTGATGTTCATTATATTTTATCGGTTTAACAACTTTGTTGTGAGGCTAATGATAATTTATTCTACATTATCTTAGTCATAATATTTCTTCTTGAGCTAGTTGAGCTCACCCTTTCTTTCACTTTATTCTCTTGAAATGAGAATATAGTTGGAGACGAGTCGGGGAGCGGAGTAATGGTCTAGAGGATAGCATTAGTAGTCCTCACTATTACGTGAAATAGTGTGATAATAATTGTAATGAGGACTCCTTTTGAGTTTGTATAATATCTAGTAGACAATATTTGTATTCAAACTCACGGTTTATGTCGTATTGTATACCACGCAGATTATATTAGTAAGTTGTATTTAAATTACATACCATGTATCGACTACCCAAGATGGGTGATGTATACCTAATTTTGGGGGCGTCCACGATTTAGTATCGAGCTTGAGGATATGATCCTGCTAAGATGTGAGAATAGTGAGGACTACCAATGCACCATCTAGGACCATCACTCTGTTCCCCGACTAGTCCTAGCTATGTTCTCATTTCCTGAGGAGAATAATGAAAGAAAGGGTGAGCTCAACTAGCCCAGGAAGAAATATTATGACTAAGATAATGCGAGAATAAATTATCGTTAGCCTTAACAATGTTAAAAGCGATACAATATACTCCTCAAGTCCCAAATTAATTGCTCGGTTTTAACTTTTTAAAAGTCAAATTGACCATTTTAAAAACTAATCTTTTACTATTTTTGCTAAAATATAGGTGAAGAGATTATAACCAAAAAGAAAATATATACAATTTATTACTAACCCCAATTTTTATAATTTTAGAAATATATTTATATATGTTTAATTATTAATTCTAAAAATAGTCAATTTGACTTAAAAAAGTCAAAACTGAGCAATTAATTTGGGACGGAGGGAGTAACAAACATCAAGTTTAACTGCAACGGAACAAGCAATCCATTAGAAGAGTCAAGTAGAGAATAAAATCTACTATCTTCTATGATTTAAAAGGTTTTTCATCACTTTTATCGCTGAGACTCAGCTCAATAAATAAATCACATCTTTAAATCATCCTTGCACTACAGGCCAAAGATATTCTTTAGTATCACGACCACGAATTATCCATGCACTACGGGCCAAAGATAATCGTGTTTTCATCAACGGTCCTGATCATGCCATAAAACAATTCATCTTTGCACCCTTGGCTGAAGAGAATCCATAGCCATAATCATACCAAAACTGTCCATCAATGCATTACAGGCCAATGAGGACTTTTTCACATCATTTGTAACATTACGGTCATGATTATACCGAATAATCCCTTGTCATAATCATACCAAGTCCATCTATGCACTATAGGCCACAGATGACTTTCAACATAATATAAAAATGAGGATGATGACAATGATATAATAATTCAATAAAACAAGTTCAAGAATTAATTTATCCAAGAACCAATACGGTCCAAATTGTCAACATGATACTTCTTTGTAGAGTAAAATTCAAGAATGCTCAGAAGAATATTTCCATGAAAAGATACTAGATGAAGTGCAAATATCAAGGATATTCCACTAATTTCATGGAGTATAGAAGCTAAAATTTTAACTAAATGAGTATCATAGAATATATAAAACTGCAATGGATTTTCACCCGCTATGCGGTAATCCACGTAGACAAATCATTTCATCAATTTAATAAGAAATGAATACGAAGGGTCATTCACCATGCATGTGATAATCCATAATCCACATAGACAGGTTATTCCAACAGAATAATAAAGAATGGAATAACGAAAGAAATGCGCCATACATGCGATAGGCCGCATGCAGACGAGTTATTCAGCGAATAATAAAGAATGGAACCAATCATACGTAACGCATGCATGTGATATTCCGAAGCGAATAATAAAGAATGGAACGAGGTCATGCGTAAGCATGCATGTGATATTCTAACAGAATAATAAAGAATGGAATAATAAAAGACTTCACTAAGCATGCGATAGTCCGCACAGACAGGTTATTCCAACAGAATAATAAATAATGGAACCAGGTCAGGTGTAGTACGCACCAACAGGATATTCTGACAGAATAATAAAGAACAAAATATTAGAAGAATTTCACCATGTATGCGATACTTTGCATAAACAAGTTATTCCAACATAATAATAAAGAATGGAATACAAGAAGAATTTCACCATGTATGCGGTACTTCGCATAAACAGGTTATTCCAACATGATAATGAAGAATGGAATAACAGCTCTTACGAGTATTGAAAGAAAATTTTTCTCTTCATGAATAAGAAAGAAATAATACCCCTTACCTTAAAAAGAAGAGTATTCCAACGGGTAGGGCGGGAATATACTTAAAGAAAACTTGCACTATCTTCTACGCTCAAAGCTCTCTTAAACTCTAAAGAAATATGCTCGAGATTACAGAAGAAGAGCTCTCTCTATATTTTCTCTCTCTAGAGTTTCAGTGAATTCTTAATAAATAATGAAGGAATGAGCTTCTATTTATAGAAGAATGGACTGAATAGTAACTAATTCATGAATGGTCCAGATTGATTTACTTTTAATCGGACGGTTCATATTGATTTAATAAAATATTCTAATAAAACAAAATCTTTTAAATAAAATATAATTTATTCTATTTATAATCTAATAAAACGAATAACTTTATAAAAGTATTACATTTTTATATAAAAAATTTTACTATACGAAAAACATTATCACGAGCACTATGCAACACTATGCATAATAAAATATAATATATTCTATTTATAATCTAATAAAACAAATAACTTTATAAAAGTATTCTATTTTATATAAAAAGATTTTACTATGCAAAACACTATGCATAATAGAATATAATATATTCTATTTATAGTCTAATAAAACAAATAACTTTAAAAAAGTATTTTGTTTTATATAAAAAGCTTTTCTATTTTATTACATTAATAATACTAATAAAACAAAACTCATCATCATTATTATAATTCACACTATTAATTGACCAGGTCGTTCCCAGGAAAGAGGGGGCTTTCCAATAAGGATTTTTCCCTATTGGCACGCAATTAGGTGACCAAACCTCTCCTTGGCAGAACTTCTAGACATCGTTAATATTGCAAATTATAATGCTAATAACTTCGTCGTCTCAATTATTGATTTAATAATATATAAAATATTGACAATAACTGAAGCAAATAACGTGAGATACTATGCAACAATTACTGTAGCAATAATTGAACAAAATTGAGTGACTTCTCACGTAAGCATCAATAATCAATATCGTGTGCTACTATGAAACCACGCATATTACTGTACTTTTACTACCGAGTAGTTCAACAGTTTTAACGGTAAAACTTCCGCTGTTATTTTCATAAAATATTTTTGTTGTTTTCTCAATCCGACAATAATTCCGTTGTGGGGACCACCAATGATTGCGTCGTTGTACGAATATTCCCTGATAAAATGAATATTCCCCGACCGATCGAATATAATATGACAACTTGTATACTTTCCAAAATTTATAAATATTACCCACAACTATAACATTATATCAAATCCACACCATAATATAAAAAATTTATTTCGACAAAATTAAATCTTTATTCGTAAAATTTGGGGTTTTACAATTAGTCAATCCAAAAGACATGACTAAGTATTCATAATGCCCATACAGAGTTCTGAAGGCAGTCTTTGGAATATCCTCAGTTCTAATCTTCAGCTGATGATATCCAGAACGAAGATCGATCTTTGAAAAAAATTATGCTCCTTGTAATTGGTCAAACAGGTCATCAATTCGAGGTAGCGGATGCCTATTCTTGATAGTGACATGGTTCAATTCCTGGTAGTCAATACAAAGTCGCATACTCCCGTCTTTCTTCTTTACGAATAAAATAGGAGGACCCTAAGGAGATGTAAAACCGATGTCCAACAACTCCTGTAGTTGGACCTTTAACTCCTGAAGTTCAATAGGAGTCATTCGATATGGGGTTTTAGAAATGGGCTCTGTACCAGGTTCAAGATCAATAAAGAATTCAACTTCACGTTATGGGGGTAGACTGGGAAGTTCTTCAGGAAATACATCAGGAAAGTTACTAACAATAGGAATATTATTCAAATCTGACGTGTCTTTATTCAAATCCATAACATGGGCTAAGAAAGCTTGACATCCGTTTTTTAATAAACGAATGGCTTTATGGCTTGATATAACAGTGATTGATTTTAATGGTTTAGTTGCTTGAATTCGAACAACAGGTTGATTAGGAATATAAAAACTAACAATCTTACGAAAATAATCAATTTTGGCATGATGAGTAGTTAATCAATCAATCCCTAAAATCACATCAAAAGAAAATATCTTTAAAGAGATAAGGTCAACAGGTAATGTGATGGTGCCAACTTGGATCAAACAAGATTTATAAACTGTGGATGTAATAAAAGTTTCTCCTAACGGAGTCTCCACAGATAGGTCAAAGTCTAATTTCTCCAGTCGAGTTTAGCGTGATCCTGGCGGAGAGATAAATGAATGGGTAGCACCGGTATCTAGTAATGTATAAACTTCGCAAGAATTTATGATTAGCTTACCCGTGATCACCTCGTTTGGGTTTCTTGCATTTTGACCAGTCACGACAAACGCTCTTCCAGAACCGTTGACTTTGACTTTTACTCGATAGCCTTTTGAGTCACCATCCTCATTGGACTTGATTTCGCTCTGCCACTGATCTCAAGCGATATGTCCTTCCTTTCCACAATTATAGCATACCTTGAACTGTTGTGGACAGTTTGGGCTGATATGTCCCTCTTTTCCTCATTTATAGCATATGATCGGTGGTCGTTCTCTTCCCTTAGAACCAGTTGCTACTGGTGCTGACGTCTTCACATTGTCATTGTTGAATCTCCTCTTTTTAAAATCTCCCCCCGACTCGCTTATTCTATTCTTATGGCCATGATTACCACCAGAGTGGTTACCGCTTTTGTCCATATTTTTCTTTCTCCACTGGTTATCGTTGTTCTGATGACTATTGTCACCGGTATGATCCTGGTTGTGGTCCCTCGGCTGAACGTACTCGTTATCTCGCTCTAATAATTGAGCCCTGTTGACAACATCTGAATAGAGAGAAAATTTATGAGAAATGAGATATTGACGTATGCCGGGTTTCAAACCTCTCAGAAACATCTATGTCATACGTTCCTCATTCTCCAACAAATGAGGTGCAAACCTAGATAACTTTGCAAACTTCTCCTCGTACTGGGACACCGTCATGTTGTTTTGTTCAAGTCTAATAAACTCCACTTCCTTCATATGACGAATAATTTCAGGAAAGTACTAATTATTGAACAGTTTTTGAAACGTCTCCCAAGACATGCTGAGTGCGGCTGGATGGGTACGTTTCACAGATTCCCACTAGTAATCTGCCTCATTAAGGAACATAAAGGTGGCGAATGGAACCTTCTGTTCCCCCGTGCATCCCAAGACGTCGAATATCTTAGTAATTTGCTTGACCCAAGTCTTCGCCTTAATCGGATCTGGCTTTCCCCAGAATTCTGGTGGTCCCAACTCCTTGAACTGTTTGGCTGTAACAAACCGTGCGTTGCTATCATTTCCACCTATATTTTGTACACGAGTCTCCCTCGTCTGATTTTGCATGAACTGCAAAAAGCTTCTAAACATCCCGTCATTCATAGTTTGCTCAGTGGTGTTGTTTACAGGAGGAACATTAGCGACTGTCAGACGTTTCTCCCTCATTGGTGAGTAAAGGTGTCTCCACGGTTTCATTTACTCCACTGTTAACATTCTTAGTCGTCATTCTCAAATACTGCCATAAAACAAGGGTTAATTAAAGAAATCAACATATCACATAATATCCATATATACTGACCAACCAACAAATAAGCTTAGGTAGGACACACTAGCGAAAGATTTATTCGTCTCTCTCCTCCTAGTTCTATTCCCTGATCTTCGCCAGAGATCATATCCCTAAGCTCTGATACCAACTGTGACGCCCCCAAAATAGGTATACATCACCCATTATGAGTTGTCAAATACATGGTACAGAAATAACTACAACTTTATTAATACAATTGTCGTGTAAAATATGACAACACTTAAACTGTGAGTTTAAATACAAATATTGTCTTCTAGACAATATCCTCACCCAAATAAGTTCTCATTATAATTATTGATACATTATTTTATAAAAAAAAATAGTGAGGGCTGCAAAAACAACTTCCTAGAACCTTCATTCCATACCTCGACTAGTACATTCTCGCCTCTTAAGAAGAAAAATGGAACAAAAAGGAAAAGGGTGAGCTCAACTAGCCCAGTAAAGAACATTATGACTAAGATATATAGAATAAATTATCGTTAGTCTTCAATAGGGAAAAATCTGAGAGAATATAATAGACAACAAGTTTCAGATCAATATTCGTAGCGGAAATAATAATTCATAGAAGAGTTACGTAGAGAATGAAATCTACTATTATCTATGAATTTAAAAGTCCATCATCAATATTTTATCCCTGTAACATCAATTAACATACATCTTGAATCAAATATTCATCTTTTGCACTACTGAGCCAAAGATATTCATCAATTAATCATATTCATCTCAACACTGCTCATCTTTTGCACTACGGGCCAAAGATATTCATCGAAAATCATTCATCTTTTCTGCACTAAAGGCCAAAGATATTCAATAACATCATCATTTAGGACTGAGGATGATGAAAAATATTTTAAAGAAAACAAATCCAGTGAAACAAAAGAATAAATATTAAGGATTCGTATTTCGGTTTATCCATGTCCAAAAATACCTCATAAATAATGATAGTGGAGTAAAATTCAAGAATGATCAAAACATGGATACAATCAAAGCTAGTATCCACAATAGATATTTTGGACAAAAAACAAAAATTTAATTTTTACGTGAATCTTTGCCAGTGATTCGTGAATAATGTATAAATATCGTGAATAGTAACCCAGACACTAAAAGACAAGAATTTCACAAGAAAAATCTTACCAATATTCTGGCATAATGATATTGAAAGAAATAATATCATTTTAAAAAAATAATATCCCTTACCTCGAAAAGACTGTACCTCTGACTGAAATACTGGATATAGTGCTTAAGGAACTTGCACCGTATAACAACACTCAAAGTATCAAAATACTCACAAGAATACGCTCGATAATATAGAGAGAGAAGATTTTAGTTTCTGGTGTGATTTTCAATTCTAACTTAAGCACCCTATGTGACGCCCCCAAAATAGGTATACATCACCTATTCTGAGTCGTTAAATACATGGTACAGAATATAAATACAATCTTAATTATACAACTGTCGTGTAAAATACGACAAAACAAATGTTGTGAGTTTTAATACAAATATTGTCATCTA
Organism: Panax quinquefolius; assembly: GCA_020205615.1. Lineage (NCBI taxonomy): Eukaryota > Viridiplantae > Streptophyta > Magnoliopsida > Apiales > Araliaceae > Panax > Panax quinquefolius. The sequence goes on from CM035157.1 coordinate 26,826,898, forward strand.
GACAATATCCACACTCAATGGAGTCCTCATTACATTTATTGTCACACTATTTAACAGAATAGTGAGGACTACTAATACTATCATCTGGACCATCACTTACGTTCCCGGCTGCGTCTTAGCTTTATATTCTCATTTCACGAAGAGAACAAAGGAAAAGAAAGGGTGAGCTCAACTAGCCCAGTAAGAAATATTATGACTAAGATAATGCAGAATAAATTATCGTTAGTCTTCAACAATATTAAACTGATAAAATATAATAGACATCAAGTTTAACAGCAACGAAACAAGCAATCCATTAAAAGAGTCAAGTAGAGAATAAAATCTAGTATCTTTTATGATTTAAAAGGATTTTCATCACTTTTATCGCTGGGACTCAGCTTAATAAATAATCCACATCATTCCTGCACTATGGCCAAGGATATTCATTAATATCACGACCACAAATTATCCACGTACTACGGGCCAAGGATATTCGTGTATTCATCAATGGTCATGATCATGCCAACAATTGTCCATCAATGCACTACGGGCCAATGAGGACTTTTACCACAACATTTGTAACATTACGGTCAGGATTACACCGAATAATCCCTGGTCATAATCATACCAAGTCCATCTATGCACTACAGGCCACAGATGACTTTTAAAAAAAATATAAACATGAGGATGATGACAATGATATAAGAATTCAATAAAACAAGTTCAAGAATTAATTTATCCAGGAACTAATAATGTCCAAATGGTCAACATGATACTTCTTTGTAGAGTAAAATTTAAGAATGCTCAGAAGAATATTTCCATGAAAAGATACTGGATGAAGTGAAAATATCAAGGATATTCCACTAATTTCATGGAGTATAGAAGTCAAAACTTTAATCAGCTGAGTATAATAAAGAATGGAATAACAAAAGAAATCACCATGCATGCGGTACTTAGCAGACATGGCGAAGTTATTCAAACAGAATAATAAATAATGGAACCGGATCGGTAAAATTTTGCACCGCGCGATGTTTCAATGAAATAATAAAGAATGGAATAACAACAGAAATCACCATACATGCGGTACTTTGCATAGACAAGTTATTCCAACAGAATACTAAATAACGGAACCCGTGTCGGTAAATTAAATGCTGAAGCGGGATGTTTGAAAAAATAATAAAGACGGAACTAGGTCCCACGTAAAATGCTACCTGAGACAGGATATTCCAACGTAATAATAAAGAAGCGGAACCAGTCCCAAGGCGTAAAACACACAGAACAAGATATTCCAACAGAATAATAAAGAATGGAATAACAGAAGTTCTCTGCATGAATACAAAAGAAATAATATCCCTTACCTTAAGAAGAAGAGTACTGGATATATGAGTAGTGAAGTAGCGAGATACTTTTCTTCTTTCTCTCTACGGTTTATCTCTCAGAGTTTCAAAGTGAATTAAATAAGAAATAATGAAGGAATGAGCTTCTATTTATAGAAGAATGGATTGTGCGTAATAACTAACTCATGAGCAGTCCAGATTGATTTACTTTTTAATCTGACGGTCCATATTTAAAAGCAAAATCTTTTAAATAAAATATAATATATTCTATTTATAATATAATAAAACGAATAACTTTATAAAAGATTTTTACTATGCAAATACTATTCGTGCACTATATCAAACACTATGCATAATAAAATATAATATATTCTAATTATTGTCTAATAAAACGAATAACTTTATAAAAGTATTACATTTTATATAAAAAAATTTTACTATTAGCCTAATAAAATGAATAACTTTATAAAAGTATTACATTTTATATAAAAAGCTTTTACATTTTATTACACTAATAATACTAATAAAACAAAACTTCATCATCATTATTATTATTAAATACTATTAATCGACCAATGTCGTTCCCAGGAAAGAGGGGGCTTTCTAATAAGGATTTCTCCCTATTGGCACGCAATTAGGTGACCAAACCTCTCCTTGGCAGAACTTCTAGACATCGTTAATATTGCAAATAATAATATTAATAACTCTGTCATCTCAATTATTAATATATAAAATATCGACAATAATTGAATAAAACTGAATGACTTCTCACGTAAGCATCAATAATCAATATCGTGTGCTACTATGTAACCACGCATATTACTGTACTTTTACTACCGAGTAGTTCAACAAAGATTAATTGGTAAAAACTTACCAGTTATTTTTAATAAAATATTTTTGACATTTTCTCAATCCGACAATAATTCCATTGCGGGGTTCACCAATGATTGTGCCGTTGTACAAATATTCTATGTTAAAACGAATATTCCCCGACCAATCTAATATTATATAACAACTTGCGTACTTTGCAAAATTTATAAATATTACCCACAACTATTATATCAAATTCATTCCATAATATTCAAAAATGATATTTATAGAAAAATCATCTTTATTCATAAAAACTGGGGTTTTACAACCTCCCCTTCTTAAGAAATTTCACCCTCGAAATTAGGGTACGTACCTGGTATGTCGAAGAGGTAAGGATACTTTGATTTCATTTCAGATTCTAACTCCCAGGTCATTTCCTCAACATCGTGGTTCCTCCATAAAACTTTGACTTGAGGTATAACCTTGGAGCGTAGAATATGTTCCTTCTTATCCAAGATTTGAACATGAACCTCTTCATACGTTAAATCTTTCGCTATTTTGTCCGGTTCTAACTCAATAATGTGGTTTGGGTCTTTCACATATTTACATAACATGGATACGTAAAAAACGTTATGAACACGAGACATACTTGGCGGTAAAACGAGTCTATAGGCCACAGTTCCTACTCGATCGAGGATTAAAAATGGGCCAATGAATCGAGGATTAAGCTTTCCTCTCTTTCCAAACCTCGTAACTCCTTTCCATGGAGCAACACGTAACAACACATGATCTCCAATATCGAATTCCACGTCCTTTCGATGAAGATCAGCATAACTCTTTTGTCGATCTTGTGAGGTCTTTATACGTTGTCGAATCGTTTGAATCTTTTCCATAGTCATACGTACCAACTCCGGTCCCAACAATGTTGCTTCACCCACCTCATCCCAGCATACTAGAGAACGACACTTTCTTCCATATAACGCCTCGAATGAAGCCATGCCAATACTTGCTTGATAACTGTTGTTGTAGGAAAACTCCACCAATGGTAAGAACTTGTCCCAACTTCCCTTAAAGTCAAGGACACAGAGTCTTAATAAATCTTCCAAAGTTTGAATAGTCCTCTCTAATTATCCGTCCGTCTGAGGATGATATGCCGAACTAAATCGTAAATCCGTGCCCATAGCTTTTTGCAAACTAACCCAAAATCGTGAAGTAAATCTTGGATCTCGATCAGAAACTATGGATACTGGCATACCATGAAGTCTTATAATCTCGTTTATGTACATACGAGCAAGACGTTCAACTGTATAAGTTTCTCGTATTGGTAAGAAATGAGCAGACTTGGTCAATCTATCAATAATGACCCAAATTGCATCTATGCCTTGAGAAAACTTGGGAAGACCAGTGACGAAATCCATGGTAATGTGCTCCCACTTCCATTCTGGAATTTTAAGTTGTTGTAATGGACCTTTTGGTACTTGATGCTCCGCCTTGACTCGTTGACAAGTTAGACACCTTGAGATAAATAGCGTTATCTCTCTCTTCATATTGCTCCACTAAAATGTATGACGTAGATCACGATACATTTTGGTACTCCCAAGATGGATTGCAAACGGTGTGTTGTGTGCCTCCATTATGATTTTATACTTTAACTCAGGGTCGTTAGGAACACAAAGTCTGGAGTTGACTCGAAGTATTCCGTCTTCATCGATTCTTGCTTCCGGCATAGCACCTTCTTGTACTTTCTTCCTCATATGCATCAGCTCCAGGTCTGTAGCTTGAGTAGCTTTAACTTTATCGATTAAAGTCGGTTCTACTCGTATATTCGCCATCATCACGTGGGTCCATGAAGTCTTTATCTCTATCTCCATCCTTTGCAAGTCATACAAAATGGGCCTTTGCGTTGACAATATCGCACTCGTACCCGCATATGATCTTCTACTTAATGCGTCAGCTACCACGTTTGCTTTTCCAGGATGTTATTGGATGGTATGATCATAATCTTTCAGCGAGTTCAAAACAACGTCATTGTCGCATGTTGAGTTCCTTTTGAGTGAAGAAATATTTGAGGCTTTTATGATCCGTAAAAATCTCCACTTTCTCCCCATACAAGTAATGCCTCCAAATCTTTAGTGCAAAAACGACTGCTGCCAACTTTAGATTATGAGTGGGATAATTTCTCTCATATTCTTTGAGTTATCGTGAGGCATAGGCTATGAATTTCTCATGCTGCATGAGAACACATCCCAACCCTTTGCCCGAAGCATCACTGTAGATGAAAAACCCCTCCGAGCTAGATGGTATTATCAGAATAGGTGCTGAAATGAGTCTCTTCTTGAGTTAATGTAGTAGCGATTCGAGAAAACCCTTCTACGAATCTCCGATAATAACCAGCTAAGCCGAGAAAGCTACGTACTTTGGTCACTGATTTAGGTTGCTCCCAGCTTTGAATAGCTTCAATCTTTGTTGGGTCAACAGATATTCCATGACTTGATACTACGTGCCCAAGGAATGCTACTTCCTCAAGCCAGAACTAGCATTTCTTCAACTTGGCATAAAACTTATAATCACGAAGCTTTTGGAGTATCAGCCTCAAGTGTTGCTCATGATCTTCACGGCTTTTGGAATAAATAAGAATGTCATCAATAAAGACGACCACAAAGTGATCCAAATATTCCTTGAATACTCGGTTCATCATATCCATGAAGGCGGCGGAGCATTAGTCGATCCAAAAGACATGACTAGGAATTCATAATGCCCGTCTGCGAGTTACGGCCGTCTTTGGAATGTCATCGATTCTAATCTTCAATTGGTGATATCCGGAGCGAAGATCAATCTTTGAAAAGAATTTGGCACCTTCTGCAACCGGTCAAACAGTCATCAATACGTGGCAATTGGTACCTATTTTTGATGGTGACATGATTCAACTCCAGATAACTAATACAAAGTCGCATACTCCCATCTTTCTTCTTCACGAATAGAGCAGGAGCACCCCAAGGAGAAGTACTTAGGACGAATAAAGCCAATGTCTAACAATTCCTGCGATTAGGTCTTTAACTCCTCGAAGTTCAATAGGAGCCATTCGATATGGGGCTTTAGAAATGGGTTTTGTCTGGGGGTTCAAGGTCGATACAAAATTCAATTTCACGCTCTGGGTAGGCCGGAAGTTCTTCGAGAATCGTCGGAAATTCATTAACAATAGAAATATCATTCAAAACTTACGTATTTTTGTTTAGATCCGTGACATGAGATAAGAAAGCTTGACATCCGTTTTTTAATAAATGAATAGCTTTATGGCTTGAGATAACAGTGATTGATTTTAATGGTTTGGTTGCTTAAATTCGCATAATAGGTTGGTTAGGAATATGAAAGCTAATAACCTTACGAAAATAATCAATTTTTGCATAATGAGTAGTTAACCAATCAATACCTAGAATCACATCAAATGCAAGTATTTTCAAAGAAATAAGATCGACAGGTAACGTGAGGGTACCAATTTGAACCAAACAAGACTTATAAACCATGGACGTAATGAAGGTTTCTCCCAATGGAGTTTCAACAGGTAAGTCAAAGTCTAATTTCTCCGGAGTCAAATTTAAATGTTGAGCGCAAGTAGGAAAAATAAAAGAATGGGTAGAACCGATATCAAATAAGGTATAAACTTCTCTAGAGTTTATGATAAGATTACCCGTGATGACCTCGTTCAGGTTCCTTGCTTTCTGGGAGGTCACGCCAAACGCTCTCCCTTGCACTACTTGCTTTGACTTTTCTGGGGCATCCTTTGGTGCCTCCATCCTAGCTGAACTTGTCTTCGGTGAATGACAAAATCGGGCTAGGTGACCTTCTCTTCCACAATTATAACATGCTTTGGATGGCATCGCGCAGTTTGGACTGATGTGTCCCTCCCCTCTGCATTTGAAGCGTATGATAGGTGGTCGTTCTCCTTCCTTAACAAAGGGTGCTGATGCTGACGTCTTTCCATCATTGTTTAATCTCCTCTTCTTGAAATGTCCATTCTTATTATTTTGGCCATGATTACCACCGAAGTGGTTACCATCTGGCATGTTGATTCCCTCCACGCTTATTGTCACCGCTTCAATGACTGCTATCACTAGTATTATCATTTTGTCGGCTGCTCTCTTTTGGTTGGGTTGACTCATTATCGCGCTCCAATAACTGAGTCCTATTAACAACATCTGAATACAAACACAGTTTATGAGAGATAAGATATTGACGTATCTCGGGTTTCAAACCTCTTAAAAACATTCGCGTCATTCTCTCCTCTTTATCAACCAAATGGGACATAAACCGGGATAACTTCAAACTTGGCTTCGTCTTTGCGACACGGTCCATGTTGTTTTGCTCGACTTGATGAACTCTACCTCTTTCATGTGACGAATACTTTCGGAAAGTACTTGTCGTTGAACAATTCTTGGAACTTCTCCCAAGTCATCTTTAGTCATGGCGGGTTGAGTCGTTTCTGATTCCCACCGATGTCTGCCTCTGCCTGACGCAACATGAAGGTGGCAAAGGAACCTTACGCTCCTCTGAGCATCCCAAGACATCAAATATCTTGGTGATCTGCTTTACCACGTCTCACCTTAAGTGGTTCGGCTTTCCCAAAACGCGTCGGTTGTCCCAAATCCTTGAAGCGCTTAGCGGTGACCGACCGTGGGTTGTCATTATTTCCACCTATATTTTGAACAGAAGTCTCTCTTACCTGTTGTTGCATGAATTGCATAAAGCCTTTGAACATTCCATCGTTCATCATTTGTTCAGTGTTGCTGTTTGCATGAGGATTGTCACCTTCCTGATGCACATTGTTCTGGTTATTGATCTGTGGAGACTCAACGGTCTCCTGTGCTCCATTGATGTTCTCAACATTCTTGGATGCCATTTTCAAACATTGCCACAAAACAAGGGTTAATTAACATATCATATATTATCCCTATATTCTGACCGACCAATTAAATATCAAATAAACTTAGGTAGGTCATACTAGCGAAGGAATTCCCCGTCTCTCCCCTCCTAGTTCTTGTCTCACATCTCAGCCAGGGATCATATCCCTAAGCTTTGATACTAATCTGTGGCGCCCCAAAATAGGTATACATCACCTGTTCTCGAGTCGAAAAATACATGAGTGCACGAAATACAAATACAATCTTAATTATACAACTGTCGTGTAAAATACGACAAAACAAATGTTGTGAGTTTTAATACAAATATTGTCATCTAGACAATATCCACACTCAATGGAGTCCTCATTACATTTATTGTCACACTATTTAACAGAATAGTGAGGACTACTAATACTATCATCTGGACCATCACTCCGCTTCCCAGACTAAATCCCAAATATATTCTCATTTCAAGAGAAGCGGTGAAAGAAAGGGTGAGCTCAACTAGCCCAATGAAATATTATGACTAAGATAATGTAGAATAAATTATCATTAGTCTTCAACAATATTAAACCGATAAAATATAATAGACATCAAGTTTAATCTATGCGGTGAACAAGCAATCCATTAAAAGAGTCAAGTAAAGAATAAAATCTACTATCTTTTATGATTTAAAAGGTTTTTCATCACTTTTATCGCTGGGACTCAGCTTAATAAATAATTCACATCATCCCTATACTACGGCCAAGGATATTCATTAGTATCACGACCACAAATTATCCATGCACGACAGGCCAAGGATATTCGTGTATTCATCAATGGTCATGATCATGCCAGCAACTGTCCATCAATGCACTACGGGCCAATGATGACTTTTACAACAACATTTGTAACATTACGGTCATTATTACACCGAATAATCCTTGGTCATATTCATACCAAGTCCATCTATGCACTACAGGCCACATATGACTTTCAAAAAAATATAAACATGAGGATGATGACAATGATATAAGAATTCAATAAAACAAGTTCAAGAATTAATTTATCCAGGAACTAATAACGTCCAAATTGTCAACATGATACTTTTTTGTAGATTAAAATTTAAGAATGCATAGAAGAATATTTCCATGAAAAGATACTGGATAAAGCGCAAATATCAAGGATATTCCACTAATTTCATGGAGTATAGAAGTCAAAACTTTAATCAACTGAGTATAATAAAGAATGGAATAACAAAAGAAATCACCATGCATGCGGTATTGCGATGTAGGCGAAGTTATTCCAATGCGAGAATAATAAATAACGAAACCGTGTCGGTGAAATTAAGACCAAAAGGATGTTCCAACAGAATAATAAAGAATGGAATAACAACAGAAATCACCATGTATGCGGTACTTCTCATAGACAAGTTATTCCAACAGAATATTAAATAACAGAACCAGGTCAGGTAAAATTCGCACCGACAGGATGTTCCAACAGAATAATAAAGATTTTAATTAGGTCCCACGTAAAACGCATGAACAAGATATTCCAATGAATAATAAAGATGGAACCAGTCCCACAGAAACACACGCAGGCACGTGGATATTCCAATGTAATAATAAAGAATGGAATAATGTAAGTTCTCTTCATGAATACAAAAGAAATAATACCCTTATCTTAAGAAGAAAGAGTTTGGATATATGAATAGTGAAGTAGCGAGAATACTTTTCTTCTTTCTCTTTCGCTTATCTCTCTAGAGTTTCAAAGAATTAAGTAAGAAATAATGAAGGAATGAGCTTCTATTTATAGAAGAATGGACCGTAAGAACTAACTCATGAACAGTCCATATTGATTTATATATTAATCGGATGGTCCATATTTAAAGAAAAATCTTTTAAATAAAATATAATATATTATATTTATAATCTAATAAAATGAATAACTTTATAAAAGATTTTTACTATACAAACACTATGCAGGCACTATGCAAACACTATGCATAATAAAATATAATATATTCTAATTATTGTCTA